>CM056382.1:34068030-34454009 GCA_029718625.1 Synaphobranchus kaupii
ACTCCAGAGTGTCTTGTGTTCTCCATTGTACAACAATTTCATGTTACTTTCAGTTGCAATTTTCATTTTGGCAAGTCCTTCATTGTGTCTCCCCCTGAATGATTTTGCCAAAACTTTGCTGGTTTCCTTTATCAAACATTTCAGTGAAATTTATGGGCCAGAGTATGTGGTGTACAATGTACATGGCCTTATACACCTTCCTGATGACGTCAAAGAACATGGATACCTTGACTGCATTTCCGGGTTCCCTTTTGAAAATTACCTTGGCCAACTCAAAAAGCTGGTTAGGCAACCAAATTTTCCAGTTGCCCAAATCGTCCGTCGCATCTCAGAGATGGAAAGTGTAATACCTAAAAAGGTAGAAATACACTCCCATCAGTATAATTTAAAGAGAGAGCACACTTCTGGCCCCATACCAATAGGTCTGACAAATGTCACAGTTCAGTATGAGGAAGCGTTAATATGTGGGTTCTGTGTCAAAATTACAAATGGAGACAACTGTGTTAGAATTAACAACAACATTGTACTTGTAAAAAACATTGTTTTGGTTGAAGATGAGAAATTATATTGACTACCCTATCGACTCCTCTCTTTTGGGAATATTTCTGTCTGATATCAACCCAAATTTAAACTATGCCCAAGTAAATGAAGATGTGTGCAAATATGTCATGTTGCCAGTAAATGGCAAATACGTAGGACTGCCCCTTATTCATTCTGTTTGAAAACTCAAAATTAGTAAGTTAAACATCTCCCAAAATATCATTTTGGTGCGATGAAGTACAATTACATTTATTTTGTGAATAATTATGTTATTTTGCCGTTTTCAATACAATGTGCTGTTTTTTAGGGGTTCAAGCTTTGTTGGGGTTTTTTTTTTTGATCTCAAATAGCATTTAGCTGGGACATCCAAAGTTGCCATCATAGTCTCTGGGTTTGAATTGTTGCTCATGGTGCTTGGACCTCAAGAATTTATTAATGTTTTTCTCGGTTAAGCAACCTTGGATTTGAGAAAGGTGTTATATAAATAAAATTGATTATTTTTACATATTACATTACATTACATTATAGGCATTTAGCAGACGCTCTTATCCAGAGCGACTTACACAACTTTTTAGCATTTTTGTTTTTACATATTATCCATTTATACAGCTGGATATATACTGAAGCGATTCAGGTTAAGTACCTTGCTCAAGGGTACAACGGCAGTGTCCTACCTGGGAATCGAACCAGCAACCTTTCGGTTACAAGGCCAGTTCCTTAACCATTATACTACACTGCCGCCGCCGGGGATGCGGGGATGAAAAGTATTCGGGCAGTGACACAATTTTTGTTTTGGCTCTGTACTCCAGAACATTGGATTTGAAATGGAACAGTAACTATGAGGTTAAAGTGGAGACTCATCTTTAATTTGTGGCTTTTTACATCCATATTGGGTGAACCATGTAGCAATTGTAGCCCTTTTTGTCTTTCCAAAAAGGTCTAACAGCCATCCAAACCTGACAGCACCCCCCCCCCCCCCCCCCCTTAAATAGTCATCATATTTAATTGCATATCGTTTGCATGCCATAACATCCTGATGTGACCCAACAACATCAAAAGACTCTTCATATCTTATTTTCTGGTACTCTTGCAGGCGATACTATAACCTCTCTGCATTTGAATGGATCTCTATGGGAATGGGGAGGGGGGGGGGTCTAGATTAAGATGTAAATTACGCTGGAACAGTATGGAACACGTGGTTGGCTAAATGGCTGTAAGTCATCAAGGTTATCAAATGAACCTCAAACCATCACTCTGATCCAATTTCAAATCCAGTGTTCTGGAGTACAGAGCCAAAACAACAAAAATTGTCACTGCCTGAATAATTTCCATCCCCACTGTATTTCACTTATTAAAAACTTATCTAGGTGTAACGTTTATTATATTATACATTCATTAGAACAATTCTAAGTGCAATAAAATGCAACAAAACATGAAATGCTATGAAATGCACTGTATATATTTTATTTAATTGTGGAAATTTTGTTAATTTAATGAATAAAACACATGGGTCTTACAACCTTCTCCTGTTGTCTTTGTCGATTTTCTTTTGAAGAATGTACCATATCGTGGAATTTCTGAATACAAAGGAGATAGCAGTTATTCCAGCCTCATGGGAAGAAGATGGAGCGTGCCGATGGCCTCCTTATAAAACAACTGAACAAATTCAGAGAGCTGTAAAAAAACAGGAAGATCCCCAGGATACTTGGACATCATTTGACGTCAGGGTCCTTTACACAAGAGGTATTATAGAAGGGCTGAGGTCGATTCTGATGATTTCTCTGACTAATTTTGAGCAAAGAAATGGCCACTGAGTGTCTCAGTGGCGTAGCCAGTAAGAGCAGCGTCAAAGGAGCAAATTTAGTGCCAATATTATTTGCATGCATTTCACAACTCACACATGTTTTGTGCATCACAAAACACAATTCACATGTTTTACACATCGCAAAACTACAAATCCTGTTTTACAATTATCAAACTACAAATTGTAAACTACACATCTCAAGCTGTGGACACACAAAAATATGAATCATTTCAAAAATGTCTGACAACTTTGTTATTTGCGACATCGGCAGTTCGAATCCGGCCACGTGACCATTATCGTATGTCTTCCTCTCTCTAGCTCCCATTCTTCCTGTCTGTCTACACTGTGCTGTCCAATAAAGCTGAAAAGTTTTTAAATGTTGGGTGAATGACAACCTGTACGTTAATTGTCCCATTTGGTGTCATATTTCACCAAATTGTAATACACTGACACGGTGCTTACATTGCCAGTGTAGATTCGGCAATGTAAGCACCCGAATTTACTGAATAAGGACCAGGATTTTTACTTATTTTTTATACATGACTCACGTGAGCACCCAGTAATTATTTTCACTTCTGTCTTTCAAACTAATTTTTCACCATTTTTGTAACAAAAATGTCTTTCCAATAATTTGAAATGGTGTTTCTTACAGACACATTCAATGAAGCAAGGTTGAAACTAATGTAACAGGCAGGACCATAGGACCTGGGAGACATCAATGGTTGCTTTAAGCAGCATCCACTTGCTTATATAGCTGTACGAGAATCCCGTTCTGACGTAGCTCGCGTACGGAAGTGGTTTAATCCAGCGAGGGAGTGAAACGGCGCTCTCGATTATTGGTGCATGTGCGAACCAGACAGTGGCTTTGTTTCACCAAACTAAACAATTAAAACCGCGGTTTCGTCTGGTGCTGAGAATTGTATCTAAACCCACCCCAAAGTCAATGTTTGCTAAGCTGTGTGTGTTTGGCTTGAGGCCCCTAGCCTGAGGGGAACGACTTATAAAGCCCGGTCATTGGTAGAAGCACCAGCACCCTGTGTGAGCGCTCCTTAGAGTTGTGGTTATCAACGGTTGTAACCCAGGAACCGAGCCTAGTTCCATCGCTAACCACTGTTTTTCTCCTTGATAAATTATATATACAATTATTTAAAGGGCCTCATTATATTGTTTCATGTATTTTAAATGCTCACTCCAGAGTAATGGAGACATTGTGAATGAGTAACGTGCAATCGGGATATAGTGTAGAGATTTCATTTTATAGGCTAATTGCCATATTAATGTACAGATATCCCAGCCTCAGGGCAAAGTGCAATCCTAGTCTTATTGGTAGTTTAATAAGTGGGCAGTGTGCAATCAGAATTTATTAGGGTTTTAAGGAATGAGTAATGTGCAATGTTGTTCTCTTGGTAACCTCGGAGTTCCACATTCTTAACTCCCCTGTGTGAGCAAATCTTCGGGCCATGTGCAATAGTTCTTGGCGAGAGCAGTTTATTTAATATATAGGCTATTTGGACTTGTGTGCAATAAATCACTTTGATTAACTTATTGCAGTGAGCACTTTACGTATCTATGGTGAACCTTCTTCTTGTATAACTTTTAAAGGGCGTGTCCATTCTTAATTAGGTGTGCGGTGGAGTGTATTGTGTATTGCGGATCGCCAGTGTGATTATTTATTTAGCCCTCAATTGAACTATTGCACTGTGGTTGGGAGATTTGACGTGGTTCTATACCCCTGCTACTTGGTTATTTGTCCATGTGATGTTACGATTAGAATACCACTTTTACTATTTTGTGTCTGATATCTGAGTCAAGCCTCCTTTATATTCTGTATGGTAGCCCATTGCCCTCGATCAGATTCTGTGTCATCTTAAAGGACACCCTTTGTGAAAAATCTAAATAAAGAGATTGTATATTTTCTTGTACCAGCTTCCATCTTGCGTCTCCTTGATTTAATCTGTGCGGGGTATTTTCTGCCTCTTTCCTTACCAGGGTCTCCCACCCTTATAATTGGGAGTGGCGTAGTCTAAACACTCAATGGTATAGGGGCACATTGCTCCTTGGGGCCACACTAAGACGGGCAGATATTCAATCTGATTTACAGACAGAGGCAGAAGAGTCAGAAGAGAACATACCAGCGTATAAAAGAAGAAAAAACAGGTAACACTAATCTCATTTGTCAAATGTGTATATAGCAGTGGTTTGCATGTATGTTCTTTCACAATGCATTAAGTATCAGTTTTTTACCATGCAATGAAGGGGGTCATTGGGATGGGCTTGGCGCTGAATCAGTAGCCCGGATGTTGTAGTCATTTTAATAGGTTCTTTAAAAACGTGTTTGTTGTTTATTTGTTGCACGTAATTTCAAATGACCAATTTTATAAATTATTTTAAAATGTGACAACCCCTCTCTTGGGTGTTTTGAATGTGTAGCTGCCTGAATATAGAAAAAAAAACATTTTCAGTCCATTGACTCCCATTGTATTTTTTCCGAAAAGTGGGACCAGACGTTCGTCACCAAAGTGGGCGGGACTACGGCGCTCTATATACAAAAGCAATGTTTTCCCTTTAAAAATGGAGAAAACATACCTGCTCTGCTTTATCCATAATTTAAAGTCAGTCTTAAGTTGACCATTTCATCCTTATCTAGAGGGAATAGAAAATTCAGCTCCAGTGAAAGTGAGGATGAAATTGCACCCACTCCAAGGAGACAGTCTATTCCCGACGCTCCATCCATTGCACCACCATTGGCTGAGAGGACACCTTCTGCCCGACCCATTTCTAGCCATATGAGACCATCCCAGGGATCTCAGGACAGAGTCAGCCCAGCTATGACTGAGAACCTGAGCCAACACACAATTTCTTCTTGTAAGTGAAAAAACGAACTTGAAAAATCTTTTCACCCATGATACGCAGTATGCAAAATATACTATATACAATATTAATATACAAACCCTTAAAACTGAAATTATTGGTTCTGCATAGACCAGCTATGACTGAGCAGCTGAGCCAAGAGAACCTGGGTATTTTAATGTTAATACCCAGTAACCTATGTTAAATACACTAGTACAATTCCAAAACATGAAAACTGCCTAATTATTGGTTCTTTTTACCTAATTATTACTGCCATCTGCCATCCCAACATTAGACTAATATGAACTTACTTTGCTGCAGTCCTGCGTGAAATCCTAATTTCACTGGAGACCGTTAAGCAACAGCAACACAACATTTAATTTTGTTGCAACAACAAAAACAAAATTCCTCCAAAATTCCAACTGAAGACCTGCTGGTGCTACAAGACCTGCATCTTCCCATAACGTCGCTGGAGGAGTTGGCTGTGGTGGAAAATCGGCTCAGAGAACAGCCAGACATAAAGATTGAACTGGTTAGTCAATATACTGATTTCAATGGAAAGTAATCCTGATTTTAGATTCTGCTTTGTGCTAAATGGAAGCTATTTGCCATCATTCACTCTCAGCTGAATAGCCTACATGAAGTTATCAATCTCAATAAGAGTAATTAAAGTTCCATTTGTGGAAGGGGGGTAGTGTATATATAAAAGAGAATTCACAAATAACTGCTTTCTGCTTTAATGTGCATTTTACATACTGTCCAAACTCTTTTGGAATTGGGGTTTGTAATTGGGTCTACAGAAGAGATAGGGAGAGGTGGTGGGAGCGAAAGATTCTTTTGACAATTTACATGGGTGAACATGGAGGGTTAATTGATGCTGAAAGAAATATGACAGAAAAAAAAGTATTCAAACATTACTATTGGTCACGCCTGAAAGAAAAAAAGAAGCTTTGTTTACTCATCCCCATTGACATGACTACGCAGACAAAATAAGTGTGGCCTACAGCCTCTATAGCATATTTTAAACGAGGAAATCAGAACTCCGTCCAGGTATGCTCTTTTGAACCAACAGTGTTTTGTATTGGAAGATGTTGCTAATATTAACGATTTAGCCTATGCAGTTATTTATTTTTCATTGTTAAAATTGAATGGGCGGTTCCTGCTCATTTGATTGACATGGCCAGGCCATGTGGGCAGGCTTCCAGGCAAACTCTTATTTTAGCTTAGGACCGAAACATGCCTCACGCAAATACGCGAACGTGGACGCTTCGAACTACGCGGTGTATGGTCTATTCGCTATTTTTATAACGATATTGTTACCTCTTCGGCTGAAAACATCTTGCTAATGAGTAAGAGCAGAAACATACCTCACGCAAATAGCTACGCGAACGTAGACGCTTGGAGTTACGCGAACAGTTTTTCTTTTGCCATGACATTTGTGAAAGACAAAGCGTTGCAGCAAGGGACCTATCCTATAGCATCCTATAGCAGCAACAACAGTAAACAACTTTCTTGTTCGATCTGTGCTTTCCTCTGGTTTGTCTTTCACAAATGTCATGGCAAAAGAAAAACTGGTAAGCTCGAAGCGTCTACGTTCACGTAGCTATTTGCGTGAGGTATGTTTCTGCCCTTACTCATTAGCAAGATGTTTTCAGCCGAAGAGGTAACAATATAATTATAAAAATAGCGAACATCTAGCTACATTACATTACAGTCATTTAGCAGACACTTTTATCCAAACTGACAATCGTGTTCGTGGTGGGCGAGGCAGGGCCAGGGGAAGAGGACAGCTTGATCAGAGTGACCGTGATAGAGTCAACAGACTCCGGGAGGAGAAACATTGCCATCTCAACAAAGTTGAGACGGAGCGGCACTTTATCACAAAATGCGAAAAATACAATCAAATCAGAAATAAATATTTTCCCAAAATAAATCAGAGATACCTTCAATTAAAAAAATTTAACAGACATCCAAAAACTCCCCATCCTCTTAGGAGAGGAGAGGACGTGCTGTGACCTGGCAGCACAATATATAGCTGCCTGCCATCGTCTTAGGGACAGTGAGTGACAGAGATCACTCTGTGATCACTTTTTATATTTATTATATTCACTTTATAAGATCATATGTGTCATTCTCATCATCATTATTATCATTTCTATTGATAATTATTATTATTTTTATTTGTACTTTATTATTTTACATTATTGTTATTTCTAAATACATAATCAAAGAAAAGTTCTTGTTTTCATGTATGGTTACTGTTAATTCGAGTCTTTGCTGTTTTGTATTGTTCATAGTTAGATGTATGTCTTCGACTGTTTTAATGCAGTATGCTTTGACAATACAGATGCAATGTCTTGTCATGCCAATAAAGCGAAGAATTGAGTCCACAGAGAAAATATGTGTGAAACGTCACCACAATGCTCGTGCATTGTCGTGCGTGTCTGAGAAGAACACGTGATAAGCTATTATCGGGGAGCCCTTTTCTCCTACGTGCTCTATATCGCCATCTGGTGTTCTGAAACTACATAGTATACCTTTAAGAAAAAATTAATAGCTTAAACAGCAATTTTGGTATTGCAATTGTGCTTGGAAGGAAACCCAGCATACGCAACATTACCCCAGGACCGAGGTTGAGAACCACTGCGCTATACAATCTACACAAAGATCTAATTTGCATATCTCCCGCCACCAAGAATAAAAAGTTAAAAACCAACTGGCAATACTTTAGCTTGCTAACAAGCCGACAGTTTCTAAATATTTGGCCGAGTAAAACCATTAGACGTCGTCGAATGTTATTTAAGCACCATAAATTGTATAAAAATTACAATACCTACCTTCCTCTCCCTAAGATTCACCATCCACCTGACAAAATGTTGCCCTAGTAATGGGTTTTCCTTGAGACTGCAGCCTCTCAAATCGACGAAACTACTAGGCTCTCTGTCCTTTTAGGGGTGTTTTGTAAAACTATTAACAAATTCTTAATGACAACCATTTGCCTGTTCCGTTTTCACCCATTTAGCCTTCCCAATTGAACGTGGTTGTGTCCTATATTATGCTGTCACACGAGCTGTAGCACGCTCTCACGTTTATGGCCGAAACATACCATACGCGAACGTGAACGAAAACACTGGTTGAACAAGTGGGTGGACTCGTTTTGCAAGCGGGAGGCCGAGAAGGGTCTTGCTGCAGGGTCGGAGAAGCCTCGCTTAATCGAAGCCTCATGCGTGAGCAAGGAAACGTGCACATGCGCGCAAATGTAGCCAAATCCCTGAGGCAAGCCCTAAGGGCAAGCCACGCCAGAACGAAGCCTGTTGGATGACCAGGAAGTGCGCATGTGCGCGAATGCCTGTGGCGTGATTGAATTGCATGATATTGGAATTAAATGCACCGATTACTCCCAATATTAAAAATACACAACAAATAAAACTGAAGAGAAAAATCCCTCTATTTATGTATTTTTCATTAACAAATCAATGGTAAAATAATAATGTGATCCTTCCAAATAACAAATGGCTACATGGAAATTAAAGCAGACGCTGCAGCTAGACCCTTCTCCGCGAATGTAGCCAAATCCCGGAGGCAAGCCACGCGAGAGCACGTTTCCTTGCTCACGCGTGAAGCATCGATCAAGGGTTCATTCCATAGAACTATATGTTAATATATAGTTCTATGGTTCATTCCAATCGCTTATTTTTACTCCTTTTCGCGTCCTTTCCTCGCTCCTTAGCTCCGCCCAACGGAGGACGCGAGGAAAGGATGCAAGGATCAGATACAAGGATGGAGGAAACTAGGCAACAGTGTAGTATAATGGTTAAGGAACTGGACTTGTAACTGAAAGGTAGCAGGTTCGATTCCCAGCTAGGACACTGCCGTTGTACCCTTGAGCAAGGTACTTAACCTGAATTGCTTCAGTATATATCCAGCTGTATGAATGGATAAATGTAATAAGAAGTTGTGTGAGTCGCTCTGGATAAGAACGTCTGCTAAATGCCTATAATGTAATGTAATGTAATGCAACATGCATTGGGCAAATGGTATGTCCTTGCTCAATCAAGCGTCAGCATTACATTAAGCTCACATGCTTAACTATAATGCTTTTTAGCTTATTTTTTCATTAATAAACGGTGCTTTTGTTAGTTATAAACATAGCCCAACATGGTCAAAATTATCAACGTGGGTTTATATGTCCCTCTGGAGGTAATCAAGGGGGCGATCGGGGACAAATCAGAGCGCCGATAAACCGACTGTGTGCTTTCGTTTCGTTACAATTTCCAACCAGATTTTTTTTAAAAGCGATTAATTTTTCTTAATTTGTTTTTCATGTTTTGAGGGATTGTTTACACTCTTAACCCCTGTGTTGTCCTCGGGTCAAACAAGACCCTTTTCTGAGTTTAACAGCAGTGTGTGAAAACTCCCTAATTTTTTTTTTCAGCATGAAATTCTCTAAAGCTGGGGGCACATTACACGATTTTTCCAATCGTAAGCGACAATGAAAAGAATAAGTAACACACATTTAACAACTGTCATGTTTTTGAGGAACACAAATCTAAACGACAGAGAATAGATGCAGGGAGTTTTTCCTTGCCACTGTTGCCTTTGGCTTGCTCTTGTAGGGGTTTAGGCTGGGTTTTCCTGTGAAGCGCATTGTGACAACTAGTTGTGAAATGTGCTATATAAATAACCATTGATTTGATTGATTTAATGCAGACGGATGCAGTTCTCTCCCTTGAAGTGAGAAAGAGAGCATGTGTGTGCTTAGACTGGATGGAATAATTATTGAATGTATTTGCCCATGCGTAATTGTCGGGCTGTGCGTAATTATTCAAGGTTCCTGATATCAATGCTTGATCAGCTATCATAATTGTCTAGTTTTTATACTGTCATAGACCAAACCACAGTTTTAGGATTGTTGGCTAACACGTTTTGCGCAGGTATCGAAAATTCTACTCCACTGAAAATGTTGATCAGATTTTATTAGCACGTGCATGTGCATTAATGCTAGCTTGCTAAATGTATCTGAGTTAAATGTTAAATGTATCCCATCCCATTCAATTAATGCAAATGTAGCCTATATGGTAGCCTACAATCTGACATTGCAGAACTTTAGCTGAAAACTTTAACGTTTGTATTTCAGATAACATTTTTGGGGTTAGCAGGAGGAATGACCACAAAGCAGACGGTATGGAGGATCCTGTCTAAATTAATGACAAATACGGTGGCAAAGAAAATTAACTGGAGAGGTGCGAACGGAAAGCAGTCATTCGATAGACTGGCAGTAAAGGGCATTGTCCTCGGTAAGTTTTTTTTAATGAATTATAAAAACGACATATCTTAAAAGTCAAATGTAAAACATCTTGCTAACTAAATACATAATTAGAGTGTTCTATCATGAAATCAGTAGGCTACTTTGCACATTTGCACGTTCAAAAATATGAACTTTTATTAGGCTAATGTTGAACAATCATATGTGCACAAACATTTGATCTGTTAGCTATAACCTACCGCTTTCTATTTTCCACTAAGTTCTGGATTGCAATCAGTGTTTGAGGTGCGAAATAAAATGTAGTGGATGGATGGATCATGGACCCTGACCTTATTTGTTTGGCTGGTTTGTGATAGTGCAATTGAATTAAAATCACTATTGCATGGTTTGGTTACTTCTTGCGCGTCAATTAAATTAGGCTATTTTGGGAGCTTCAATGCGCGGCTATTCTTTATTTTTGTACTTTTAGTTGTTCATTTTGGCCTGCACCTGAGCCCAAATTAGGTTGAATGTGCACACGAGCAAGGCAGTAGGCTATTGCTGTTTATTTATGTCTGACCCTGGAACCAACCATGTAGGCTAATCTCTCTCTTTCTTTCTCTCGCTCTCTCTCTAATAGCTGCAGTGAGAAAGAACCACCTTTCCGCGGCGGCAACGGATGGAGAAATTGAGAGCTTCGTGAAAAGGTGGCTCCAATTTGCGGCGGACAGAGAGGGTGGAAGACGGGCGAGAAGGGAGAGGGTTCAGTGCTAGTGTGTGTGTGTGTGTTTAGACCATTTTTCTGCTTGTTTTTTTTTCATATGCCAGCATATATATTTTTGGCTATTTAATGTTTTCGTTATTTGTTATATCCAGTAATCGTTATGTTCCATATCTCTGTTCATTTCTAAATCATTTGTAGAAAATAAAATTTGGATTAATGTCAAATGTGTAACTGTGTATAATTTCTGGCTATTTAAAATGTAGGCCTAAAGTATAGCTAAAAAGTTGGTAAATATGATTTAGCATCACAAATAGCTACAAAAATATGGTGGCGGAGCATAAATGTAGTAGCTACACCTGGATGTGTGTTGGGGCGGGGGGCGGTGGCATGTGATGGAAACATCACACAACTGCACCAGACCCTGACATTCTAGCTGTGTTCTGGCTGCAGGATCCTATTGCATTCGGGCTGATTCCGCGCTGATTCTGACTGTGCTGGCAGTCATTCATTCTGACTTTTCTGACATTCCGATTAAACGAATCCGGCAAGGCGGAATCGTGCCGCATATATTTGCCTAGCTGGGTAAGTTGTCACAACGTTGTGTTTTCTGGAGAGGTGTAGATGAGAGTTGAGGGAGAAACTTAACGTGGTTTTTATGAATGACTTTTGTTATTTATCTTAGTATTTAGGCTTTATTTTTGTCATTTATCCTGTTCTTTGATATATTATGTGAAGTGATCATTTGTAGACTGCAATGAAATTCTGATTAATTAGAAAATGTCTAGCCTACTTCGTGTCAATTCGAAATAGGAAATAGTATAACCTGTAAACATCATCATGATGCATCATATAACATTTAAAACTATATATATATATATATATATATATAGCCTATATACAGTGCATCCGGAAAGTATTCACAGCGCTTCACTTTTTCCACATTTTGTTCTGTTACAGCCTTATTCCAAAATTGATTAAATTCATTTTTTCCCTCAAAATTCTACACACAACACCCCATAATGACAATGTGAAAAAAGTTTTTTTGAGATTTTTGCAAATTTATTAAAAATAAAAAAATAAAATTTCTCATTTACATAAGTATTCATACCCTTTGCTTTAACGTATTTTTAAAGTATCATATTTCATATTTGGTCGCATATCCTTTACATGCTGTTACTTCCTGATGTCTGTGACCATCAACATCAAAAAACTGTCGATATCTTATTTTCAGGTACTGTTACAAGCGATACTATAACCTCTCTGCATTTTAATGGATCTCTATGGAAATTGGGGGGTGAGACTAGATTCAGCTGTAAATTACACTGGTACAGTATGGAACACATGGCTGGCTAAATGGCTGTAAGTTATCAAGGGTCTGAGCTATCAAATTAGCCCCAAACCATCACTCTGTTGCCAGATATGGAGTAGATGTGGATGGATCACTTTAAGGGTTGTTTCTCCTGACTTTTTTCCCCATAGAGTTCTATAGGAAAATGAGTCCGGAGAAATAACCCTTGCAGTGATCCATCCACATCTACTCCATATCTGGCAACAGAGTGATGGTTTGGGGCTCGTTTGATAGCTCAGACCCTTGATAACTTACAGCCATTTAGCCAGCCATGTGTTCCATACTGTAACAGCTGAATCTAGTCTCACCCCCCAATTTCCATAGAGATCCATTCAAATGCAGAGAGGTTATAGTATCGCTTGTAACAGTACCTGAAAATAAGATATCGACAGTTTTTTGATGTTGATGGTCACAGGCTTCAGGAAGTCTGTGAACTGGGGGAGGAACAGGCTAAATGAAAACGGATCACATCTGCGCCAGTGTTGGCCCATGTCCGGCCAGATGCCGGTTGTTCCGGTCGGCATCTGGGTCGATTCTGGCTGTGTGCTGGCAGTGTCGGCTGGATTATGGCTGCCGATTCCGGCCGAGCGTACTCGGGCCGATTCTGGGGCGTCATTCATTCTGACGAAAGCCTGAGTCCGGCAGCCGGACTCGGGCCGATTAAACGAATCCGGCATGGCGGAATCGGGCCGCATATATTTGGCTAGCTGGGATATGTAAGCAATTTATAGAAATATTCTTTGCAACAACTAAATTATTTATTGATTTTAGGCTTATTGCTGCTCCCAAATTCATGGGGAACAACCATTTTGTGGCTGCCTTTTTGAAAAAAGTTCTCCCTCTTTTTGCACGCAACATTTCCATTCTATTTTGAAGTACGTCTCTCCGGTTTTGCTGATGAAAGATCAGACTTTAACGTAGGCTAGGCCTACTCCTACGTTAGAACTTCTTGTAATATGCGACCTTATGAGTGCAAAATATATTGGTAAATTACGTTGTAACGTTAGTCCTAAGTAGTGGCTTTGTTTTCATGTTGCCTATGGCTTGGCCTACTCTGTTGCGTACCCCGGGAAGAAATCCTGCGGGCGCTGTCACAACAAATTTGATCCGGGTGCAAAAAAGATCCGGGTGAATATCCAACGTTCTGAAACAGCTGTTAAAACCCCCTGTGACGTACTTGACGTTCTAAAACAGCGTCTGTTGCTATAACGACGTTGCCTGCTCGCTGGGAGCTGTGGATATGAAGATTCTAAGATGACCTAATCATTCCTCTGGTCGATAAATTTTACCCGGGCTGCAGAAATGATCCGGGTGACGTAATTAACATTCTAGAACAGCTAACCGAAGCTGCCTGCTAGTAGTTCTCTGGAGATAAAGATTCTGAGACGACCTAGCTAACGTCAACCATTCCTCCGTGTCTATGGGTCATTATCACGGATAAAACGGGTTCGTTTCAGTAAATAACGGCCACACATATCGTCTATATCCTTGACAGGATAGTAAATGTGCAAATTTATCCACGAAAATATAGCTACAAAACAACGAAATAAATGTCATTTTTAAAAAAGTGGGAAAACTTTCAATTCAATTTCATTTTCATTTATTTTGTAGCTATAGCGCTTTTTACAGAGAACTGTCACAAAGACGCTGTACACAGAAACAGAAGAACTGGGCAAAAACCAGGCCTGAACACCCTCGTACGTGCATTAACCACACTGCCCTGGATTCACTCTGTTAGCTTGCAGCTAGCTAACTGTGCTGAATAAAACCCAGAAACCCCTCGCATATTGAACATATGAACCAAAGCCCCAGTAGTAGCCTAGACCGATTAAAAAATTTGATATAAACCGGTCTATGATATGAACAAAGCCCATAGAGAGATTGCTATACACTAGCAAAAACACTGTTCAGGGTTGGTTTTCAGCGCAGTAGCCAACTGGCAGCTACGAGGAATAGGGCGTCGCTCATTGGCTCAGAATAAACAAGCCTAATGTCATTGGTGCAAAAGTTATTATGGGTTGTTTAGGACTGCCACACGATGATCAGCCACTTTAATATATGATTGGTTGGTACAGTCACAATCACCGTCGCTCATGTTAATAAATAGAACAACGCGAAGTTTGAAGTTTGAAGAGGGTTAAACGCAGTGTGAGGTAAGTACCTCAGAATTACTATTCAAGATCTCTGAGGTAAAAAATAAATAATAATAATAAATAAATTTTATATATATATATATATATATATATATATATATATATGTGTGTATGTGTGTGTATGTGTGAGAGAGAGTTACCGGTACAGTTTTGTATTTACTGAACCAAGCTAATTACTATTCAACATCTCTGAGGTAAAAAAAATAAAATAAAAAAAGTTTATACAATTTATAATGTAATATACTGTATATGTAAAATGTAATATTCTGTATATATTCATTGAAAGAATTTACCTCATACTGCTTTGTTTCGAATTGCTTTACAAGAATTTACCTCAGACTGACCAGTGGATCACGCAGCAGAGAGCACTAACAAGTTCCGAGACCCAAACCATCACAGAGCTAACTCTTATTTTGTTTTCATTATTATTATTATTATTATTAATATTATTATTATTTGTTTGTAACTTGTTTGCCACTAGACAATTGTCTTGTTAACGCTAACAAGCTTCATTGTTAGATATATAGACTGCTGATAAAATGGCCTCATTAAATTCTTTTTTTTTTTATCTCAGCAATAAGCAGTATGAGACGGAGACCTCCGAAAACAAGAAGCGTCTCATCCGCAGAGATGCCAAGAAATTCTGTCTTCAAGGTACACATTCCATATAGCGCTGTAGTTTTTACATAACTTTGTCATCTCTTTTTTTCACATTTCTAAACTGTAGCCTACTGTCCATCATTGTAAAAGATACCTAATCAAGTCACGCTTTGTGCACCTGGGGGTTATAGTATGAAGCAGGATTGCTGAGTTAGCTGGATAACTGCACTGAGTAAAACCCGGAACCCTCCTGTTCCGGTTTTTATTCAGCGCAGTTATCCAGCTAACTCAGTAATCGTGCTTCGTAGTATACCCCCCTGGTGCAACGTGGATGTGTGTCTTCCTGTCTTCCTAGGTAGTTTCCTATACTATAAAGATGGGCAATCAATGAAAAGGGTGATCCTAACTGAAGAGGAAAGGATGGAGGTGCTCACTGAGGCCCATGCCGGCCATTTTGGAGCGAGACGGATGCAGGAGAAGATCGGGTCACGCTTCTACTGGCGTGGCATTACACAGGATACTCTGGACTGGGTATGAGATCAATTTAAAAAATATTTTATTCAGCCAAATTTTTCCAAGATCACATAACATAAGGTATTTTTGCTATTCTATCGTACCTTAAGGTCAGTACATGTATTGCCTGCCAGAAGTTTGAGAAGGTGAAGACTGAGGCACCAGAGTTGAAGCCCATCAAACCAGTTTCACCATGGTATATGATCGGTGAGTTATATGTAGAGCAGTGGTTACCAAACCGGTCCTGGGGCCCCCCTGTGTATGCTGGTTTTCGTTCCAAACCACAGTTCAATCCCAGAATTTTAACAAGCTGTAAATTTTTCTTAATTATGTGTTTAGAGGGATTATTTACCCTCTTAAGCCACATTATGTCAGAAATAGCTATGCATGCCATGTAGAATAAACACCCTGTGTTCACATTGTGCTTATTGTGCTATATTATTTAAAAGAGATAAGAAAATTATTTAACTGATCCATTTAAAGACTTTGAATAAATAGACTCCAAATTGGTGATAGTGTGGACACTTGGCCACTAAAACGAACCATTTGGTAGATAATGAAGAATTCAAATCCAAAGCAAATGATAACGAGCCAAACCTGCATTGTGTTAATAAGCTTAAAAGAAATTAAATGAAAATTATGAAAGTTAAACACGTATTCAACAACCTAATTAGGAGCCTATTGATTCACTTCACTCTTTAATTTGATCAGTTAAAATACATTATTTTATAACCTCTTTTTATGTAATTGTTGCAATGTAGCACAATAAGCACAATGTGAACATGGGGAGTTTATTCTATGTGGCATGCATAGCTATTTCTGACATAATGTGGCTTACGAGGGTGAATGAATCTTCTAAACATGAAACGCAGCTCATTAAGAAAGATTAACAGCTTGTTAAAATTCTGGGATTGCAACTGTGGTTGCAACGAAAACCAGCATACACAGGGGGGGCCCCAGGACCTGTTTGGCAACCCCTGATGTAGAGCAGGGATGGGCAAGAAGGGCCAAATCTGTTTCTGGATTTCAGACCAACTTCTGCTCTTAATTACTTAAAATAATACACCATCTGTCTCTGTATCAGAAGGATTTTAAAAGTACATTTCTGATATTAGTACGAAAGGGGCTGAAGTGTGATCACATGCTGTTTATTTCCTGATTAACTAATTTGACTCATTATCCTAGGTGTGGACCTCATTGGACCGTTCAAGGCCTCCAGCAAAGGGAATCGTTACTGTCTGACAGCAACGGATTTCTTCACAAAGTGGGTGGAAGCCATACCCATCAAGGAAAAGACGGCAGTGGCAACATCGCAGGTATGGTACACGTGTTTTCACATGCACATCACAGACGTTGTCATTTGATTAGTAAAGAATATACATTTTCTTTGTATTATATACATTTTCTTTTCATTGTCATTTTGACACCACACAGGCCTTGATGGACATGTTCTACACCCATGGTGCGCCTGAGGTCGTCTTGACGGACCAGGGTCGCGAGTTCTGGAATAAGGTCAAGTATTGCATCGCACATATATTTTGGTTATGTATTTAACACTAACTGATTCTCTATTCAGTTTTGTGGTAACCCCTTCAGCAGCTGCACAAAGGGATTAATAATTGATAAATTGACTCTGGCAAGGAAGAAGTCTGATAACTCTGTGTTTTTTGATTTAGGTTAACCAGACCTTGTTTGAGAATTTTGGGGTCAAGCATCGCATCACGTCGGCATACCATCCCCAGACGAATGGACTGGATGAGCGGACCAACCAGACCCTGAAGAGGGCCATTGGCAAGACCCTTGATGGACACCAAGAGAGGTGGGAGGACAAACTTAAAGAGATTGTGTTTGCCCATAACTCTTGTGTCCATGCCTCCACTAGGTACTCGCCCTATCGCCTGATGTATGGACGGGAGCCACGGCTGTTGTCAGAGGTACGTAAAAATCCGTTTTTGTGTTTTAACATGTTTCGCTTTGATTATAAGATTCAAATTTTCAATCCTTCAGGGAGGAAGTGGCAGCTGATGTGAACATACAACTGTACAGTAGGGACTGATCATCAAAATAACAACACCATTAACTATTTAATGTATGGGCTCAATTGTTATAAACTTGCTTTAGTTGTTTTTATTGGTATTTCTGTTTCTTAAATATAATTTCAGATTACGGGAGATCTTCCTGAGGTGGAAGTTGCCGATCCTGATGCGGATGATGTGGAGAAGTACATTCAGGCAAGGGCTGAGAAAGACGGAGAGACTTTTGACAAGGTGATTATGATGTAGGCACATGTTGTTAAAGGGGTAATAAACACCGGCTTTTGTTCTGTCTCCTCCCACTTTACAATTTCAAAATGAAATGGAGGCAAGATACTCTGTATTATAACTCAAAATATTTGATTTAGTGTTTATTACCCTTTTAAACACAGCCAGTATCAAAATAGATATATTACAGAACATTCCAAAAACAACCAATCTATCTAGGTGAGAGCCAATGTCGCAAAGGCCCAGGGGAGACAAAAGGAGGCCTACCAGAGGAGGACAAAAAAGGGGACCAAGCGCTTCAACATCTCCCCAGGCATGGAGGTCCTGAAGAAGGACGAGCGGAAGCGTGGAAGGCCAGGGCGCACGATGGATCCTGATTGGCCAACCAAGTACAGGTGAATACTTACTTTACTGTTAGACAGATTTAAAGAAAACTCCAGGCTAAAATACTTTGAAATTGATAAAATTCACATATTGGTTATGTAAAACGCAACCATATCTTCCTGTGTTGTATAGTATTTCAGTTTGCCGTAGCTAAACTCAAGTTCCGTAGACAATGTTCGGGAGGCACAGGACGCTTTCAACTGTAGGCAGGCATTGTTGGCTGCTATGTAGGTAACAATAAAGTAAAATATTATACAAATATCAGATAATAAACCATGGAATTAATTGGAAATTGATGCAACACGTTTACTAACAATGCAAGTTATTAGTCTGGAGTTTTCCTTTAAACACAGTAGAGTGTCCATTAAATCTTACCCCCAAATTTATTTGTTTTTATGTGTTTTCATAGGGTAACCGAGGTTGGGGACAACAACCTGGTGCAGCTGGAGACCATGGATGGGAAGCCACTGAGAACAAAAACACCCTATGCTTCAGTGAAGCCTCTACGTATGAGTATGTCAGCTCTATGTTGTTTTATATACAACTGTAAAAACACAGTACTGTAGATTTATTTTATTCTTTAATAAAATAAAATAAAAAATTTAGGATCCCAAGCTGGCCGGCCTACCAAGACACCTGTGGACCCTCCAGCCGAGTCAGTGCATTCAGATGACCTTGAATTGCACAGCTCTGTGTCGGAGGAGGACCTACTTAAGGTACATTTTCAAATTTCTCATATAACCCCCTCTTCTTTTTTAGCTACAGATTCACTATGTACACTATTTTCATCAATCTCAGATGAATGGAAAAGACAATCATCCTATCTTATTACTGCTTTATTATTGTGATTGGGGTTGATGTTAGACTTGATTGATTTATTATTGAGCCCTCTATTTAATGCATATCTACCTATTCATATACCAGGTGACATGCACTGTGCTCCAGGACAGTTGTGCATCCTCTCCAGCTGAGTCAGCGCATTCAGATGACCCAGAAATGCTCTGCTCTAGGTCGGAGGAGGATGCATTGGAGGTAAACTTTTCAACAACTAAAAATCTATACTTGCTAACACATTGTCTCAGGTTTATTAGGTTAATAAATTATATCTTAATAAATATCTTTTAAGGAAAGTGATGTTGTCATCACTGGTGTCCAACCGGGCAAGGCCTGTGCGGCTTTGCTGAACAGACGGGTGGAGGACTTCAGGGCCATGGTTCTCGGCCAGCACACCTGGTTGGACGACAAGGTCATCGACCACGCCCAGGCCCTTCTAAAGGCACAACATGCCAACATTGGAGGGCTCCACGCCACCACCTCCCTCGCCCTGCTGTCCACCGTACCTACACCAGCTCAGGGGTTTGTGCAGATTCTTAATGTCTCTGCAAACCACTGGGTTACAGTAAGTAACATCGGCTGTAAGGTAGGTACAGTTCATGTTTTTGATTCTCTCGGGCAGCATAAGACGGAGGATTTCATTGCGCAGGTCACCTGCCTTCTTGCCTTTCCAGGAAAGAGTGTCCAGCTGCAGTGGCCTGATGTCCAACAGCAGGCAGGTGTCTCAGATTGTGGACTGTTTGCTATCGCAAACAGTCTCACTCTCTGCAGAGGTGAGGATCCCTCCATGGTCGACTACCATCAGGCAGCCATGCGGACTCACCTGTTTGCCTCTTTTCAGGCTGGGATTCTAACACCATTCCCCAGTACTGCGAGGGGCCCCACAGCCAAGGCAGTCCACGCCATTGAGGTGGACGTACACTGCCTCTGCAGACGAACCATCCGGTTTGGTAAGGATCCTCTGGTCTACTGCAGGAGATGTGGTAGGCCCTTTCATGAATCCTGTGTCATTGTTAATAACAATATACATGTCCGTTGTGCACTGTTATCTTTTGCACATGTTAATTATCATTGTGTTGAGTTCTGTTTTCAGTTAAGAGTAAAGTGGTATTTAATGTATATGGTAAGTATTAAGACATCTTTATAATGTTTACATGTTTATGTACAGTTTAAATATCAGAATTTTATATTGTACATTTTATTAGCTGTAGTAAAAATGTAATGTATACAGTGTATGTGTAATTTCATTATTTTGTACATGTAATCTTATAATTTTATCAGTTTATTTATTATTGATACAATGTGTGTAATTTAATTATTAATATGTAATAATTATATATATAGTTTTCAATTGGCACTTATTGGAATTTATTGGAATTAATTGGAAATAGATTCATTTTGTTAAATGTCCCAGTTCTTCACTGACCTTTTGTACCTTCCTCTTAGCCCTCACTAACAAATGCAAATGCCCAATTCCACAGTAAGTTTACTCAAATTAATATACATAGAGGTAAGTACAGGTTGCTTGTTTGGAATTGGGCATTGTTTCCTTATTAATGTTGTTGTTCTAGTTGTTGTTGGTGGTTGGACGGATTAAAGTTCTAATTGCTGTACATGTACTGTAATCCGCTACAACCCAGCACTGTTCATTGAAGACTAGGAAGGAAGGGTCTAAGGGTCGAAATAAAACTGGTGTCATTACTATTCATTACACAAAACGAAAAAGAAAAAAAACCCTCTCTTGAGCCTGTACCTTGCCGTGGTGAGAGGGCTTTCTACTAAAACAGGCCGTTTTCACAATTATAACCTTAAGTGAATGGGATTTTTCTCATTCCTTTCTTTTTTTCCGTCTCTGTCCTTTCTCTAAAGGCATCATGGTTGGTGGTGGGTGAATGAAAAGGAGTGCTGCATGGACGCCAATGCATCATTGCTCTGCATTTCTATTCCACTTGTTAGATCTGACACAAGAGATAAAGACATACATTATGTACCCTCTACTGTGCTGTTGTGTACATTACTGGCTAAACTGTTGTTCTACTACAGACTTTAAGCTATTTCCTATTGGCTTCTGATATACTATTGTGCAAATTTAGTGCAAAATTAGACCTTTTTGCTTTGTTTCTCTCCTCTTGTGATATGTAACTGGACCAAATAAAATTGAATTTATTCATTCAATCTCTGTGAGCCAGACTTAATGTAATAAGGCTTCATTGTCAAGATGGAGTCATGACACACTGCAAGTTCACTACAAAGAAATTGTGTTTGTTTTCAGAATATTTAGGCATACATTTTGGACATCAAAAAATATTGGACAGTTTAACATAATGTAAATTAAAGTAATCATTTTTAATATTTGGTCGTATAATCTTTGCATGCCATGACTACCTGATGTATGTGACCCAACAGTATCAAAAGACTCTTGATATCTTATTTTCTGGTACTCTTACAAGCGATACTATAACGTCTCTGCATTTGAATGGATCTCTATGGGAATTTGGGGGTGGGACTATATTAAGCTGTAAATTACACTGGAACAGTATGGAAACACATGGTTGGCTAAATGGCTGTAAGTCATCAAGGGTCTGAGGTATCAAACAAGCCTCAAACCATCACTCTGCTGCCAGATATGCAGTAGATGTGGATGGATCACTTTAAGGGCTCTATTTTCAAACCAGCGCAAGGGGACGGTATAGTCAAACGCAAGCTTGTTGACAGCATCAACGTCTTAAAACTGGCGCTATGGCGTTTCTCAGCAATACCGCTAGGACAGGGCTCGAAATTAACTTTTTTACTTGGTAGCACTGGTGCTCCCAACTTCAAAAAGTTAGGAGCACCAGCAAAAATTTAGGAGCACCCACCAAAATGTAAGGAGCACCAACAATATATGTAAATTTTTTTTTTTTTACAGTCTCACGCTTAAAATGTGTCGACTCCGTTGCAAACGCACTGTTACCTGCGATCTCCGTCCCACAGGCTTTACAGTGTACACAGTGCATTGCGCCGTTGTCATACCTAAGCTAAAGCTAACGAAGTCCGAAGTCCTTCAGCCACTCTCTCCGAAAAGTGTACGCCTTCTTCGCTGCTGGTGCACCCACATCGCCATCGCCAACTGTTTCAGCAGCCACGGCGACTACATCTGTTACGTTTTTAGTAACGTTAACGTTACTAAAAAATGCCGTAATCGTTCGCTTCATATTGTTAGCTTTCGATAACGCTAGCTAACGTTACCAATTTAGCTAGTTAGGTAACGTTAATAAATTGATAATAAACTTTTGTCTTCAGGTAACATTAGTTAACGCATTAGCTCTCTGTGTCACGTGACAGTGGAGTGCCGTGAAAGGTAGTGATTGAAGGCTAATCTTAACCAATCTAAAATCAGCATTAAAGGTAAGAACGTCAAGCTCACGTTTGATTGGTTAGAATGGTCACTGTCAGAGAAAGGGACGTTCGACTGGGGGGGAAAAAAAAAGGTCGCACCAGAACAATTATTTGCACTCGCACAAATGCTCCCAATTATATTTCGAGGTCGCACAGATTAAATTTCGGGAGCATATGCGACCAAAACGGTCGCAATTTCGAGCCCTGCTAGGATCAACAAATTCTCAACATAACATCCTTTCGCTTGCGCTGCAGTGGGATGGGTGGCGCTGTCTGGGGCGTGTTCTAAAATACTTTCGGCTCAGTGACAATTTGAACCAACGAAAACCCATTGCGTTATGATCAGCTGGAACCACCTCTTAGCGGGAACGCAATAGACTCTGGCAATTTGACAACTTATTTGTCATGTAGTTCTATGTAGTGTCTATAGGTGATGCCAACATTACACTTCCATTTAATGAACAAATAGCCTATAATTATTATTAATGAATTAATTTAAATTTAAACTACTAGAATAAAACAGGACAGCTTACAAGAAACTTGCGATCATGTAGGCCAATAGCCTATAATATATAAATTACACATTGACACAGTTGAATCATAAGCCTACCATTTGAATCATAATTATGCCTAGGCTACATCACCTAATGTAGGCTAATTAATGCATTCGCCACCTCCTCCCGTGCCTTCCGAACTTCTGGGAGACGAGGTGGTGTGGATTGTGATCCATAAATTACTACAGTCCTAGCCTGTACTTCTGTTGCAAGTATGTCTGATTCCTGTGCGGAAAATCGCTCTTGTCGTTGACGGTCCAGTGCGTTTGGGTTCCTCATTATGAAATTGCATGGAGCGATTGCGTTCCAACTGGCTTTTTTTTAAAGCATGAGAACAACAATTTGATTGGCTACCATAGAGACACACCTTGGACATTTAAACCCAGCCTTTTAGCAATACCGCCATCAGATGCGCCAAGATTGCCGTCATGAAATTACCTAATTTCTCGCCGACACGCCCTCAGAGCGATACCGCCAAGCACTTACTCTTGTGTTCACCATTGCGTTTGGTTTATTAAAATAGAGCCCTAAGGGTTGTTTCTCCTGACTTATTTTTCCATAGAGTTCAATAGGAAAATGAGTCGGGAGAAACAACCCATCTGTCAGTGGTTTAAATGTTGTGGATGATCAGTGTATACGACATCATTAATGTGCCAGGTAAATTATTTTTGCCAGATACACGTTTTTTCTTACTCGACATTTTTAGGAGGGCTACTTTACTTCTACTGGAATACATTTTCTTAAAGTAACTATAGCCTACTTCAGTGGCTAGCTAACTTTAGCTACACCACTGCCAACAGTATACACACGATGACACTTAGCTAGCCCATCGGTGGCGGTATAGATACGCTACGATCAAGATAACACACCATAAACACAAAAGCACTTGGCCAACCGAGCCTCGGTGAGAGCATGCGGCTCAAATCCTGTGTGGAAAGCAAGCTCACAGTGATCTTATCAGTAAGTTAGGTAGTGTTGTGCTTCACTTCAGGGTTATTACTCCACTTTTACAGTTAGTTTCCAGCCCTAACCACTGCAGATAGCCCACTTTTTTAAAAATGACATTTATTTCGTTGTTTTGTAGCGTTCGAGCACCCATTGTCGACCGCTTTCGCGGAAAAAACAGCAAAGCGTACACATATTTGCAATCGTAGGTAAAAATGGGATACATATCGGTAACACCCTGTACCTAGTTTTGTAGAAAAAAATGTCCTTGTTATCCTCCGAAGGCTATTTTCTTCAGGACTTCCGCTATTTTCTTTCTTTAACGGCAAATATGCAGGACGCCCGCCCGCCGTAGCATTAGCCGGGTGGGGACCTATTCTCGACCGCCCCTCGCGATTAGTGCCGCGGTCTTTACTTTTCTCTAATTTTATGAAAGTGGAGCCACTATAAGTCATAAAGTAAGCACGCATTCAACTCTATGGTATTTTATCTTCTCAAAAATACGTCAATGGTCCCATGTACTCGCCAATTTATTTTGTAAGACAACATCTTCACCTGTACCTTGTGGAAACACTGGAAGCTGACTACAATATACATGACAAAAATTCCTTATGACAACACTCTGCGGCCTATTGTTTCTTCTCAAACACCTTAATTAAATGGGTTGAACAATTAATATACATGTTAAAATACATTGAAACATAATTCAATAATTGCATTAATTGCATTTCAGCATTGTAATGGTAAACAGGTAGCATGGTAGATAGCACGATCATCAATGGGACGTTATTTTAGATCAAGTTGTAGAAGCGTCTTTCTACAAAAACGGCAGCATTCCCTTTTTAGAACAAGGAAAATATCTCCTATTTAAAAAATGGTGACACATAATACATATCTTGCATTAATTCAAAATGTTCTTTTGTTAAAAAAACGTGTCCTTTAGGTGTATTCGTTTGTTTACCATTAATATAAAAGTTAAACAAAATCACGTCCTATCGTGATTGGAGGTTTAGTGACACATTTTAAGTTGAAACTTGTATTTCTTCTTGTTTTAATACGATTAAACTTACAAATAAACACAGATAAAATCGCTATACTTAATAGCTAAATATCCTATTTAAGTAGGCTAGATGTAAAAAGATGAAATCATATTTTATATTTTCATTTAAACATTGCTTTTCAGTGTTGTTTTTGTTCGTGGAAAATCTGTAGGCTACGTTGCATTTCAGGACATAAAACCTGCCAAGGCTACATTGTGTTATGTCCTGCATTGCAAATTTCACCAGAAGAGGGGACCGTTTACAAAAATATACCAGCAATACTTACACAGCTATGCTCCCCTTTATTCCTCTGAAGAGCATATTTTGTGATATTAAATACAAACCATGCCTTGTGCACACTCCTTAACTGGACAGCAAAAAGGTGTGACAAATATCCTATTTGTAAATACATCCAGCCAGTTATTTCTTCTAAAATCCCCCCCCTCCTAATTAAATGTAGTTATCAGAACAAACGTTAAAAGGTATGTGAAAAAAACATTTAGTAATTCAGCCATTGTATACCTTTATTATAAATCACATTTTGTCATTGTGATGGTGATTGCATGATCATTACAATGGAGTTATTTGCTGGTACATTTGCCACATGAAAAAAATAATACTTCCACCAAAGTACATAGAAAAGAATAATTGTACTTCATAAAAGTGAATGTTTGACTTAAATTTTACTTAAACAAATGAATAAATATAAAATGTATTTAAATGTAGAAATATGAAATCTAAAAGTTATTAAACAACTGTATATCATGTTAAAGAAGTTAAAACTCAGGGCAGTTAATACATAAGAATTAGCCATCCTCCTCACTCAACTTCAAGACATGAGGAGTGGAACCACTGCTCGCGGGATTCACAGGAAACCCATAATACCGCCATGTCTTCTTCTTTGGGAGGGTCCACCTCGCCACATGCAGAGCATAGGCTGAGGCCTTCCCTCAAATGTCTGATGATGATGTGCCATCTATAGAGAAAAGGAAGGGAAATATAAAAATTTTTCAGTACTTCATTCGTAAAAACGACAACAAAAAAGTTGTGAAACCACTTAGGTGCTGAAAAAATATTTAATTAGGGCTCTTCAATGTACAAAACGTATATACACTACTCACAAAAAGTTAGGGATATTTGGCTTTCGGGTGAAATTTATGGAAAATGTAAGTTCACGCTACAGTGATATTATACGTATCATGAAAGTAGGGCATTTAAGTAGAAGCATGCAATGGTGATTTCCTCATCTCAAACAATTTATTGAAACAAAAGCCAACAACAGTGGTGGGTATACCACAACAAAAATGTCAATGTCTCAATAACTTGTCATGTGCCCTTGAGCATCAATTACAGCTTGACAACGACGTCTCATGCTGTTCACAAGTCGACTTATTGTCTGCTGAGGCATGGCATCCCACTCTTCTTGAAGGGCGGCCCTCAGGTCATTGAGGTTCTGGGGTACAGAGTTACGAGCCTCTACACGGTGAGTCAGCTGATCCCATAGGTTTTCTATGGGATTCAGGTCTGGAGAAAGTGCAGGCCACTCCATTTGAGGTACCCCAGTCTCCAGCAGCCTTTCCCTAATGATGCGACCTCGATGAGCTGGAGCATTGTCGTCCATGAAGATGAAATTAGGCCTGTGTTGTTCATGCAGGGGCACAATGACTGGATTAATGATGTTATTCAGGTAGTATGGGCTTGTCACTGTACCATTCACAAAGTGTAGGGCAGTTCTGTATTGACTAGACACACCTGCCCACACTGTAACACCGCCACCACCAAAGGGTCGTCTGGTGACAACAGTGGCTGATGCATAGCGCTCTCCTTGACGTCTCTAACATCGTTGGCGGCCATTATTTCTGCTCAACGTGAATCGACTTTCATCAGAGAACAGCACTGAGGCCCACTGGTCCCTCGTCCAGCGTAAATGCTCCCTGGCCCATGCAAGACGATGACGCCTGTGCCTGGTGGTGTGGTCAGGTACCCTTGCAGGTCGTCTAGCACGCAGACCATGCTGATGTAAACGGTTTCGAATGGTCTGACGTGACACTTGGGTGCCTCTCACCTCCCTTAAATGTGCCTGGAGTTGAGTGGCATTCATCATCCGGTTCCGCAGGGCACTGTTCACAATGAAGCGGTCATCAGTGTGGGATGTGGCCAAAGGACGTCCACTTCTATGCCTTTCTGTGACTCTTACAGTCTCTCTGTATCTCTGTTGCAACCTGCTGATGACACTCTGTGACACTCTAAGCTCAGTGGCCACTTCCCTCTGAGAACATCCTGTTTGAAGCCTCGCAATGGCGAGGTACTGTTGATCAATTGTTAGGTGTCGTCTTGGTCTCATGATGTCAAAATGTGAACAGCATGATGAAGAGGACTGTTTAAATACCAATTCTAATTGAACCAGGAAATTTATTGGTCGATTCATGGATCAAACACCTGTTGTGAATTTTGCCGTTCAGCTCCTTGTTAGAGAACAGCAAGTTGTGCAAAAAGTACTGAAACATTGAATAGTTGGACATGTGCATTCAAAAGTTTAGAGAAGGTCAAATTAATTTCACCTGTAAAGGTTATAGTGCATTTTAGGTTCATCCTGAAATTTCACCCGAAAGCCGAATATCCCTAACTTTTTGTGAGTAGTGTATCTTGCCATTGAGCAAGGAAGGCTATCTGCACTGCTGTTTACGTACTGGCGACACATTTAGAAACGAGCCTCTCTTCCTCAGGCAGCATAATCAATGCTGCCTGAGGAAGAGAGATTTGTTTCGAAACATGAGTTGGGCATCTGATATTGAAGAAAAAAAAAACAAAGAAAGCATGCATGAACTCACTGAGCTAAGCTTTCTACTTTTGTTGATTGCACATGATAGCACATAAGAGGGCAGTGGGATAAACAGTGTAATAAACCAATGAGATAAACAATGGAGTGGTGGAGAGAAGAGGGGCTGTGGAGGGAGGAAGGGCTGCAGTTATATGTGCTACAAAGTAAAATCAGAAAGGTAACCGAATGAGTACTAAAATGTCAAAGCAAATACATTTGCTATGATGCATATTACTAACTTATGCCTCATTTAGGATACAGATCAAACACTGTTATTACCTTTAGCTGCTAGCAGGAGGGTGGCAATGGAGGCAGGCAGCCTAGTGGAGGGATGCCGGACTTGGGAAGTCGTAGAGCACATGTGGCTAGGGGCTAAAGATTTGGCGGATGGACTGGTGATGACAGGGCCAGAGATGAGAGAAAAAATTCTTGTCAGGGGAGGTGGATGTCCAAAGCGTCTTACTCTTCAGCAAACTCTGCTTTGAGTGGTGCAAAGAACCCCCTGTCCAACAGCTGAAATATATGGGAGAGATGTGGTGGAAGACAGAGGAGCACGACACCTTCCCTAATTGGCCAGGTCCGTGGTCTCCCTGTCGATGTGGCTGTTGTGGCCATCGAACACCAGGAGCAGGGGGCGCTCCTTCATCGCGTACAGGAAGAAGTGTTTCTGGAACCACTTCAGGAAAAGGGTGGTGTCTATGTAGCCAGATGTAACAAGGTGTTAAGCTCTCCCAGGGTAGTCACTTCCCAGGTACCCCTTCCCGTAGATTATCATTGGTGGGATGTCTTCCTCAGATGCTTTCAGGGCAGGCATGCCAGCACTGTGATGTGGTGCCTGGTGGCGGGTGCTTGAAGGTAGGGATGTTTCCACCCCTTGCTGACCAGCATCTTGCAGCGAAGTATTCCCATCTGAAACCCTGACTCATCACCGTTGTAGATTTGTCTGGGTTTCTCCATTAGCACATTCTTCTCTACCATGGCCTTCAGCATGTTAAAGTAAAGGGCAATGTTCCTCTCCCTGGCCAACGTGGTCTCACGCGGACACGTCACATAGCCAAAGGTAGCCTTTTGCGTCGTATATTGACGCAGCCTTTTGCGTCATATATTGACGGTTGTGGCCACATAATTTGTCTTTCGTTGTGGCACTTCAATATTATGCTTTTTTATTTTTATTTTTTCTTCATCTGGTAGAGAGTTACGTGAACTCTTGTGGTCGAGCTCGCCCACTATCTTAGCAGTTCGGGCATGAGCTCGAGTTACATGAACTCCAGTGAAGTTATGTTTAGGGGTTGGGGGTGGGGTACGGGAATCACGAACTCAGAAAGATCTCCACGCACACGGAAGACTGAGTGGGCATGCTCGCAGTCGGTTATCATGAGCAAAGCCTTCGCCATAGTAGGATTCGTAAATTCGAGACGAGTGTGTCAAATAATGACGCAAAAGGCCTCCTTCTGCGTCTAAAGGATGTCGCCGTAGGAGCTGCCCAAGCGTCGCTATGTGACGACTTGGGAGTGAGACCAGGCTGCCCTGGCACACCTGATTCTCCCTCTTGTTGCTAATGTTGTTTTCTACTTTTTTGAGCCTGACTGCCTGCCACATGGTCATACCCTACTTGCATGCTTGTATTGCCCTCAGCATTGCCTCCTCCCTCCACAGACATCTCTTTTTGCCCTTGTTCATCTGTAAAAATGTTCAAAAATACATTTCTGCACTCTTCCCTCCATTATTCCAGTAATCTTATTATGTAATCTATGTGTTCTATGAGAATGGCTAAATTATAAGTAGAAATGAAGTTTACTTAACATTTTAAATGTAACTATTTCTCAATTTGTCAAAAAATGCAAACTTGAGGATTCCTACATTATTGATTGCAAGGAATCAAAATGTGAATCTAATTAAAGCCTACTAATATCTTAATTATATCTAATTACTATCCATTAAATGGATCTGAGCATTAAAGTACATATTCATTCATTCTATTAAATTAAGTTGCTGCCTAATTATATGTATTTTATATGTGTTTCACGAATGATTTCACATGGCACAACATCTTTTTTTTTAAGCAGACTCATGATCACAACATTAACTTTAGTCTTGTTAATCCAACATCAGCATGTCACTAATAATTTAAATATAAGATAAGGAACTAAGTAAATATCTATGCATTATCTCAAATTCAATAATTAAATGAATAAATAGCCCATTTCATTTAATGAGTGAGAAACCTTCATAAGCGAGTAAAAAACTGAATGTCACTGTCCACAATTCTAGCCGTCGTGCACGGTCTGAACAGCTTCTGTGCCGTCCGCTAAGATACTCATTTTCTGAGGCGCATTTCTTTGTGTATTTAAGGTTAATATCGGAAAGGGTGGTCCTTATAAGTATTTCTAGCAATCCGTACATATTCACTGCAGTTAGCCAAGTGGTTTCGAGCTAAATAGCCGTTGGAAAGCTACGTTTCAAACTGTAAAGCGATATTAGGACTGTTTCATTTAATCGTCGCGATTAAGGAATTCGAAGCGTGCTCGAAGTATAAAAGTTAACGTTGTAAAAGAGGTCGTATTAATATAACTAAATATAGATCTATTAAGTTGAAAATTGTCAGTTAGACAGGTTATTATGTGTATTTTTACGGGACATACGTTTAATTGGTCACAGTGTTCAGTCCTCGCGAATAAATATGAAATAAATACGTTGGCGCCTGAGGCGGTCGGAGATGGGCCCCCTCCCCCCCCCCGGTCGAGAATAGGTGCTCGAACGCTAGCTATATTTTCGTGGATAAATTCGCACATTTATCTCAGTTAAAAACATTACATTCGCATTCATGACGACAGATAACTATCCTGTCAAGGATATTATAGACGATATGATACTGAAACGAACCCGTTTTATCCGTGAAAATGACCCATAAACACGGAGGAATGGTTGACGTTAGCTAGGTCGTCTCAGAATCTTTATCTCCAGAGAACCTAACTACTAGCAGGCAGCTTCGGTTAGCTGTTTTAGAACGTTAATTACGTCACCCGGATCATTTCTGCAGCCGAGGAATGATTAGGTCATCTTAGAATCTTCATATCCACAGCTCCCAGCGAGCAGGCAACGTCGTTATAGCAACGGACGCTGTTTTAGAACGTCAAGTACGTCACAGGGGGTTTTAACAGCTGTGTCAGAACGTTGGATATTCACCCGGATCTTTTTTGCACCCGGATCAAATTTATTGTGACAGCGCCCCTGCTGTAGTTATAAGTTGATTGTTATAAGCCATGGTATAAGTTGATTAATAGGCTATGAGCTAGTTAACAAGTACCGGTAGGCTACATCAGCGTGAGGAAATTTGAACAGGCTACTTAATTTAACTTAGATGATTAACGGTTGTTCTTGTTAATTTGCTTAGAGACCCATAACATTTCGAAGTCTAGCTCAGTTCCCGTTGACTGAAGACCTATGTGTTGGTGGTTTCCCTTTTTTGTTCTAAAGTGTATAGTTACCAGCCTAGCCAGAAGCACAAATTGATGACACACCAGGAGTCACACAGACAGCGGTCTGTGCAGCATGGAAGTAAGTTCTGGGACATTGTCAGCACATCAGTGTTCAGAAGAAAGGCTCACTTGGCTGGCTGGACAGTAAGTTCTATCCCTTACATAGAAATTTGTTTATTTACCTTGTAAATCACTCTGTTACATTATATAATGTTGAGCTTATTTATTTATTATGCACATAGAATTTGTTTTATGGCATGTTCATGGTATTAAACTATGGTTAGTACTTAACTGTACATTAACAATTATTGTATGGTGCGCACTTTTTAATCTTAAATCAGACATATATGTGTTTTTAAATGTGATTTCAGGCTGTGTCAATGGGGAATGTTATTCAGAAGAATTCAGAAATGACTACTGCACTGAGTACCAGGTCTCAGAATATTTGGAATGTGGCACATCCTATAAAGACATTCTCAAAGGGTTCTATGACAATGGGAAGAAGTGGGAGTGTTCTATACTTTTTATTCAACTCTGGACTTTCAGGGCTTCTGTTCCAATTACTGTTTTTATGAAAGTGGCTGTCATTTCTCAGTTGCTTTCTTACAAAACTCATGGCGGCAGTATTACCCTCCCAGTATGGGAAGAGGTTTAAGGTTTGTTTTGTTATTTGTTTTACCTTTTTTTTGTAGAAATTTATGCTCAAGTTCATATTTTCATTAAAATGCACAAGTGAATCTTTCTTGTGTTTTTCCCCCTCAACATTGATGCTGAAACAAGAGCAGTGATTGCCTGATTACTATACTTGATTACCGGTTAGGCTGCATCTTGTTTTTCATGTGTAAGCTTACTGACACCCTGATGTTATATAGAAAAAAGAAAATATTGCAATATTATTTTATTGACACAGCTTAATTACATTTACTCCTCATGCCACATGATCCACTTGTTTAACATGGCAACCACACATGTTGAGTTTATGTTGGGGTATATTGGAATACTAGGAAAGGATAGAAGTAGGTGGACAGATAGAGAGAACGGGTCAATCAAAGTCATTGTATCTTGATGCCAAAACGGTAAGATGTGCAAGGTACGCCCCTATCCATGAGACAGCCTTGGGCCCAACAGTGTCATTATGGCCAGTGCACAACACATTTAACACTTGCTGTAACTACACTAGGGTGCTGAGGTATGTAAATACAAATGAATATGGTCAGAATGCTAGATAGATCAAGAATGAAACAAAGGTTATTAAATCTTGAAATTAATGAAGTACATATTTAAAAGGATTAAGTCGTGAGGACCTGGGTATTCATATTAATAAATGAATGAATGGTTTATTTTTACATCCTGCCATGAATAGATGGCCCATCCCATGTAGGCCTATACTTTTTTTTTTTTTTTTAGTTGTAATTCATACAACTAGTAGATTACATGTAGTAGACACAGGTGTGAGGCTGTGAGCAATAGGTGCAGCCTTCAATGGACACTTTATTTTGAGCATCCTATTATTTGATTAATACTTAGATTTCAAACCTCAATTAGATTTTATCACTGTCATCAAACCAAGAACATCATAATAAATGTAACATGAAAGTCAAGTCCGTAAACATCATGAAAGTAGAGCCATGGCTCTACCTGGTAAGAAAGCATCCATGTTTGCAATGTAATGCTGAATTTCAAAAAGTCAGATTATATTATTGGGTATGGTCTATATGTCGTGATATGAATGGGTTATAAAATCAAAAGCAATCGCTATTGAAAGAAAATACGCTGTAGGCTACAATTACTCAAAAGATAACGAGGTTGATTGGTACGCAATCATCATTTGACGCTATGTCTAGGCTTTACAGAAACTAACAATAATAATTTAGCCCAAATCATGTAAAACATTGCAAATTGAGATGGACAATTCAGTCAATCAATCGTTATTAATGTTACTTTCCGTTAAAACACGAACAGGAGGATTCAGTTATGAAACAACAATAAACATTTTATTATCAAACATTGTCATAACACTCACATCACAAAATGCTAATCTAACAACGAACAAAAGCTGTTGGTAACTGAAGGTAGCATTAGTTTGGTATAAATGCTTCAGGAGACTGAGATACAAAATGTACTATAAACCAACCAAATCACATGAGCCGTTTGGTCGCTATTAACAAATTAATTTGCATAAAATTGTGACAAATTACGCAGTTGGCCAGAATTCCTTGGTAGTTATTTCAATCATTTTGAACAAGGTAGGTTAACCCAGGTTTAACCCCTTCATGCAGATGCCAAATTAGGTCAATTCTCTCCTATTTAGGGAGTGTTCTATTTAAGGTTTCATGACTCACAGACTCACAGGTGTGAGCATCACAGAAACTGTGATGAGCATCATGGAAACAAGACAGTTGTACCATTTATGAAGATAAACTGAGATTAGTTTATTTTCATAATTTATGTCAAAATTAAGTGTCATGAATGCAAAACAGATAAAACTATCAATTTCCTGGATCATACATTCCTTGTCTACAAGTGTGAAAAATCAAGGGAAAACATGCATAAACCTATTGATTCCAAGCCTGACAGCTTTAGTGATTAGTCATCATTAAGGCAAAAGAACGCTATTTATGTTATTAATCAATATTAGAATGCACGTAATATGAACTTCGGAAGAAGCTTGAACTTTGCCATCCGAATTCATTGCCTGTGATTAGTCTGCAGTGAGAAGAGTCTCATGGAATTGATGTTTGACAATGCTTCATTGTATACTCAAATGAAATTTGTTAAACAAGCAGGCTAATTTGGCGTTTTCTATGGTGAGACAGAAGCCATAGCCTTATTCTCAGCGTTTGCAGGTGCTTTTTAACAAAATTAAACCGCATATATTTTCTAAAATAACAGCACTGTCTGGAATTACCGGGAACCTGTGCCGGTGTTAAACCCTAAACCTTAAAGATTGTATATCAAAACACTTCATAATGGTTAGTCCAAATAATATTGATCATACTGTAGTGTCGTTAGGTACATTAATAATTGAAGACAGACAGTTAAAACATCTTGGGCTCTATTTTCAAACCAGCGCAAGGGGACGGTATAGTCAAACGCAAGCTTGTTGACAGCATCAACGTCTTAAAACTGGCGCTATGGCGTTTCTCAGCAATACCGCTAGGATCAACAAATTCTCAACATAACATCCTTTCGCTTGCGCTGCAGTGGGATGGGTGGCGCTGTCTGGGGCGTGTTCTAAAATACTTTCGGCTCAGTGACAATTTGAACCAACGAAAACCCATTGCGTTATGATCAGCTGGAACCACCTCTTAGCGGGAACGCAATAGACTCTGGCAATTTGGCAACTTATTCGTCATGTAGTTCTATGTAGTGTCTATAGGTGATGCCAACATTACACTTCCATTTAATGAACAAATAGCCTATAATTATTATTAATTAATTAATTTTAATTTAAACTACTAGAATAAAACAGGACAGCTTACAAGAAACTTGCGATCATGTAGGCCAATAGCCTATAATATATAAATTACACATTGACACAGTTGAATCATAAGCCTACCATTTGAATCATAATTATGCCTACATCACTTAATGTAGGCTAATTAGTGCATTCGCCACCTCCTCCCGTGCCTTCCGAACTTCTGGGAGACGAGGTGGTGTGGATTGTGATCCATAAATTACTACAGTCCTAGCCTGTACTTCTGTTGCAAGTATGTCTGATTCCTGTGCGGAAAATCGCTCTTGTCGTTGACGGTCCAGTGCGTTTGGGTTGCTCATTATGAAATTGCATGGAGGGATTGCGTTCCAACTGGCTTTTTTTTAAAGCATGAGAACAACAATTTGATTGGCTACCATAGAGACACACCTTGGACATTTAAACCCAGCCTTTTAGCAATACCGCCATAAGGTGCGCCAAGATTGCCGTCATGAAATTACCAAATTTCTCGCCGACACGCCCTCAGAGCGATACCGCCAAGCGATTACTCTTGCGTTCACCATTGCGTTTGGTTTATTAAAATAGAGCCCCTTAAGTCATCACATGGAAGCACCAATGAATGTGCAGAATATATATAAATTTGTATATTGCTTCACACTAGGTGCAAAAGTATAATTAATCAGTCTCATAAAATTAATTGTTAAATCATGATTATGAATTTCAATGTTAACTATTAAAATAATAATCAATAACTTAATCTGAAGGCGTAAGTTCTTTTGGAGGATAGGCTCAAATGTTGATGACGTATGATGTTGATGTATCCAAACAACAATCAGACCGACGACCAGGTTTGATAAAATACAATTTATTAAACAACACACACATCTAAACTAACATCCTAAAAACAGTGAATGATATGGAAAGTGAAATGAAGTATAGACAAAGGATGAGGCATATAGAATTCACAGTTCTATTTCTGTATGTGTGCCAGACACGTGGTGTTCAGACATCACAAGACAATCTTGAGGAGGGGAATACGAATCTAGCTTTAGCATGAAGCTAACGTGGCCAGAAACATGGCGTGTGTTGAGGCTGTGTAAATTTAGCTACGTCTAGCTAAATCCCAGGCCCCTATCCTATATCTGGTGGGTTAGGTATTAGAAGAAAGATTGCATGCACCAATCTCGATTTAAAAGGGAGGCGGATTGTAAGTTAGTTATAGAGTAAGTTCTGTAGCTCTGTAGCTTTAGCTTATGCGAGGCTAATTGGCTGTCGATAGCCTGCATGCCATGTGTTGAGCTATAAGTTAACTTTACTCTAAACACACACAATGGATACAATCAAATATGCAATTACATTGACAATAAACGTTACACAAAAGTTTTCCTAACTATTGCCCAGATGTTCATGTCAGTCTTACTGTACTGAAGTTGCTACAGGCGAGTCCATGGCTCTGATGATGTCCGGAAAGTTCTTTCCTTTGGCAGCGTCGGAACTGGATTGTCTCTCGGTTTCCTTGCGGGTAGAGCAGCTTGGTCCTTTGGCGAGTCATTGCTGGAAACTTGTCGTTGGAGTCCTTCTGTCAGTTCAACAAGTGGTTTCCTTGAGTTCCCTTGTGGCTTGCGTTTCATGGTAACGTAGACTAGACACGTTTTTCTGGTTGTCGCTTTAAAGCTACGCCGGATGACGGTAACTCGTTTTAGTGGCTTTCGCGAACACGCCAACTGAGAGCTGGGTGAAAAAGCGGTCTTTGTGCCCGCATAACCCGAGGGAGAGAGGGTTCTCTCCGCGTGTTCCTTCCCAGCCAGGAAGATAGGAGACGATTCTTCCAACAAGTGGAAATGGCAAGAAGTGGTGAACAGAACAGGAAGAACAATGAGGTTTGCTCAGAGTTTTATAGAACCGGGGACTCAGTCCTGATTGGTCAAGGATCACATGACTGTCGCATGCCGGTACATGTAGTCTTTTGGAAATGCAGTCTAGGGTCACATAAATGCGAGTTTGATTCCCAATAGACATGCACTACAATACTATTGATCCATATAGTCTATTCCTTGCTCGCATGCTTTAATTATACAAGCACAAGCATGTCTGTTTCGCCATCATATAAGCAATCCGCCAAGGTGGAAAAGCAGGCTTTTAACCCCTTTGTGCAGTGACCCTAGTGGCGTAGAGGTCTACATCACAAACATCCTACCTTGTCAGAAAGCAAGATACCATGGAAACCTGCATATCGTCTTCATCAGCGCTATTTGGGCTATTATCGGGCAAAATATGAAGTTCCTACGTGCCACCGTTCTTCCGTATTTCATAAAAGTATATCGACCACTCTACAGTGTGATCTACATGAGAGCAAATTGGGTTGATGATAATGGACATTTAAATATATTTAGGAGTTGGTTACAGTTCTTCATTAACCACCAAAAAATGTTATACTATCACAGCAACAATAAAAAACACATAAGGTCCTGGATATAGGTAAATTAAACTGTTATTTTGCCTGCTCACTTATTAGAGTGAATTTCTGTCATCATAACATAATTTCCTTCTGCTATGCAAATCTGTATGTATGGAATAAAGTCATAACCTTACCTGCTTCATTAAAGCCAGATACAGTTGAGGACAAAATTATTGGCCCCCCCTGTAAAGATGAGCAAAAAGGGTTATAAAAAATTCACCGTTTGGTGAATTAGCTTAATCTCACACTGAAAAAACAAGAAGAATCCAACCTTTAATTGACGTTAATTTATTATGAGAAAAAAAAATCCCTCATCAAGAAATAATTATTTTTAACAAAACCACATTGGCCACAATTATTGGCCCCCCTGCATTTATATATAGAATAAAGTAATAATTTTTAATATTTGGTCACATATCCTTTGCATGCCATGACTTCCTGATGTCTGTGACCCAACAACATCAAAAGACTCTTGATATCTTATTTTCTGGTACTCTTACAAGCGATACTATAACATCTCTGCATTTGAATGGATCTCTATAGGAATTGGGGGGTGGGACTAGATTTAGCTGTAAATTATGCTGGAACAGTATGGAATACATGGTTGGTAAAATGGCTGTAAGTCATCAAGGGTCTGAGGTATCAAACAAGCCTTAAACAATCACTCTGCTGCCAGATATGCAGTAGATATGGATGGATCACTTTAAGAGTTGTTTCTCCTGACAAATTTTCCTATTGAACTCTATGGAAAAATAAGTCAGGAGAAGAAACCCTTCAAGTTATTCATCCATATCTACTGCATATCTGGCAACAGAGTGATGGTTTAAAGCTTGTTTGATACGTCAGACCCTTGATGACTTACAGCCATTTAGCCAACCATGTGTTCCATACTGTTCCAGCATAATTTACAGCTAAATCTAGTCCCACCCCCCAATTCCCATAGAGATCCATTCAAATGCAGAGATGTTATAGTATTGCTTGTAAGAGTACCAGAAAATAAGATATCAAGAGTCTTTTGATGTTGTTGGGTCACAGACATCAGGAAGTCATGGCATGCAAAGGATATGTGACCAAATATTAAAAATTATTACTTTATTCTATATATAAATGCAGGGGGGCCAATAATTGTGGCCAATGTGGTTTTGTTAAAAATAATTATTTCTTGATGAGGGATTTTTTTTTCTCATAATAAATTAACGTCAATTAAAGGTTGGATTCTTCTTGTTTTTTCAGTGTGAGATTAAGCTAATTCACCAAACGGTGAATTTTTTATAACCCTTTTTGCTCATCTTTACAGGGGGGGCCAATAATTTTGTCCTCAACTGTAGGTCCTTTCTGAGATTATGTAGTTATTTTCTGCCTATATGTGGTGTACAGTTTAAGTTTCAACATGGGCAAAATCTCGTAGATTCGTCTGCAGAACATTCAAACGCAATTCAAATTGGGAGTATTAATGTCTTGGAACTAATTGTAATTGATTGACAGCCTTAAAATCCAAAAAGAATGCATTCTAAGCTTTTCAAAGAGGTATAATCATTAGTCATTGTACAGTTGAGAGTGATTCTCAAAGCTGTATGTGTCACACGCGTGTCTCCGTGGTTTTGCGCAAGAGAGCGCATACGCATCACTAGTGACCTCCGGTGAGAAATCGTTTTATTTGTACAATGGCAAAGTCGAAGTGACAAAAAGATTTTCAGTGCAATGCTCATTCCAATTTACTGTGCGCTGATACAGTGGTGCTCGAGTTCTATAGGAAAATTAGTCAGGAGAAATAGCCCTTGCAGTGATCCATCCACATCTACTCCATATCTGGCAACAGTGATGGTTTGGTGCTCGTTCGATAGCTCAGACCCTTGATAACTTACAGCCATTTGCCAGACATGTGTTCCATACTGTACCACTGTAATCTACAGCTGAATCTAGTCTCAACCCCCAATTCCCATAGAGATCCATTCAAATGCAGAGAGGTTATAGTATCGCTTGTAACAGTACCTGAAAATGAGATATCGAGAGTCTTTTGATGTTGATGGGTCACAGACTTCAGGAAGTAACAGCATGCAAAGGATATGCGACCAAATATTAAATATGATACTTTAAAAATACATTAAAGCAAAGGGTATGAATACTTATGTACATGAGAGATTTCAGTTTTTGTTTTTAATACATTTGCAAAAATTTCTAAAAACATGTTTTCACTTTGTCATTATGGGTTATTGAGTGTAGATTAATAGGCAAAAATGGCTATTTTTTACATTTAAAATTAAATCTACAACATAATAAAGTGTGCAAAAAGTGAAGGGGTATGTATACTTTCGAGCACCACTGTATCAGCGCACAGTAAATTGGAATGAGCATTTATATGACAAGTATATACGCCATAGCTTATATTATGTATGATAACATGAAAATAAAATAGCATTTCACCATCTGCAAAATGCTGCCAAATGTTCTATCTTCAATGAAAATCGGTAGCCTACATCAAAAATAAAATTAACGATTGCACTACAGTATGTGAAATGCACTAAAAATGCGAAAATGTCAGTATCTGAATCTGTATTGTGCTTTTCTGTGACTTAGTTTTTCGTTCATGTTCGTTTTTACTTGTGTGTGTTTGTTTTACTTTTTCCGTCTCCCTTCCATGTGCTTGTGTTTTCACTTCCACTTTGTGTAGCTCCGCCCCTCGTCTCTACTCCTGATTTCTGATGTGTTTCACCTGTTCCGCTACTCCACCTGTCTCTCGTTTGCTTGTAAGTCCGTGTATTTAAGTGTTGCTCTGTTCTATGTTCACTGCGAGTTCGTTACAGTTGCCACCTTTGCCCTGTTTCGCTACGAGCGGTTTTCTGACCCGAGTTCTGCCAGATTCCTGTATTCCTGTCTTCCTGTCTTCCATGTTCGTGATCTTTGTGTCTGTTTGCTGACTTCACTTTTGGATTGTGTTTTCGTACTTTCACGTGACTTCCTGGTTTTTGATCTCTGCCTGTTTCCTGATTACGTTTGGATTGTGTTTTTGTACTTTCGCTGTGACTTCCTGGTTTTTGACTCCGCCTTCGCCTCATCCCTGGGTTTCTACCCATATTAAACTATTGTTTATTGTTACGTGCTGTCTGCGACTGAGTCCCTGTCACAACCCTGACATAAAATAACAATAGGCCTATCAATCATATCATCTGTGCTCGATTGGAAAAACGAACATACATATGTAGCCAGCGAGACCAACCGCATTTTAGACGCAAAAGTTTTTACATATCGGGAAAGGGAATACTCCCCTCCCTAATGCGTTTTCTATAGAGCTTAATACGAGGCCGTTAAAATGAAAACTGCCATTATGCTGGGCTGTAGTAAATTGTTCAAAGCACCCAAGAAGACATTGGGATGGCAGGTATGCCATCCGCCAAGTTACAGCTTGGTGGGGCATGCCCCATACCTATACAGCACAGAGAGTTTGGCACTTTTCAGGGTTTCCTACAGAAGTAACCACAATGACCTTAGACTCTCAGCCCTTAAAAACATTAACTTCTGTATGTTCTGACCTCATGTAACCACACAACATTCAGATACAACTTCACACATCCATACAATAAAGCCCCAAACTTGGGTTATTTTGCCGTTTTTCTCCTTCCTCTTCCGCTTCTTCTTCTTCCCATTTTCCTGCCAAACTGCCTGCCTCCGTCACGATGTTATCCAATGGGGAGAATTATTATTTGAGGGTATAGTCTGTATACCTGCTCATCAAGCTTATCGTCCAATAAAAATGCTTCATACTAATGTTTTTTAATGTTAATGTAGCTAATGGCTTTATACTTTCCAAGAAGCTACTGTGGCTTAGTGGTTAAAACTGCAGTCTCTCACACAGTGGATAGTGGGTTCGAGCCCAGCAGGGCACGTGTATTTTCCACAAAAACAATGTGCTACTGTTAAGTACTTTTCATTTCTTAGACTGTTATTATTTTCACATTGACACATTAACATATTTTTATTGCAAAGGCAAAAGAGGTTTACAATATTAACTGTTCAATGTTTCACTTGTATTATATCACACCCTCCCCAAACCGGACGCTCGCTTTTGTCTGGTTTGGGGAGGGTGTTACGCTCTGCTCTTGCGGTCATGACTGACTGACTGTGGAAACCCCTTGCCTCGGCCAACATTTCTTTATTCATTAATTTCTTCACTTCAGCTCTGTTCACTTTATCCTTTTCACACATAACACTTTATCCTTTTCACACCATAAAATTAACTACTAGGAAAATTAAGAATTTACGATAACAGCCTACATTAAGATTTGAGGATAGCTTCTTTTAAGCTGCAAGCCTTTAAGCGATCGGATTTATAAACCGCCAATTCCCCAAACATATCTGATTCATGGTTAGTCACTTATAAATAAATAGATAGCCTCCGAATGTGGCTCTAGTCTATGCTACTCTGCTGATAATGTAGCTTACTGCAAACACTTTTAATTATTATAATAATAATGAGAATAATCTCTGGTATGTACTTTCTTAGTAGTATCTACTGTTTTCTTTCTGGCTAAGATTCCTGGGAAATATGCATTGTCCAATTAAGCTTGTTCGCCAACGTTACTTCCTGCTTCTCATCAGGAAGCAGAAACAAGCTAGGGTACTAAGAATCGAATCAACATGCATTATAGCCTACATTCATTGCACTACAGAAAACTAAACTAAACCTAGCTGTCTGGAACCAAAACATTTCCCGCAGGTAACGTTCTACCCTACCGGAAAAAAAACCTCTGCTTTGCAGAAACTCACTAGCTCGCTCGCTAGCTCGTAGTCCACACATGGACATGGAGTTACGCATCCGGCAATCCAGTTTTGAATAGCCTAACGTTAAATTAGAGTACTAATAACCCTATTTTAAAACTGTATTTCCATATTTTACTGTTACAAACTATTTAGGCTGTACTAGCTATTTAGGCTGTATGTCTTTCAGCTAGAATATGTTTGCGTCTAGCCCATTGTGCATGTATGTCTCCATGTAGACTTGGTTCATTAATTTACATGCTTCTTCATGATCCATAGCTCAGGTGGTGCTGTTCATTGTATTTCATTACACATTAAATACTGCTCATCTACAAACTCTTTTAATGTAATTGTGTGCTGTCTGTAATAGGATAACTGTTCTCATTCTTGTCAATAGAAGGCGTTATGGTTAAGCGAATGTCTGCATACATTTCTTTGGAATGCATGTCTCTCTCCGTGTTTATCTTCATGCATTATTCATCATTAGTTAGCTATAAAAAAAGAAGTGATATCAAATCAAAAACGTCTACGACGTAAAAAAAAGCCAAGTTACTCACGCATAGCCTACATAGCGCTGTCCATAAGTTCTTAATTCCAACTTGCAAAAACTAGGCCTGCCTTTAAAAGTCTTGATATCAAAATGTGGCCAAGTTACAACTAACAATATTGCCTATCGTAGCTCACACTAAATAAACTAGCTCTATTCCAAAGCAATGCTATCCAAACTTTCCTAAATTATTTAATGCAACTTGGCCCTGTGTTTCTTCATCTTACCATCTCAAGAGAATGTGGTCAATGAAACTGTATGTGCCACATCAAACTGCAAAATGAAAATAATTTATAGTGGAAATACTCTGATTCGTGTGTTACACTTAGAAATTAAACAGAAAAATCACTACACTATAGGGCATGTTTGAACAATTGTCTGCATCCACTGCTTTGGGTCTATGAAAAGCACAGAATGAATAAAATGTATTATTATTATTATTATTATTATTATTATGTATTTATTGATTGATTTATTTGGATGTCTATCAACCTGTGTGGTCCTACAGAGCATAGATATCCTTGTGTTCACAAAATTCTGTTTCCAAATATCATCATCATTTTTATCTGCATATATTTATTCATCACCCCTTTCTCTATTGTACATGATGTTTCTTCATATAAATGTTTGTGAATTGTAAAGAATGCTGTAGCAGCAGTTAACATTTTAAAACCTGTACATTTTCTAAAAGTAAACTTGCCAAAAAAGTACAACCATATCCTTTCTGGAGTGTAATTATTCATCAACTGTTAAAAACATTCATTTAAATCATATGTTGTTCCATGAGGCACAATCTCTTCACATGCAAAGATGAAGAAACACAGGGCCAAGTTGCATTAAATAATTTAGGAAAGTTTGGATAGCATTGCTTTGGAATAGAGCTAGTTTATTTAGTGTGAGCTACGACAGGCAATATTGTTAGTTGTAACTTGGCCACATTTTGATATCAAGGGCCCTATCTTGGCGATCTTGGCGCTTGGTCTAAGCGCATGGCGCTAAGTCTATTTAGGGCGTGTCCAAGTCCAATTTTGCTATTTTAACGGCGTGTTTTTTGGGCGCTAAGCACAGCGCAAGGTGCAACTGGGCTGAATATTATTCGGGCTAACCATTATGAGTTCCCGGTAATTCCTGACAGTGCTGTTTACAAAATATATGTGGTTAAAAGCACCTGCAACAGCTGAGAATAAGCGACCAATTGCTTCAGTCTCACCTTAGAAAACGCCAAATTAGCTTGCTTGTTTCACGAATTTCATTTGATTATGCAATTAACTCATGTTCAAGCTTCATCCGAAGTTCATTAGGCTACCTGCATTCTGATTTTGATTAATAACATAAATAACGTTATTTTGCTTAATGATGACACTAAATATAATAAATCTGTCAGGTTGCAACCCATAGGTTCAGCATATTTTCCCTTATTTTATAATGTCCTGCTTATGGAAATGCGACCAACCTATTTTACTGTTAGCGTAATGCTTTAAAACGATCCACTTTCCCAGGAAGACCGTGAAAAGTGTGATTTTACAGCAGAGGAAACAGACCTGCGCCTGTAAAGTGCACATGCAGATAATGGCATTAAATTTAATTGTAAATTAATTTTGTAACGTGCTGCAAATTTCGTTTCTAATTAGCCGCTTAGTTCTCTTATTTTGTTCAGTTATGGAATAACAGGTGAAATCAGCGGGGTTTTAATAAGCTGAGGGTATGGAAACCTTGTCACTGTAATTAAAAAAATATGAAGGACGAAGAATAGCTAAGGTTACAATTCAGTTAACATGATGACATTTATCTCAGTTTTTTAACCATATGCTATCGAAAAAAACTTATGTATGCACAGCGAATCCGCTGTAGCCTAGGCTATTTGAAAAACAATAAAAACAATATTCACTGGACAAGGTTTTGAACTTTTTTCAGTCACAAACCATTCTATTTACTTACAGGCTGTATTCCTAGATAAACAGAGCTGTATTGTAATGACGTCTGAAGCGCATTTTCAGAACTCAAAAGTCTATTGCAGTGCGCGAGTTTTCCATTGAATGACTATTCACGCATTAGGTGTAAATGACAATTTGCGCATTAGGCTTGATATAGGTGTTATCAGCTCCTTTTTAATGGATAGCCATTGTCCCGTACCATCGCACATCGCCTGGATGTTGATGGAGTGGGCTGAGAGCAATGTAATGTGGCATCGTTTCCCTTCGCCGAGGGAAAGGTATGTGGACCTATGGAACCTTTTATTATTATGCATTTTTGATATAGCCTACACAATAATAATAATTCACATTGTGATCTAGATATTTTAGTCATGCTTGTGCGCGCCCCTGTGTGTAACAGACAGTTGGGTATGCGCATTGTGCACACGCCTATGTAGACAAACTTATATGCGCCGTTAAAATAACATGTAAACAACTGCGACATGACTTTAGACCAGGTTTGTGGTGGTTCTAGCGCAAGCGCTTTCTGCTGGCTCAAGATAGCAATACGCCAAAAAGAATCCTGACCACTCCTCGTCTTAAGACCAACACGCCCAGTTCACTTGTAATGGGCGCAAGAATACATGCTAGTTAAAGGACGTAAGTGTTAGGCTTTATAATGAACCTAGCGCCGGGTGTAAGATAGCAAAGACACTTGCGTTTGGGTTAGCGCCGCTTTGCGCCGGGTGTAAGATAGGGCCCCAAGACTTTTAAAGGCAGGCCTAGTTTTTGCAAGTTGGAATTAAGAACTTATGGACAGCGCTATGTAGGCTATGCGTGAGTAACTTTTTTTACGTCATAGACGTTTTTGATCTGATGGTATATACTGTTGCTAAGGTTATAATGTACTCTATTGGATAAAAGAGACGACAATTAAACCAGAATTAACTATAATGAATGAAACAGGCTTGCAGGGCATGGGGGGTATTATGAGTTGACGTTTCAGATAGTGTAATAGCGGTATAAAGTATATTTCTCAAACCGATTGTACCAGACAATAAATGACCACTGAATTTTGAAAGGAACATCTCGATGTGTAAAACTAATGGTAGGATTGTATATTTATTTTATATTTAGTAGCATGTATTGCTAGTAGAATACATGGTAGAATGAGAGAATACTTTCACATGTTTATTTTGCATTTGAGTGAGCAGGGCTTTTCATGGCTTTTCTGGCATACGATCAGGCTATTGTTGGGTTAATCTTGTTGCTGTGACGGAATTCTAATTTTAGAATTCTGCACCATTCTCACTAGGTATCTGTGCAAAGGGGTTAAAAAAGAAACGCAAACAAAGGAAGAGGCAGAGAGGGCACAGGCACTGGCAAGAACCAGGCAGAAAAGGCGTCTGTTCCAAAAGAAGTCTAAAAATGTTCAAACCAGTTCATCCCCATTTAAGTCTAGGCAGTTTCTTGGAAAGGCAGTGAAACGTGCACTTAATTCTTTGCCAAAGAGTCCGAACAAAAAATGGGCTGTTGTGCAGACGAAGAGTTTTCTTAAAAATAAAAAAAGACCACAAACATTGAACTCTCAAATTAAATAAAACAAAAGGTCAAGGAGTTCTATGTGAGGGATGACATTTCCAGACAGGCACCAGGGATGAGGGATGCTGTGACCATTAGAGAGGGAGGAATGAAGAAAAGGCTGCAGAAACGACAATGTCTGTTTTAGAGGCACACCGCTGTTTTAAGGATGAAATTCCTACAAAGGTGATCGGAAAATCTAGGTTAGCAGAGCTTCATCCTCCTCATGTCCTCCGATGCTCAGAGACACCGAGAAATGTGTGCCTGTGGAAATACCATGAGAACACAAACCTGCTTGTTAATTGTGTGCGCCACCATGTGCCAAGGAAGGCACTTAAGAGCACAACAGATTTTATTGACGCCTTGGTCTGCAGTGCTGGCAATCATGAATGCATGTTAAATGCCTGTGAGGAGTGCAGTGATGCAAAGCTGTTTGACATGCCCATCCTTAGAAACATCCCAGAGGAGGAAAAACAAACTAACACCACTTGGTATACCTGGGAGGCAGCAGGCGGAGTGCAGGTGAAGGTTCAGAGGAGTGGCGTACTGGGGGACGTGCTCCATGTTCTGCAGATGACAGCTCCTAATTTTTTAAGGCACTGCTTCATCAAGAGACAGAGTGCCTCTTTTCAGGAGAAGAAGGCAAATGCTAATGAGGAATCTATGGTGCTGCAGGTGGATTTTGCAGAAAAGTACATTGCAGCTTACCAAGATGAGATCCAGGCTGCACACTGGCATCAGAGGCAGATCACTGTGTTCACATCTGTTGTGTGGACTGATGCAAGCCCGCTGTAATATGTCATTGTGAGTGACAGCTTGGAACATGACAAGAGGGCTGTGGCAACTTTTTTGAGTAAGATTGTCCAAGATATCAAAGAAAATCATCGCCAAATTAGACAGCTGCACATCTTCAGTGACAGGGCTGCATCTAAATTTAAAAACAAATATATTTGGTCATTCTTGTCAACCACTTTCAAGGAGATGTTCCCAGAAATCAACCCTGAGTGGCACTTCTTTGCCACAAGCCATGGCAAGGGGGCAGTAGATGGAGTTGGTGGAACAGTTAAACATGCTGTTAGCACAGCTGTGATCAGCCGGCAGGCGGCCTTGGTAAATGATGCAGAATCCTTTACAATCACTGCGAAAAGGAGCTGCTGCCCAAATCTGGTTGTGAAGCTGATAACCTCTGAAGATATTGCAGGATTCACCCAGCATCATCATCTTGAGGACCAATGGGAAAATGTCCCACCTGTTCCAGGCACTCAGGCCATCCATCATCTTAAGCCTATCTCATGGGGTAAAGTGAGACACAAAGCCTACTCATCTACAACAGAATCATCTGTGCACACATTTGTGCAGTGTACTCAGAAGGTGTCTCCTGCAACTCCAGCACTCCAATCCTTTGGTGACCAGTCCCAGTCCTGCTCCAAAGGCATGAATATTAAAACAGGGGATTGCCTTACTGTCACATTCAAGGCCACAAAATCCAGCAGGCAGTTTGTGGGATTAGTGACAGATCAAGACTCTGAGGCAGTTGAACTAGAGTTCTAAGGAGAAATTACCATTTTGGGTTTGTGTACATCTTGCCAGCCAAAGAGAACAAAGCATGGGCAAGTTGTTCAGTCTCTGAATCCTTTTGTGGACAACAGGGGGAGGTATCATTTCACAGAGGCCGTGCTGGCTGACTAAAGGTGGATGATTAGAGGCAGGCTAATGCAAAGGCATGAAATTATAACAACTCTCTTTAATTTATGTTATTTCTGTGTCTGTGATTCATGAAATTAAATTATATTGGTCACAATATATTGGAACAAATAATCTTTAATATTGAAATGAAATTTGACTTTTGAAATTAATTTGAATATTGAAATGAAATATTTATTATTCACAATCTGTGTTTGTATGAAACGATTTCCAGGATAGGCTGATGAGGAAACGCCCATCCTATCCTACTGTTTAAGTCGCTTTGTAGTTATCGGTTTTTCAGGACTTAAGTTGTCACTGTTAACCACTACATTTTTTTAAAATTATCTTTGCAAACCTTGGTAGTTTTGAAATAAAAATGTATTTCCATCATTTGCTGTCTGTCTTGTACCACACACAAATTTGTTAATAGTCAATGCTATAATGTCAACTAGAGCATACAAAAATAAAGTTACTTTGATTAATATTTGCGCTTAAGGTCTATATTTATATTTTATGAACTTATAAACATTTCATCTCATAGCACCCATAGAAATCCAATATTGGCTATAAAAGTGGCTGCTAGCCTATATCATAGCTGACAAATGCCTAGCTAAATCATAAAACTTGACTTTATCCAAAATAATCGTCATTACGCACAGCCGGTCTGACATTGCGTTTTCCATTGATGTAGAAAACAAAGCCGTTTTTAAATATTTTTGTCGACATTAAATATGTTGAAACAAAACAGAAAAGCATGGATGTTTTGATATAAACAAAATATAAGCTAGAATGAAAATTTACTTTTTTTTAAAACGGATGCACCTTCCTCACATCAGCCAAAAATAAATTTATAGATGATATTCTGATCAAACTATATTGTCTCTCATTCATGTTATTCAAGGTATACTGTGTGCTTTGGAATTCTCATGCTTAATTTCAATACCAAATTTTCCATGTATACAGTGACATCATAGAATGTTTGGTCATGAAAATTTGGTTTAAAGTAATTGAGAAGTCATGGTAATCCATTGGTCAACATGTGTATGAACTCTGTAGAGATTTTTTGTTTCTTTTTTTCCTCTACAGCTCCAAGCTGTATATACTGGTATTTCTTCTAACTTCTGTAGGGACACTGTTATACCAGCAAGGACTGTACAATGTTTCCCGAATAACAAACCCTGGATCACCAGTGACATCAAGGCACTCCTCAACCAGAAAAAAGGAGGCCTTTAAGGATGGAGACAGGGAGAAGCTCAAGCATGTGCAACATGAGCCGAAGGGGAGATTAACCCTTTCCAGCCTAAGCGAATATTGGGTCAACATTCTATTCCATTTTATTTCTTAATGTGCGTTGCAAAAATGTTTGTAGTGTGATCATATTACATCAGATACCTAAACTTGATATACCATTGTAAACAGGATAACTGGGGCTTTCAATTGATATAAAAAATAATAGGATTACTTGATGGCAATATCATCAATTATGGAAATACATTTACCAACTAAATTTTACATTCTAAATGGCTATTTTCTAATGAGAAACCTACTATTTTACCCATTTCATGTTCAAGATAGGGGGAACCTTACAGTGTATGATATATTCACCATTGTGTGATTCATATAGAATAGGAATCAGAATAGATTTATCTTCTACTGCTCAAAAGTTATAACCACTTCAGTGATGGGTAAGAAAAGGCTAAAATAAACGCTTTAGAATGTTAGGTTCATTGAAAATATGACATGTGTATGCAAAACTGTTTGTGGTGTGATCATATTATGTTACACCCCTAAAGATAATATACCATTTTAAACAGGATAACTGGAGCTTTCCATTTATATACAATAATATGCTTACTTTAACACAATATCATCAATTATTAAAACAAATCACAAAATAAATAATAATAAAAAAACTTTCTAAATGGCTATTCTCCATGAGAAACCTAGGTTTTTAAACATTTCATGTTCAAGATCGAGGGAGACAAACTGTGTGGTATCTTCACTGTTCTGTAAGTGATATGGAGTAGAAATAAGAACAGATTTATCATTTACTGCTCAAAAGTTATAACATCTTAGTGATGTATGGGAAAAGGCAAAAAGAAAAATTATTAGAATGTTAGGTTCATTGACATTTCACATTACCACTTATCCATATTCCTAATGGGTAACTGTTGAGCATCTGTTGATATAATGCAAAATTGAAAGACACATACACTGAAATATACAATTTATGTGTTCAATGAAACACACACTTTATTTTTTTTTTAAATGTATAACATAGTGAATGGATGAACTAAGTAAATGGATAACATTGCAAAACAAATAAAAACAAGATACAACCCATGGCAAATATCAGTTTAGATACCCGTAGAATTAATGCATTGGATTTATTTACAGTAAAATCATTAATGTATTAGTACAGATACAGCAGACAAATCTATGGTCAAGCACAAATACCTTCAATATATTCAAAAATCAAGAAGATAACAGTAAGTGCATGCATGCCCTGATGGTCCTCCGTGTTGTGCTCTGCAATGACCCTCAGCACCATCTTTCTCTTCAGGGACTGTATCAGATGGCTAAATGTCCATCCTTTGCTGCAATACATAAATTTGTAATCATTTACCATTTCATTAATCCATAACATATCATATAAAACCATTTCTGAGTAATTAAAGGGCTGTATACTTGCAATAACATCATCTTACAGCAAACGCTTTATGCTTATGTCAGGAATAGATAAAAAAGCTATTCTGGACGCAAGCATAATGTCCATCCATCGCTGTAATAGATAAATATATTATCAGTTGCCATTTCATTAATCCATAACATATAAAACCATTTCTGAGTCATTAAAGAGGTGTATAGTGAGAATGACATTTTACAGAAAACACTATGCTCCATAATAACGTTAGCCTAGATAAAAAGCACAACAATAACACAATGTTAGACTACTTAGCATAATGTCCATTCATATAAGATATTGTTTTGAATGAACAGACCTAAATCATCAGTGACATTGGCTCAACTGAATGATGTCTTTTTGTCATATTTGTCTAAACAGGCTAATCTTGCTGAAGTCAAAATCGTGTCAGAAAATAAAACGTGAAGCTGACGTTACGTTAGGAAATGTTTGCTGTTTAGTTCTCTACTCCATTCATTTTCGACAGGACTGATCAACAACGACCTTCAAATTTATACATAACGTTATGTTAAAAAACTAGCTAGTTAGTACTTGCTATTGATAAGACTAATAGTTGAGTATAACATTTATAAAGCTAGCAAGACAGACAGCAGAGCTAACCTTTCAAATTAGGAAAACAAAAACGCAGAAAAGAAAATGGCTGTTCGCGCGGCGAGACGATGACAGCTCACTGTTAGACTAACGTTATTTGTTTTAGCTTTAGTTAGCTATTATTTTGTTATCAAAGTCTACACTAAGATACAGAAAATATTCATCTAACGTTATCACTTCACTTATTCATTGTATGACAGACCTTTTCACAATTTCATCTTGAAATGAGCTGGGGGAAGAACAACACAGTGGCATCATTTGAAGCTAGAGCCGAACGTTAGCTACCTTAGCGAATTTCAAGTGAAAATATGAGACGATAGTCTTCTGTCCGAGGTGGTCCGCTCCGCCCGCGGTGAGGCAAATGGAGATTTACGAGGTTGAAGTGCGGTTTTATTTAGCGGTCTAGAAATAAATCCCCGCCCACTAAGCTCATGAACCAATTACATGCAATTGTAGCTTATTTTGTCATCTGTAACTAGCATTTTTCAAAAAGAAAATCAGTGATTGGACGGCAGAGCTATTATACGTCAAACCATCAGAACAATTGTACTGAAATTAGAACGCTCCGGCTTTAAAGGGTTAAGCAGGCAAAGGAGGACTACAGAAGGAAAGTAGAGAGAAAGCTGCAGCACAAAAACACCAGAGAGGTATGGAGGGGAATGAGGACCATCACTGGCTACAAAAAAAAAAGAATAGCCAGGCAACAGTGGGTGATGTGGACAAGGCAATGTCAACGATGTCAACCAGTTTCACAACAGGTTTGACACTGCGAACAATGTCTGCCCTGCCCCAGCCGGTACAGCCTCACCCGTTCACTCTCCCACCACTTCAGTTTCTCCTCCTCCATCTCCTCCACACGTTTGTAGCCCCATCACTGCAGCTGCAACTCCACAGCAGATGAGGTGAGGACAGAGCCGGGGATGCTGCGTCCTGGAAAGGCAGCTGGCTCAGATGGTGTGTGTCCGAGGCTGCTTAAGGACTGTGCAGCCCAACTGGGTGAGACTCTCCAGAGGATCTTTAACCTACAAATGGGGAGGTTCTGTGGAAAACATCACGTCTTGTACCGGTACCCAAAGTAGGGCGCCTGGACGACCTACACGACTACAGACTGGTGGGCCCTGACATCACACATCATGAAGACCCTGGAGCATCTGCTTCTCTGCCAACTGAGACCCCCTGCAGTTTGCGTACCAGGAACACATTGGAGTGGACGATGCTGTCCTCTACATGCTCCAACGGGCCTACTCTCACTTGGATGAGCCAGGTGGTTATGTGAGGATTATGTTTTTGGATTTTTCGAGCATGTTTAACACCATCCAACCCCACATACTTAGAGACAAGCTCAAGGGGATGGCGGTGGATCCCTCCTTTGTTTCCTAGATCACAGATTACCTGACAGGACGACCACAGTTTTTCAGGCTGGGGAATTGTGTCTCTGGGACGGCGGTGAGCAGCACTGGGGCTCCACAGGGGACTGTTTTGGCACCCTTCCTGTTCAGATTGTACACAGCGAACTTTAAGTACAACTCGGAGTCCTGCCACATCCAGAAACACTTGGATGATACATGATACAGCTATTGTGGCGTGTATCAGGAATGGGCAGGAAGGGGAGTACAGGAACCTGACGAAGACCTTCACCGAACGGAGCAATAAGAACTGCCTCCTACTGAACACCTCCAAGACCAGGGAGATGGTGGTGGTTTTTCGCAGGTCGAAGCCCCCTCTTCAGCCAGTCAACATTCGAGGGGTGGACATTGAGGTGGTGCAGACCTATAAATACTTAGGTGTGCATCTGGACAACAAGCTGGACTGGTCCCTGAACACAGATGCCCTCTACCGAAAGGGGCAGAGCCGGTTCTTTTTCCTGAGGAGGCTTAGGTCCATTGATGTCTGCAGTAAAATGCTGCACGTTTTATTAGTCAGTGGTGGCAAGTGTCCTCTTTTACGATGCGGTCTGTTGGGGAGGCAGCATGAAAGACAAGGACACTTGTTGGCTGGACAAGCTGGTGAAAAAGACTGGCTTAGTGCTTGGCAGGAGGTTGGACTCACTGGGGACTGTGGTGGAAAGATGCACACGGAGTAAGGTGCAGGCCATCTTGGACAATGTCAGTCATCCCCTCCACAACACCCTGGAAGGCCAGAGAAGCAGCTGCAGCGGATGGCTCATCTCGCTGCTCTGCAGGACTGAATGGTTCAGGAAATCCTTTGTCCCCACAGCTATCAGACTTTATAACATCTCAGTCAATGGCAGGGGCTCATGACCTTGGCTGCTGAAATAATAATACGACTCTGTATACAATAATCCTTCATGGACTATGTGGTACGTTTTATTAGCACCTTTTATTCACTTGTTTATTTATTTATATGACTCTTTGCTTTTAAGTAATCTTGGTTTTTAACCCTGTTTTTTACCCATGCTGCATTACCTTCTTTTATTGTGTATTGTCTCTAATCTATAGCTACAACCCCTGGCAAAAATTATGGAATCACCACACTTAGAGGATGTTCACCCAGGTTTTTTACTTTGTAGCAAATTCTGACTTTGTGAAACATACCTCAAACAAATTAAATTAAATTATTTTAATTAAGGGCATATTTTTTTCCAGATCAAGTAGAGGAAAGAATTATGGAATCACTCAATGTTGAGGAAAAAATTATGGAATCACCTTGTAATGTCATGGACCTGAATACGGGCTGGACCCAAGTGCAACGACCAGGAGGCAGAAGGACAGAAAAGGTAGTTTTTATTATAGCTTGGGGCAGTCCCAAGCTGTACACAGAATACCAACAGGAAAACAATAAAGTCCGGAGATTCTCCGGGACTTCACTTTGCTCCAAGCTGGAGCTGGACTTGTACTGGAACGCAGAATGTTCCAAACCGGAACTGGACTTGTACTGGAACACAGGATGTTCCAGACCGGAACTGGACTTTTGTACTGGAACCCTGGAGTTCCAAACCGGAACTGGACAGGACGGGGAACTGGATCGGATCAAACCGGAACTGGACCAACTGGAACACTGGGTTGTTCCAAACCGGAACTGGACTGGACAGGAACTGGATCGGATCAAACTGGAACTGGACTAGACTGGAACACTGGATGTTCCAAACCGGAACTGGACTGGACAGGAACTGGCTCGGGTCAAACTGGAACTGGACTAGACTGGAACACTGGATGTTCCAAACCGGAACTGGACTGGACAGGAACTGGATCGGGTCAAACTGGAACTGGACTAGGACTAGGACTGCGGGTCTCTCAGGAATTGTTCCAAACCGGAACTGGACTTGGCGGATCTCGGGTTGGCCCGGTTGAGGCAGCAGGGCAACAGCAGTAGATGCAACCGGAACCGTAACAATGGCGGTAGCCACGTCTGGACAGGAACAACTGTAGAATGGAGGAGCAGAACGCCCCGCTGTGGGCGCCACGTCAGGTGGAAGCGGGGGTACCGCAACACAATCAGGGAATAGCGCACAACTGTAGACTGGCAGAAATAACAGAGTAGTGGTTAACGAGACAGGTAAAGCACGGCAGGTAGGACAGCATCAAAACAGGACAGATTAGCAAACAACAGTAGGCAGTGTGCATCTAAGCACCGACACAGAACCAAACTGTTAGCAAGATAAACAGACAAGGGAATACAAGACCAGGATACAAACGAAACAACGTTAACGAACTGGTGCTGGATAGCAGCCAGCAGGTGGGTTAAATAGGGAGTGAAATTGGAAACAATCAAAGCGTGCAAATGTATGCGTGGGTGATTGAACAGAGCGGAGTGTGAGGAATGCATGCTGAAATAGAGATGAGGGCTGAGGCAGGAGTGGGGAAATGGAGTGAAACAAACAGAGGGAACACGCCCAGTCTGCAGCAAGGGGAAAACACGGACAAAGGGAGTCAAACATGACATGGAGGGAAAGGGCAAAACACAGAAAACGGACAGGATGGGAACGGAACGTTACAGTACCCCCCCCCCTTAATGAACGCCACCTGGCGTACCCGGAGGCTTAATCTTATCAGGGTACCGATTGTGGAAATCGAGAATGAGAGAGTGGTCCAAAATAAGGCTCTTGTGTAGCCAGGACCGCTCTTCAGGGCCATACCCCTCCCAGTCGACAAGATATTGAAAGCCCCGGCCCATGCGGCGAATGTCGAGTATGCGACTCACCGTGTAGGCTGGGGCGTTGACGATAATCTGGGGCGGTGGTGGAATGACCGCGGGAGCACTGAGGGGGCTGGAGGCGACAGGCTTGACCTAACTGACGTGAAAAACAGGATGGATTTTCAGGGAAACAGGGAGGGAAAGTTTAATGGTAACGGGGTTAAGGACACGAAGGATGGTGAAGGGACCAATGAAGCCGGGCTGAAGCTTCTTAGAGGTGGATTGTAGGGGGATAGTGGCTGTGGAAAGCTGACCGGGTTTGTACTGCGGGGCTGCGGTCCTGTGAAGGTCCGCCAGGGGCTGAGTATGGGAATTGGTGCGAAGGAGCGCGGTGCGTGTCAGCTTCCACACACGCTTGCACCTGAGGAGGTGGGACTTAACGGTAGGGACCGCCACCTCTACTTCCTGGGCCTGTCACGCACCGCAAGGCGGCCCCCAGGTCCTGGTTCGCCCTCTCCGTCTGGCCGTTAGTCTGAGGATGGAACCCAGACGACAGGCTCGTAGAAGCACCCAGGGCCACACAGAACGCCTTCCAGACCTGGGAGGAGAATTGGGGCCCACGGTCAGAAACAATATCAGAGGGGATCCCGTGCAGCCTGACCACGTGCAGCACCAGGAGCTCCGCTGTTTCGAAAGCGGAAGGCAGTTTAGGGAGAGGGATAAAGTGAACCGCCTTGGAGAACCGGTCTACAATTGTCAGTATAGTAGTGTTGCCCTCTGACAAAGGTAGACCGGTGACGAAGTCCACGCCGATGTGGCTCCAAGGTTGGCCCGGGACAGGAAGGGGGTGGAGAAGACCGGAGGGAGGCTGGTGGGATGCCTTGCTCCTGGCGCAAACAGAGCAGGCCAGGACAAAGGCACGGGTATCCCCCTTGAGGGTGGGCCACCAAAAACTCCTCCTGACCAGGGCGATGGTCCTGGCAACTCCTGGGTGACAAGCCAGACGGGAGGCATGAACCCATTCCAGGACCTGGGAACGGACGGAGTCAGGAACAAAAAGAGAGGAATTAGGGTTATTGCGGGGATCTGGTTGGGAAGCCTGGGCAGCCTTCACGGTCTCCTCGATCTCCCAGGACACCGCAGCCACGATGCAGGAAACCGGTAGTATGGGCTCCGGATCAGCAGGACTGGAAAGGGGGGAAAATATGCGGGATAAGGCATCCGCCTTTATGTTGCGGGAACCAGGACGGAAGGTAACGGAGAAATTAAAACGAGTAAAAAATAGTGACCATCTAGCCTGACGGGCATTAAGCCTCTTGGCAGACTTGATATAAAGCAGGTTGTGATGGTCAGTCAGGACAATGAACGGGTTACCTGCCCCGTCCAGCCAGTGACGCCACTCCTCCAGCGCGAGTTTGATGGCCAAGAGCTCCCGATCCCCAACGTCGTAATTCCGTTCCGCGGGGGTTAGTCTCCGGGAAAAGAAGGCACAGGGGTGGAGTTTGTTGTCCAAGGCGGCTCGTTGCGACAGAATGGCCCCTACGCCGGTGTCGGAGGCATCAACCTCCACAGTAAACTGGCGGGTGGGGTCAGGATGACAAAGAATGGGAGCTGTGGAAAACCGGGCTTTGAGCTGTTCAAAGGCGTGTTGAGCCTCGGGATTCCAACAGTAGGGGATGGAAGTGGAAGTGAGTTTGGTTAGCGGGGCAGCAGTGATACTGTAATTGCGAATGAAACGGCGGTAAAAATTAGCAAAGCCAAGGAACTGTTGAAGGTGCTTACGTGTAGAAGGTTGGGGCCATTCTGTCACTGCCTTGACTTTAGTCAGATCCGCCCGGACTCTGCCCTCCTTGATAATGAAGCCGAGAAACGGGACTGAGGAGGTGTGAAAGGAGCATTTCTCGGCTTTCACAAAAAGTTGGTTCTCCAGGAGTCGTTGGAGAACCTCCCGAACATGGAGTACGTGTTCCTGAGGGGTCTTAGAAAAAATTAGGATGTCGTCGATGTATACAAACACAAACCTTCCCAGTAGGTCGCGTAACACATCATTCACCATCCCCTGAAAAACAGCTGGAGCGTTAGTTAAACCGAAAGGAACAACCAAATATTCATAGTGGCCAAGCGGGGTATTGAATGCTGTCTTCCACTTGTCCCCCTCGCGAATCCGGACCAAGTGGTACGCGTTGCGGAGGTCGACCTTAGAAAAAATGACAGCCTGGTTAAGGGGTTCAAAGGCAGAATTAATTAAAGGGAGGGGGTACTTGTTGCGAATGGTGATTTCGTTGAGGCCCCGGTAATCGATGCAGGGCCGCAGCGACCCGTCCTTCTTAGCCACAAAGAAGAACCCTGCACCAACCGGGGAAGAAGAGGGTCGGATAATACCTGAAGCAAGTGACTCGTGTATATAGGATTCCATTGCCATCTTCTCCGGACCCAACAGACTGTAGAGGCGGCCAGATGGAAGTTTGGCTCCTGCCAGAAGATTAGTACAACAGTCATAGGGTCTATGGGGAAGCAATGACACAGCACGTGATTTTCAAAACACTTGCGACAGGTCGTGATACTGACTGGGTACATCGGTTAAATCAGGTACAGGTTGAGTGGAAATATTGTGTTTGCCCGAGGGGGGTAGAGCAGATCGCAGACAGTTAGCCAGACAGTGACTGCTCCAGGCTAGGATTTGACCGGAACGCCAATTGATGTGAGGGTTATGGAGGCGTAGCCAGGTTTGTCCTAGAACCAGAGAAGATTGTTTGGAATGGATCAAAAATAATTGGATGGTTTCACGATGGTTACCTGATAACACTAGTTGGAGGGGAACGGTGGAGTGGGTGACTAAACCCAGGCTCCTACCGTCCAGGGCGAGAGCAGTAATTGGAATAGATAAGGGTTCGGTGGGAATCCCGAACTTTTCAACAAACGAAATGTCAATAAAGTTGGCATCGGCACCAGAGTCGATGAGGGCAGACGACGAAGCGGTGTGGTTCTTCCAAAGAAGAGTAGCCTTAAATTCGACACGGCTCTGGGCTGAATGGTTAGGGATAATAGGGCTCGTCAGGACGCCCAGTTTTACTGGCGAGCCACATCCTTTTGGGCGAACAGGACAGGCAGCAATGTGGTGGCCTGGTTTGCCACAATAAAAACAAGATCTGGTCTGGAATCGTCGTTGACGCTCCTCAGCGTCCACAGTGATCTTACCCAACTGCATGGGTTCCTCCTCTGAGGGAATAAATGAAACCCTCGACCCCTTGACGGGGGAGGGTAGACGACCACCGTGAAGCGTGGAGAATGGGCCTCGTGAGGGATTCTTCCCTCTCTCTCGGGCCCGGGTTCTGAGACGGTTATCAATGGCGATGGCAAGGTTAATGAGGCAGTTGAGAGAGTTGGACTCCTCACGGGTAGCTAGCTGGTCCTTTAACTCCTCACTCAGGGCCTGTCGGAAGGCCCCCTGAAGTGCGGTGTCGTTCCATCCCGCCTCAGCAGCGAGGGTACGGAACTGAACCGCCATCTCCGCCACACTGCGACTGCCCTGCCGAATCTGAAGAAGGCGTTGGGTAGCATCTCGTCCACAGACTGGGTGGTCGAAGACGCGTCGCATCTCTGAGGTGAAGATGGAAAAGTGAGTGCAGGCTGACGTCTGGCTCTCCCACACTGACGTGGCCCACTCCAAGGCACTGCCTCCCAGGCTGCTCATCACGAACGCGATCTTGCAGGAGTCAGAGGCGAAGGAGGTGGGCTGCATGCGGAAGATGATGTCGCACTGCATAAGGAATTCACGACACTTCCCCAGACCTCCACGGTACAACTCAGGATGTTGAACTCTGGGTTCCCGACCCGGAGAGGGAGCCGGAACTTTGGGAGGCTGTTTGGACGTAGATGGAGTCGGACCCAAAGGGATCCGAGGAAGAGGCTGGTGGAGCGACATCTGCGTGACTTGCTCTGACAGCCCCCTCAGAACCTCCAACACATCGTCTAAACGGCGGCCCTGTTGGTCGCTGACCGCGGTTTGGCAGGCGAAGGCGTGACGGATCTGCTCCAAGTCGGCTGGGTCCATACTTTGGCCAGTTCATTCTGTCATGGACCTGAATACGGGCTGGACCCAAGTGCAACGACCAGGAGGCAGAAGGACAGAAAAGGTAGTTTTTATTATAGCTTGGGGCAGTCCCAAGCTGTACACAGAATACAAACAGGAAAACAATAAAGTCCGGAGATTCTCCGGGACTTCACTTTGCTCCAAGCCGGAGCTGGACTTGTACTGGAACGCAGAATGTTCCAAACCGGAACTGGACTTGTACTGGAACACAGGATGTTCCAGACCGGAACTGGACTTTTGTACTGGAACCCTGGAGTTCCAAACCGGAACTGGACAGGACGGGGAACTGGATCGGATCAAACCGGAACTGGACCAATTGGAACACTGGGTTGTTCCAAACCGGAACTGGACTTGGTACAAGTCTAAAAATGCAAATTAGTCTGCAGTTAAAAGAGAGTGCTTACAGACCTTAACAAGCTGTTGGACTTGGCTAATTGAAACTAAACATGGCCCCAACAAGAGTTGTCAATTGAAACAATGGAAAGGATTATAAAACTCCTTCAAGAAGGAAATCCAACATGGAGTGTGGCAAAAGATGTTGGTTGTTCCCAGTCAGCTGTGTCTAAAATTTGGTGCACGTATAAACAAAATATGAAGGTTATAAAAGGAAAACATACGGGTAGACCAAGGAATACATCAAAGCGTCAGGATAGAAAACTCAAAGCAATATGCCTTGAAAATAGAAACCACACAACAAAACAAATGAAAAACAAATGGGCGAAAACAGGAGTCAATGTTTGTGACAGAACTGTAAGGAATGGGCTGAATGAAATGGGATTTACATAGAGCTGGTTTTGTTTTTGGCTTTTCTATAACACCTAAACAGAAGAAAACAAGGTTACAGTGGGCTAAAGAGAAGCAATCATGGCTAAGGAGATGATGCTGGAACTTTTGTCTGGTGCCGTTCTAATGAAACATATAAAGATGACTGCCTGAAGAAAACAATCAAATGTCCCCAGTCATTTATGATATGGGGTTGCATTGTCAGGTAAAGGACCAGGGGAGATGGCAATCATTACCTCAACAGTCAATGCACAGGTGTACATGTACATGGCCAGCAAATAGTCCGGATCTCAATCCGGTTGAAAATTTATGGTGGAAATTAAAAAGATTGGTCCATGACAAGGCTCCATCCTGCAAAGCTGATCTGTCAACCCAGGCTGTTCTCATTCCCAAGGCGTCATAAAGTGACGCTTGGGCAGCAGCCTACGGCGTCATCCTTTGGACGCAGAAGGAGGCCTTTTGCGTCAGCGTGTTGACGCACTCGGTCACGAATTTATGAATCCTACTATGGTGAAGGCTTTGCTCATGATAACCGACCGCGAGCATGCCCGCTCAGTCTTCGCCGTGTGCGCATAGATTTTTCTGAGTTTGTGATTCCCGTACCCCACCCCCAACCCCTAAGCATAACCTCACAGGAGTTCACGTAACTCTCTACCGGATGAAGAAGGGAAAAAAAGCATAATATTGGAGTGCCACAACCAAAGAAAAGTTACGTGACCACAATCGTCAATATATACAACGCAAAAGGCTACCTTTGGCGTCAGAGGAGCGACGATTGGGCAGAAGCTTCGCTGTGTGATGAGTACGGGTGATACCATGTTGGTCAACCGCTATTCGAGTTTCTACGGCCTGGAGATTTCCCTGTTGTGCAAACATCTCTGATAGAGCGAATATCATCGCAGAGGGCTCCGATTTTGGAGCCCTTGCGTGTAAATGCCTAGACTGTGCCTTTCTTGTCTGACAACAGGTAATATTACAATCTACTGACTGTTTATTACTTGACTACTGTTCTGGCCATAGTTGTTTTTCTGTTCCCCCAGCAATTACATCAGCCCTTGACAATCATGCCTCCACTTAGCTCCCCACCTGTCTGTGAGAGCTGCGCCTGTCTCAGGCAGAGGATCACAGTGTTGGAAGGAAGAATCTCCATGTTAAACCAAATACAGGAAGATGAAAAACTTATCGAGTTCTTTGGCCTTGCATCACCTACCGCTGCCGCCGACAAAATGGACTCTACTGTCCCATGCGTAAACGCTGCCCTGACCCTGACTGAGGACCCCTGGATCCAGCTGAACGCCAGGCCGAAGGCCCTTGTCAGCTCCACTCCGCAACAACCGGCTCCATGGACTGTAGTTGGGGGTCGTAAACGTGATGGGAGGCGCTCCTTTCGCCCTCTTTCATCTCAAGACATCCATCTAGCAAATAGATTTGTAATTTTGGACAGGCAGGAGCCCCCCTCCCTTGGCTGGCCATTCTGTGTCCCATCAACCGCCGGCTCTGTCGGTTATTTCAACTGGAAAATCCATTCGTCCTGATGCCCGTTGCCCAAAACCACACTCTACCGTACCGCAGCCAAGTGCCAGAACCACCACTCGGCTTTCTCCTCTTGTCTCACCGAAACAAACACCATTCCAATCCCAGCCTCCTTCTTTACTAATTATCAGTGACTCCATCACTAGGCATGTCAGAAGCAAATCAGCGGTGACTCACTGCTTTCCAGGCACTAAAGTGTTGGACATTGCAGAGCAGATCCCAAGCCTACTGGACATTAATAATGAATAATGTAAATGTCCACGTTGGTTTTAGCAGAATCTTAAGTCTCCACACCTGGTTGCAATCAGTCTGCTTCTCGTATAATTCGTCATTTATTGATCATTTTAATCTTTTCTGGAATCGCCCGTCCTTTTATAGAAATGATGGTATTCACCCCAGTAGTCTAGGTACACGTATTTTAATGGATAATATTTTTACACAGTCCACAACGCACCTAGTATCTGACCATCAAACTCACCGGCATGCTTGGACAATAGACTGGTCATTAGCCGGAATTGCTCCTTTCCGCAATGACCTACTATCACATGCTTCATCCCCCCCTTGTGGCCTGACTGTCCCATTACCACCTCTTACTGACTTAATCCGTCTAGAATAAATGGTTCTACGAGAGATCTGCCATGTCAAATTTCCGTCAGAATTAGTAAAAGGCAGTTTTCGAAACCTTTGCACACTCGCAGCAGAGGATCACAGCTTTGCAATCTCTGGCTATTGGAGTACAGACCTAAGGCACTTGTGGCCAGTAGGTCAGTCTCGGTGACGATGGCGCTGGTCAATGCTAGATCGCTCTCCAACAAAAATTTCATTTTAAATAATTTCTTCATATCTCGTGGGCTAGACTTTTTATTTTTAACAGAGACTTGGCTCGGTGTTAGTGAGTCGAGCCCCCTGTCTGAACTTGTCCGATCAGGCTGTAGTTATTTCAGCTCCCCTAGGACCACTGGACGAGGCGGGGGCGTGGCCGTGGTTTTTAAAAACCGTTTTAAGCATCGCATACTTCCTGCCAAGAATTACTCTAGCTACAATTGACTAAAATGGAACATACTAATCCATTGCTCTGTGCTCTTGTGTATAGACCTCCTAAGCCTAACAAAGGTTTTATTAATGACTTTGCTGATTTTCTGTCCTCTATTATGCCTATATCTGATAGAACTTTGATTCTGGGTGATTTTAATATACATGTTTGCTGCCCTTCCAAACATATGGTTAGCAAATTCACTCATCTCCTTGACTCCTTTAATCTTTCCTTATCCGTAAATGGCCCTACGCATGTGCAAGGTCACACACTTGACCTCATTTTATGTTTTGGTTTTACGATCAGTAACCTTCAAATTGAAGATGCCTGTTTTTCTGACCATAGCCCGATACTGTTTAAAATGACACTGCCCTGCCCTAATCCTACCCCTAGTATCCCAGCTCCCATAAACTCTCTCACTGCTGCCTATTTTTCAGATGCCTACCTAAATGCCCACCTCACTAGCACTATTGTGGCTTCTTCTTCCCAGCTGAGCGTAGATGAGTTAGTCACACTTTTCTTTTCCTCCTGTTCAGCCATCCTTGCCTCTATTGCCCCTATTAAACTTAAACAGTCCAAAACTAAAGCCCAGCCATGGTTTAATGACACCACCTGGGCTCTTAGGCAGGAGTGTAGAAAAGCGGAACGGTAATGGAAAAAATATCATTTGACAGTTTCTTGTGATATTTTTAAAAATAGCCTAGCCATTTTTCAGGAAGCTACCACCAAAGCAAGGGCAAATAATTTTTCAGACATTATTTCCAAAAACTGCCATAGACCTAAAGTTCTTTTTAGTAGCATCAATTCTGTACTCAACCCCCCTGTCTGCCATGGTGTTGATGTCTCCTCTGAAACCTGCAAAGAGTTTTTGAAATTCTTTATTAACAAAATTGATAACATCAGATAATATATTACTCCCTCTGTTCCTGACTCCTCCCCCCATCTGGCGGGCACTGCTGTCCTTAACCATTTTGAGCCAGTTTCTCTCCTGTCCTTATCAGATTTAGGGCCCTATCTTGGCGATCTTGGCGCTTAGTCTAAGCGCATGGCGCTAAGTCCATTTAGGGCGTGTCCAAGTCCACTTTTGCTATTTTAACGGCGTGTTTTTTTGGCGCTAAGCACGGCGCATGGCGCAACTGGGCTGAACCTAGTCGCTTCATTAATTATAGGTGTGTCTTGGGCGTGACATTCAATAAACCAATCAAAATGTCATATCCCATTCCCTTTAAAAGCCTGCTTTTCCACCTTGGCGGATTGCTTATGATGGCGAAACAGACATGCTCGTGCGTGTTTAGTGTGATCAAGGAATAGGCTAAATGGAGTATGATCAATATTATTCGGACTAACCATTAGCCTATGAGTTCCCGGTAATTCCAGACAGGGCTGTTATTTTACAAAATATGTGCGGTTAAATTTAGCTAAAAGGACCTGCAACAGCTGAGAATAAGCTATCAATGGCTTCAGTCTCACCTTAGAAAACGCCAAATTAGCCTGCTTGTTCAGCGAATTTCGTTTGATTATGCAATGAAAGTGTCAAACATCAAGTTCAAGCTTCATCCAAAGTGCATTAGGCTACCTGCATAGTAGGCTAATATTGATTAATAACATACATACCGTTGTTTTGCCTTAATGGTGACACTAAATAGCCATACAATAAAGCTGTCAGGTTCGCAACCCATAAGTTCACGCATATTTCCCCTTGTTTAATAATGTCCTGTTTATGGAAATGTGACCAACCTGTTTTACTCGTAGCGTAATCCTTTAAAACAATCCACTTTCCCATGAAGACCGTTAAACGTGCGACTTACAGCAGGGGAAACAGAACATGCAGCTCACGTGCAGAGAATGGCATTAAAATTAATTGTGAATTAATTGTGTAACTTGCTGCAAATTTGTTTTAGTTTCTAATTAGACGCTTAGTTCTCTTTAAAATCGTTTTGTTCAGTTAAGGAATAACGGGTGAAATCAGCTGGGTTTTAAACGGTGAGAGTATGGAAACGTGGTCACTGTAATTTAAAAAAATATGAAGGACGAAGAATAGCTAAGGTTACAATTTAGTTAACATGGTGACATCTCCGTTTTTTAACCATAGGCTATCGAAAAAAAACTTATGCACAGCGATTCCGCTGTAGCCTAGGCTATTTGAAAAACAATAAATGCAATATTCACTGGACAAGGTTTTGAACTTTTTTCAGTCACAAACCATTCTATTTACTTACAGGCTGTATTCACAGATAAACAGAGCTGTATTGTAATGACATCTGAAGCGCATTTTCAGAACTTAAATGTCCGTCTATTGCCGTGCGCGAGTTTTCCATTGAATGACAATTCACGCATTAGGTGCAAAGACAATTCGCGCATTAGGCTTGATAGCTATAGGTGTTATCAGCTCCTTTTTAATGGATAGCCATTGTCCCGTACCATCGCACATCGCCTGGATGTTGATGGAGTGGGCTGAGAGCAATGTAATGTGGCATTGTTTCCCTTCGCTGATGGAAAGGTATGTGGACCTATGGAACCTTTTATTATTATGCATTTTTGATATAGCCTACACAATAATAATATTTCACATTATGATCTAGATATTTTAGTCATGCCTGTGCACGCCCCTGTGTGTAACAGACAGGAGGGTATGCGCGTTGTGCACACGCCTATGTAGACGCACTTATATGCGCCGTTAAAATAGCATGTAAACAACTGCGACATGACTTTAGACCAGGTTTGTGGTGGTTCTAGCGCAAGCGCTTTCTGCTGGCTCAAGATAGCAATACGCCAAAAAGAATCCTGGCCACTCCTCATCTTAAGACCAACACGCCCAGTTCACTAATGATGGCGCAAGAGTTACGCCGTCAACATGCTAGTTTGACGGCGTAAGCGTTAGGCGCTATTATGGACCTAGCGCCGGGTGTAAGATAGCAAAGACACTTGCGTTTGCGTTAGCGCCGCTTTGCGCCGGGTGTAAGATAGGGCCCTTAGTGTCTTACATGAAGTCCACATCCTCCCCACTTGATGTTATTCCTTCATGTCTCTTCAAACACTTATTTTATGTAATCATTACTAGTGCTCTCTACATCATCAACACCTGTTTAGCCAGTGGTACTGTTCATGCCTGCTTTAAACACATAGTGGTTCAACCCCTTCTCAAAAAACCCAACCTTGACTCCAAAATACTCAGTAACATTCATCCTTTTTCTAAACTGCCTTTTTTCTCCAAAATCCTGGAAAAAGTAGTCTTCTCCCAATTATTTTATTATCTGAGTAATAAAGATATCCTCGAGACATTTCAATCTGGTTTCAGAGCTTTCCATAGCACCGAGTCTGCCCTCCTGAAGGTGACAAATGAATGCTGGTGATTGTGCCATTTGAATTCTATTAGATCTTAGTGCCACCTTCGACACTGTTGACCACGTCATACTCATTGAACGTCTCAAGCATAATGTTGGCGTTCAGGGTATAGCACTAAATTGGTTTATCTCCTACCTCAGCCAAAGGACCTTTTCTGTGAATATTGGCAAACACCACTCCTCCTCCGCCTCCATCACCTGTGGGGTCCCTCAAGGCTCCATCTTAGGAGCTTTTTTCAATTTATATGCTCCTACTAGGACACATCATCTGCAAATACAATATTTAATTTCCTTGTTATGCGGATGATACCCAGCTCTACCTCCCCTTGAAACCTAATGATCAGTCCTCCCTGCAGAACCTAAATAACTGTTTTATGGAGATTAAGGATGTCATGGCAAACAATTTTCTACAGCTAAATGACTCAATGGGCCCTGTTTTACACCCGGCGCAAAGCGGCGCTAACCCAAACGCAAGTGTCTTTGCTATCTTACACCCGGCGCTAGGTCCATAATAACGCCTAACGCTTACGTCCTTTAACTAGCATGTATTCTTGCGCCATCACAAGTGAACTGGGCGTGTTGGTCTTAAGATGAGGAATGGCCAGGATTCTTTTTGGCGTATTGCTATCTTGAGCCAGCAGAAAGCGCTTGCGCTAGAACCACCACAAACCTGGTCTAAAGTCATGTCGCAGTTGTTTACTTTTTATTTTAACGGCGCATATAAGTGCGTCTACATAGGCGTGTGCACAACGCGCATACCCTCCTGTCTGTTACACACAGGGGCGTGCACAAGCATGACTAAAATATCTAGATCACAATGTGAAATATTATTATTGTGTAGGCTATATCAAAAATGCATAATAATAAAAGGTTCCATAGGTCCACATACCTTTCCCTCAGCAAAGGGAAACGATGCCACATTACATTGCTCTCAGCCCACTCCATCAACATCCAGGTGATGTGCGGTACGGGACAATGACTATCCATTAAAAAGGAGCTGATAACACCTATAGCTATCAAGCCTAATGCGCGAATTGTCTTTGCACCTAATGCGTGAATTGTCATTCAATGGAAAACTCGCGTACTGCAATAGACGGACATTTGCGTCCTGAAAATGCGCTTCAGATGTCATTACAATACAGCTCTGTTTATCTAGGAATACAGCCTGTAAATAGGCTAAATAGAATGGTTTGTGACTGAAAAAAGTTCAAAACCTTGTCCAGTGAATATTGCTTTTATTGTTTTTCAAATAGCCTAGGCTACAGCGGACTCGCTGTGCATAATGTTTTTTCGATAGACTATGGTTAAAGAACGGAGATAAATGTCATCATGTTAACTGAATTGTAGCCTAACCTTAGCTATTCTTCGTCCTTCATATTTTTTTAATTACAGTGACAAGGTTTCCATACCCTCAGCTTGATTTCACCTGTTATTCCATAACTGAACAAAAGATTTTAAAGAGAACTAAGTGTCTAATTAGAAACGAATTGTTACACAATTAATTTACAATTAATTTTTATTCCATTATCTGCATGTTCGCTTTACAAGAGCAGGTCTGTTTCCCCTGCTGTACATCGCACTTTTCACGGCCTTCCTGGGAAAGTGAATCGTTTTAAAGTATTACGCTACCAGTAAAACAGGTTGGTCACATTTCCATAAGCAGGACATTATAAAACAAGGGAAAATATGCTGAACCTATGGGTTGCCAACCTGACAGATTTGTTGTATTTAGTGTCATCATTAAGGCAAAATAACGTTAGTTATGTTATTAATCTAAATTAGAATGCAGGTAGCCTAATGAACTTCAGATGAAGCTTGAACATGAGTTCATTGCATAATCAAATGAAATTCGTTAAACAAGCAGGCTAATTTGGCGTTTTCTAAGGTGAGAAGGAAGCAATTGGTCGCTTATTTTCAGCTGTTGCAGGTGCTTTTAACAAAATTTAACAGCATATATTTTGTAAACAGCACTGTCAGGAATTACCGGGAACTCATAATACTACTACTACTACTACTACTACTACTGCTGCTGCTACTGATCCATATAGCCTATTCCTTGATCGCATTAAACACACACGAGCATGTCTGTTTCGCCATCATAAGCAATCCGCCAAGGTGGAAAAGCAGGCTTTTAAAGGGAATGGGATATGACATTTTGATTGGTTTATTGCATGTCACGCCCAAGACACACCTATAATTAATGAAGAGACTAGGTTCAGCCCAGTTGCACCTTGCGTCGTGCTTAGCGCCTAAAAAAACACGCAGTTAAAATAGCAAAAGTGGACTTGGACACGCCCTAAATGGACTTAGCGCCATGCGCTTAGACTAAGCGCCAAGATAGGGCCCAATGTCTGACATAATTTTATTCGGCCCTCCCAAATCCAGTAAACAGTCTACAGGAAAACTTAGGTCAACTATCTGCACTAATTAAACCACGACAGAAATCTGGGTGTTATCTTTGATTCTGACCTGAGATTTGACAAACAAATTAACTCCGTTGTCAAAGGGAGCTTCTTCCAGTTGAGAGCAATCTCAAAAATTTAATAATTTCTCTCCGTTTGTGACCTAGAAAAAAATCATCCACGCTTTCATCTCATCCCGCCTAGATTATTGTAATTCTCTATATCCATCAGTCATCCTTGTCTCGCTTACAACTAGTACAGAATGCAGCAGCCAGATTTCTTACTGGTACTAAGAGGGATCACATGACCCCTATCTTAGCATCTTTGCATTGGCTTCCAGTCCATTTTAGAATCCATTTTAAGGTTTTAGTTTTAGTTTTTAAAGCATTTATTGGGCTGGCTCCCTCTTATATTACTGACCTACTTTGCCGCTACTCTACCTCTAGGTCACTGAGGTCATCTAACCAGCTGCTTTTGGCTGTTCCATGGTCCCGGTTAAAACTCAAAGGTGACCGTGCTTTTGCGGTCTTTCCTCCGAGGCTCTGGAACACCCTACCACTCAACATTAGGTCTGCCCCTACCATCTCCCTTTTTAAATCAAGACTTAAAACACACCTTTTTACCCTCGCATATTAATTGTTTTAAGGTTTTATTAAAATGTCTTAATTTATTATTTAGTCTTGTATGTGTATAGTTTGTATGTTTTTTACAGCACTTTGGCCAACAGTTGTTTTTGAATGTGCTTTATAAATAAAATTTACTTATTTATCTATTTGCTTTCATATATATTTTAATAATGAATTAAACACTTGAATCTACAGTGTTTAATTCATTATTATACACAGTCAATTTTGTAACTATGTACATAAGTCATCTTGGAACTTTGTTATTCAAATCAAGATCAAAAGGTTGTTATATGTTTAGCTATATGTTTAATAGTTTTTTCTGTCTAAGACATCACCAAGATGAACATTCTAAGTCTCATTTTTATCAACTTTTAGGGGTTATTTTAGGGATGATTTTTGCAAAAATTTGTATCCCAAGTCAAAATGGCAGAACATACGATAGATTCACATATGACAATGCAACCAGCCAGGGGTGGCTTTCCCAAAGCATGTCGTAGCGAAAAGTATGTCGTGAAGATATACTTGCCATTCACGATGCTTTCCCGAAAGTGCTCGTAACTCAAAGAGATTGTGAAATGTGTCGCGAGTTCAAGACAACATTGGACTAGTCGTGACATCTCAAGTGTGTCTTGAGATGCGGTACTACGTGTAAATATCACCTCTGCAGACAGAGGCCGCTAATCTACGCGATAGATTTAGTCTAGTCTAGAGCAAGTGTAATCAATTATCCCATCATAGGGTTTATAAGGACTTATTGTGAATTGCGCTGACATGTACATTGTACATTCACAATAGGCAAAATAATTTCAATAAATGTAGACAGCAATAAATGGATCCTATCAGTTTGCCAAAAGCATTATATAGTTATGATAATATTAGATTTTTTTTTTTTCTTTCATTGCTTGTAACGAACAAGGTTCTGGCCTTCAGGGGGAGAGGCCGCAGCGCTAACCACTACGCCACGGAGGAGTTAGGCTGCCTGACGAGCCTATTATTTATTTATTTTTCTTTCTCGTCTTCTCTTTGTCTCTGTCTTTTTTGTCAGTTAGGTTTGATCAGATTTAAAACGAAAAGCAAAGAAAAAACATATTCAAAGATGATCATAACTCTACAATTATTTTGGGAAAGTGGCTGATAACGATGTGTGATGCTTTCTGTGGTGTGAATCGGCTTTTATACATCGACCTGTCGGGTCTGTGTTACTCAAAGTTTGTCTTGAAATATTCAGTCCATGATATACTTTGGGAAAGAGTCGTGAAAATTTCAAGACATGTCTTCATAAATCGTGAAGTGTGTCGTCAATTCTGAAGACACGTCGGAATCGGGAAAGCCACCCCAGCACAGCAGATTATCATACTGATGGTCATGCACACAGCACACAAGCATTTACTTTAATATATCATAAATGGCTCTCCTCATGTTTCCTTTCCTCTTCTTTTTCGTGCAGAAAGTGATAGCAGCTGTCCATGTGTTTATTTTTTATTCGTAAAGGATCAAAAGAAACATTTACTTTCTAGACCTCCATGTTTGCTGGTAATTCCGACATCAGAGCATGTGAATGCGTCAACCTCATAATTACGATGTGGAAACTGGGAAATAGGAGCTTCCGAGGAGCACTTGCAAGCAGCATAACTAACGTTAGTGGATAAACAATTTACGGAATGAGCGAGAGCTTCAGTGTTGCCAGAATTAATTCCAAAAAACTTTCCATTTACTTCCATACAAATTTCTCACAATTTGTCCCCCATACCTCATTTTAAAATCTGTCATTGACTCCCATACATTTTTGTTGTAAAATTTACGCTATGGGTTTTACATTACATTACATTACAGGCATTTAGCAGACGCTCTTATCCAGAGCGACTTACAACCTTTTAGCATTTCTTTTACATATATTATCCAATTATACAGCTGGATTTATACTGAAGCAATTCAGGTTAAGTACCTTGCTCAAGGGTACAACGGCAGTGTCCTACCTGGGAATCGAACCTGCAACCTTTCAGTTACAAGACTAGTTCCTTAACCATTATACTACACTGCCGCCATTTATTTAAATCCTCTACGTTTAAGGTTAATCCCCTAGTTTGGCAACCCTGCTCCGTCTTCTGTAGCTGCGGTTTGTAAAATTAAACAAAGGTAGCGAATGCGATAAGAGACTCAATTTTTTCAGTTGGATGACACCTTACGTATTGTGTAATAATGTAAGTAAGTGTAATTATCTACGTTAACCCATTGAAACAGGTATTGCATCTTGTGTATACAAAAAATCACTTTTTCGAGTCAGTCACAAATTGCGATGGAGATCACTTTGGCTACTGAAATCTCCTGTAGCCTATACCTTCTAGACAAGACACATAGCCTAGACACATAACAGAATGACCAAGATATGTTTCGCAAGTCAGTTTCACAAGAGCACTGCCTGGCCACACTTTAAAAACGAGTCTGAGTCTGTTTATCTGTTTTCATCAAATAAAATTCACCAGGGTCATTGCGGATTATCAGACTGACATTAAAGGCTTCTGTTGTGCAACTGATTCTCATGTTTAGGCTAAGGTAAATAATTCAATTCAAACAATTGTTCTTACCAGATTACATATAATGGTAATATCTGTTTTGCTGATGGTTGTAATACTACTACTAATAATAATAATAATAACCACATTTCTGCGCTCCTGCAAGCGCCTATTAACGACAATTCGTAATTCGCAGCAAGATGAAACCATAATGTGTTCAGCATTCACTATTTAAGATCACGAAAATGAAATGCCAATTCATAAGCTTACAATAGTGGCTGCAACAACAATAATGTTGCTTATTTGACGCCTCCTCCATTGAGAGTGGCATGCAGTCAAGTTTTTCCGTGTCAGGAAAATCCACAGCATTTTGCATTTGACAGATGTAAATTTGTGATCCTGTCAGCACACACAAATAATCGATTATTCGCTCATACCACCCACTGATTATTCGACCATGACAAATATGAGTTTTGCACAGCCATAGTTCTACAATACGGTAACTGAACAAGTGGTCTTCCCACTTGATTGTATTAACCTTTTTTTTTTTTACTTTGTCTGAAAATGGAAACTCCAAAAAATAGAAAACCTTTTTGGTTTAAATGTAAAACATTGTCAGTATCAAAAGTCTGGCATTTCAGCCAAAGCCATTCTCAAAAACATGTATTTTTCAGACAAAAAACTGCGAAACTAGACTAAAATAAAATACCTATTATATTTTCTATTTGTCTTGCAATTAACTGTGCACATATTTCAGAACCTCATCTGTCTAGCTGTCTAACCCATATGTTATTTAGAAGTAGTTGGAAGAGAACAGCAGTAACCACCGACAGTATATTTACTTCAATGTAAAGTTTACATTTTACTTATCTTGTTTGAGTGAGTTATTGTATTTTGAGGCAGTTAGAGCTTTGCATTGACAATTGACAATTATTACAATTAGAGCTTTGCATTGACTTAAATAACTAATGTTCTCCCACTTCTCAGCACATGCTCTCAACATCAGGAGTCTTCCAACAGGCTGACATACATTTAAGTCCACGAATAGAGTGCAAATCAATAACAGTCACAGGAGGGTGGTGTGTCCTTGTGAATGATGGAGTTGGGTTGAGGGACTTCTGTTTGACACTTGCAGGAGAGGGGGAGGCAGTTTGCTTTGATACTCAACATGGTTTTAACTGAAAGATGAGGTGACAGATGATTGTTCAACTGCTGAAGGTGAAGCTGCATGACACCCATCAATGATAACTGTTCCGTTTGACACCTAAAGATGAAGCTGGGTGTATTTCCCACAAAAATTTTATACTTGCAATCAAACAATTCACACATGGTTAAAGTGCAGATTCTCAGCTTTTTTTAAAGCGTATTTTTATACATTTTGTTTTCACCATGCAGAAATTATGGCACGTTTTATCTGGGCCGTCTCAAGGGTGGGCGGGGCCCGGGGCGAGTCAACCTATGCAGGGCCCAGCTGTTAACGTGTTGATCATAGCTAACCCGTCATAGGCTTAAATAGTATCTATTATATATTATAACAAAAAGGATTTACAGGCTATGACATCACAAAAACCAACAATATACAACCAACCAATTGAAGAATTAGTAGGCTATGCCATTACTCTGCCCTTGAATTTAAATATTGTAATTAACAATAACAACTCGCCACACTTTTGCTTAATTTCTCCAATTAAAATTAAAACAATAATACTGTGGGTTGTGGTACGATCATAGCTGTGAACAATGAATTGTAGATTTTTCTATTGATTGAGGTGGACCATAAAATAATTGCAAAAGTTCATGATGTTGAACACTAGCTTTTTCATTGTAAAGAGAGGTAAAAACAGGGAGGGTGGGATATGTAATTAAAGTTTATAAATACTGACCGCATATTAAGAGATGCATCACAGCAAGTCGCACCTACCAAAATTTGATTCAGCATTTTTTCACGCATATTTCTCCGGATGATTCTAATCATTATTCCCATTATAGTAGGCCTACATTTATGACAATGTTTGGGAAGACATATGTGTTCGACGTCTTAACATTGCAAAGTCATTTTCTTGTGCCGCAGTGTCAGACCTTGTACTACACTTCGTGACACTTGAATGATATCCCACCCTCTGCCTGTCTTTTGCCTCTCTTTACAATGAAAAATATGCTCAATATCGTGACTCATTGTAATTATTTTATGCTCCACCACAATCATAGCTATGCTTGTACCACAATCCACAGTATTATCGTTTTTGAATGTTAACTGGAGAAATTGAGAAAAGCGGGAGTCGAAAAACAGCACGCTTGCTTCAGCAGCCTGCTCCTCCGCCTTCACGTTTTTCTTTACGAATCCAAGGAACCTTTCAATTTTACATCTTTTATTTTTCTTGTTTCTTTTTTACGCTCACGAGCTGTAGCCTTCTTTCTGAATTTGTCTCGGTCTCTGCTGTTTGAGTTTGCCACTTTGCCGGTTGCCACCCGACTCAAAAAAAACAGAACAACTTTCAGCGAATTGCATGAAATGCAGCGTAGGTACGTAAGCCTATAGCTACTTCCCACATAACGTCAACTTTCCAAAACGCCATTTAGGCTAAACATATTTCCATGTGTATGGGTGTGCTTCACAAAGATATATAGGCTATTTTAGATTTTTTTTTAAAAAGAAATGGATGTTATTTAAATAAATTTTCCCTCTCACCGCGGGGCCCTGTGAAGTGCGGGGCCTGGGGTGGTCGCACCGGTTGCCTCCCCCAAAAGACGGCCCTGCATTTTATACATAGACCTATGTTAGGGCACCATAATGTTTGGGACAAATGGCTTCACAGGCATTTCTGATTAGTCAGGTGTGTGCACTTGCTTCTTTAGTGCAGGTATGCCATGCCTTTTTGATGTCTGTGACCCAACAACATCAAAAGACTTGACATCTTATTTTCAGGTACTCTTACAAGTGATACTTTAACCTCTCTGCATTTGAATGGATCTCTATGGGAATTGGCAGTGTGGACAAGATTCAGCTGTAAATTCACTGGTACAGTATGGAACACATGGTTGGCTATATGGTTGCATGTCATCAAGGGTCTGAGGTATCAAACGAGCCCCAAACCATCACTGCTGCTAGATATTCAGTAGATGTGGATGGATCACTTTAAGGGTTTCTTCTGACTTATTTCAATCAGAAAATGGGGGGGGGGGGGGGGGGGGGGGCTATGTATAAAAAGTGATTATTACATGGAGAAACCAAATTGTATAAAAATATCTTTTAATAAAATCTGAGAACTACATATGAATTGTTTGATTAAAAAACCTAAAATTGTGTAGTACAGAGCCAAATCTTCTAAAGTATTTTGTCCCAAACGGCACTGTAGAATGATGTGCCAGAAATATGTCAGGTTATGATTAGTTTTATTAATATTAATAATAATAATAATAATAATAATAATAATAATAATAATATTATTATTATTATTATTAAGAATAATAATCCAAACAGGTAAATCTGTTTCCATTGACCATAACCATAACAAATGCAGTAATATAGAAAAGGTTCCTAATTCTATTTAAATTAAGCTGATTTTGAAGAAATTAACAGGACATATTTTATTTTTGTCTTTATCACATAACCATTAAAATCTCTGTTGGATCCAGACGTCTTAATCATGCTGTGTCAGCTGTTATCGGCTCGTAATTACTCACACACAACTCACACATGAAATGTGACACCATAATTACTCTGGAAAACTGCCAAAGACTTTTATTTCTGTCACTTCAGTGATGCAGTCAGCAGAGATTTTTTAAATGTATTTTGAATTTACAATGAGATTGGAATTGGTATGGATACCATGCACAGTTCTACAAGGATACTTATCCCTGATGTCACTAAAAACACATGTTCAGATATGAAGAGGTATGAATGAGCTGGGCTGAGGCATTCCTCATCAGAAAGGCCTAAAACTTATCTGCTGTTGGGAAAAATTCTATATTGTTGGATACAGGATTAGTGTAGCGTACCCCAGAAAATTAATTTTGCATTAATATATTTTGCCCTTAAACCTTTTCATGTGACTCGGTGTGAGAGTCAATGTGAGAATAAGGATTTACTCTACAAGAGTTGCTCATTTCTTATTCATTGTGGTCCAAATATCAACCATCAAACATTTAATAGTGTCTTATAGCTTGGGGACATGGGAGTTGCTCTTATAATATTACTTACTTATTTTTTCCAGTTTCAAAAGTAGTCTCTGCCTCATGGCATCCCTCAACTATGATAGACCTCTCGTTACCAAACACAATGTACAACATTGCTGGCAGGTGCAGCTTTGTTTTGTTTGTCAGTGTCTTTTTAAAAGCAACTTTTCACAAAGCACTACATGTTTTGTCTAATTGAGGGTGGACTGGCAAGTGGTTAACAACCAACCATCCACCCCACCACCAAATCCTTTACCTTGAGTTCTGTAGATATATAAGCAGCTTGGAATAATGCAATATAATATTTGCTATATTCCCTGGGGTGGAGCTTAAGTATAAAAAAATGAAAAAGGTCTTGATCAGCATTAATTGCATCCCACAAATCACTGATATTCAAGGAGAGAAAGCTCACCTTATGACTAGACTGAGAGCCCCCCACCCAACTGTATCTGTTCTTGGTGGCAGGCTATTCAGAATAATGATTTATGGGCTCCAGTGGAGTAGGACTATTTCCTATCTATAGACCCTCTACTCTGAAGGATGGAGCTGCATGACTTCTTCATTATCAACAGTCAACAATATCCTGAAAACTTTTTCACATGCTGTGTGCCTCATTCTCCAGGAACACATTAAAGCAACCTTAAAGAAGGAAAGCAATTTTCTTTCGAAAGGTAGTGTGAGCATAAAGTTCCTTAGAGCAATGAAATTTAATATAATTTTGCCCAGTTTACACATGAACAAGCAAACAAGCAAGATTGCTTTAATGATATGACCAGCAATATCTGTTCACTTATATTTTTCTCTAAGTTGGTCCGGTTGGTTTGTTGAGTGAAATGTCAGTATGAAAACATACATTTTGCCATGGTCAAGAGCAAAACACAAAAGTTAGAGGCAATGGATATTAATGTGTTGCAAGTAAAATTTATTGCTTACAAACATAGATGCAAACAGTATCAAAACCACCATTTGATATAGGGGTTAAATACAGCAAACCACAATAGAGCAGGCTAATCATGTTGGATTGAGACAGATGTTGAAATTCTATAGAGAATGCGGGAGGGGGAAGGTGCTCAGAAGCCCTTCTCTCACCATACTAATTGGAAAGCAGACATCCCACCCTGCACAGAAAAGATCCATGCTTATATTTTGAGAATACACTGCCTCTTGAGCCAGTGCATCTGAGAATAATATTTTGGTTCCGTGTAACCCATTATCTAACACAGATGGCGTTCTCTCTCGCGTGTTTCATCAAACAATTAATGAAGCCCATGCAGTTCATCACATGACCTTCTCTGGCATGCCAGAAAACGTGAAGTTTCTCCAAAGGCATTGAGATGGAAATTTGGAGTTTGTACAAGACGTGCTCTCTCCAGATCCTTTGAGAGCTGCTGAATAGCTTCTGCTCAAGGGTAGTGATAACGGAATAATGTATGAAGCAATTTGTAAACTCTTTTATTTATGGATATCTTTTCCAAGGTTTTGAATTGTGTAAAACTCTTTAGTTTGAGAACATCTGCTCAAAACTCCAGTTTGCAATACAGACAGCTTGGCAATTTCCTACTGCTATTAATTGCCATGTGTTATGTTATAGTATTAATTATTTAAGAACATTCCAGCCAATTGTGTGCCTTTGAGACAACAGCAAAAATGTTGGTCTTCTCCTAAGGGGCATCAATTTACTGAATTAAAATTCATAATCTACTATAAGTGAGTAAGAAAATACAAATGTAATTAGAATGGGTTTGGTTTAATCAGTAGCCAGACAACATAGAAAAAGCAAACCAGACACATATGTATTAGCAAATGCAAACTATGAATTGACTAAGCAGAAGAACTGTAATGTAGAGGGAATTGAGCATATCATATGATTTACAGGAGTAACTAAGCAAACAGTTAATCCAAACAATCTCACTGATTACTAATACAAATGCATGTAGTACAGTAAAGTATTTTAATCTTGATTTAAAAGATTAGAGGTTGCAGGCATAGTTTGTCATAATGATAAACGTGACTGACATGAATTTATGGTCCCCAAAAACACCTCCCCCTTATTGACACTAGAAAGCACTAGAATGTCCAATATTTCTTTTTTTGCTTTTGGGTATATGAAATATTGAGTAACTCTGTCATTATTTAAACTATGGACTCTATTTTCCGCCAAGCGCATGACGTGCTGCGAGCCGTCATAGTCAATGGCGTAGCGTATGGCGCACTGGGCGTGGCTACTGAGTTTCGCTATTTTCGGACCAGAGGCGGGGAGTGCATAGCTCACAGCGCGCTGCGCAGGTTGAAAATGGGCTGGGTTATGCTGAATATTTATCAGTGGGTGTGCTTCAGCTGCACCATAGCTAATCAAATTTCCTCTTTTCAGTCATTTTAAGAGCCGTGTGCATTGGACTCCTTTTGACCATGTCGGGCTATCCCGCATCACATAGTTTAGTGAAAAACGATAGCAGAACACGCCCATTCGGTTGTGGTCAGGAGGCTTCCCGCTTGCAGAACGAGAATGCTAAAGGTCAATAAAATCAATTTAAAAATTATTTATTTTACTCTCCCACTTATCTTTTACTAGCTCTTTTTATTTTTCAACTCCTCTCTTTTCCTATTTTCTCGGTCGTAGCATGCGTTTAATCATGTATATATTTTCAATTTTCCCCATGCAACATATCCCATTTCCTCGACACATTTATTAGCGACTTTTGTCGCCTTTAGGATTCTGCATTGGAAGACAATAGGCTATCTATTTAGCATTGATTTAATTGAATGTAATTGAGTTAAGAGGTATGTTTTTATCACTATACGTGCAATAAGAGTGAATGTATGCACCAAGTTTGTCATTATTCTCATTACAGATGGTGCAAGAAAGAATTCAGTACCCCTGGGAACACAGTGCAGTATAATAACAGCCAAAAACTATTAAAAGCAGAAAGAAATACAAGAATTAACATTATAAAAATGACATTGAGCAATAAATGCAAAGTATAATTTTTTCCTGCTTGGGGGATTTATTTCAAAGTCTGATATAAAGACTGCATATGATCCACGAAAACAGTTGATTGGCTTTAGAAAAGGTTATGATCATGCACGCATTGGGGAAAGCCCCGAAATTAGCAACTCGCCACACGCTGTGGTGCGATTTGCCCCGTAAACGTGGCCTCACCTGGCGGGCAGTGCAAGTGCGAATCACAGTGTACACTTATTCCAAAATTGCAATCCGCTGCAGTAAAATTTAACTGGGCTGCTCCCTCTTGATGGACACACCCCCAAACAATGCCTTGCCTCCCACTTCAGCGCACAGCGAGTCACCAAATTACCAAACGGGCTCAGACGCGTGCAAATCCGTGACAAAATTGCAACCTCGCCAGTGATGGCTCGTTACCGGCTTGAAAATATAGCCCCGAATTTGCAGTTTCACTGCTCAATCTGGACTGACACACCTCCACCAGCGACTCTCCTCCCACTTTCCGGCGCACAGCCCGTCAAATGGGCTCAGGATCGTGAAAATACATGCCGAAAATGTCACTTCACCAATGCGTTCGCTTGCCACCCGCCATGTGCCAGCCGGAAAATAGAGCCCTATGTGTTTCCCCATTCTTGACTTCCTAATGTGAATTAAAACTGCCATGGTGAATTAATGGCCGGTAGCTCCATAGAGTGACGGCCAATCGGCGATTGCATCGCCCAAGGTGTGGGTTTCATTGCTATCTAGTGATCTCTGCTGGTTGATCAGACAGCCTTGGACTGCATGCTAAAGCTGAATATTAAAGGTCTTCCTCTGAATCATTTGAGCTTAGCTGTAGTCTGCGGTGTGAAAAGTAGCAGACTGGCGACACCACGTGTTTTGGGGGAGAACCGTGGTTGTCTAAACTATCCAAAATCGTCAGTGGTAATCATATGAACGTGGTTGTGGTTGCAGATAGATGGGCATCCAAAATTCTGGTGGGAATTTGACATGCTCAGCTCCATGTTGGGCACCAAATTTATTTATTTATTTTTTAACTGCAATTGTTAAAGAAATTGGTTTAAATAAATTACATTAAAAATCTAATCTTACCAATCTTACCTAATAGTTTGAGCCAGTGCCCATTGGCACTAGATTATGGTGTTTGATGGCAAAAAGCTATCAAATTGTCTGAAAAAGCCATGAAGCCATCAAATCTGTTTCAGCAAAATATCTATTTTGATTCTATATTTTCATATTTCATATCTAGATATTCAGATTTCCAGTATAAAATATTTCAGGTCATGGTCATTTTAAAATGAAGACAAATTATATCAATAATAAACAATCAAAGTTTTTCATGGTGTTCAGGAGAATTTGTATTCTATCACTTCCCTAGCCGTGTTCACAAATATGGTTTGCATTTATGTTGCACCTTTCAACTCAACTGAAAGTACTTTACAGTGCAGGGGAGGAACTCGTGTAAATGGGTGAATGTCATCAATATTATTTCATAGCCCAGTGGTTCCCAAATTCAGTCATGGAGTATCCCTGTGTATGCTGATTTTTGCTCCAGCCACAATTGCAATTCCATAATTTTAACAAGCTGGTATCCCGTAATTTTAAAAGCTGGTACTTTCATATTTACAGGGATCATTCACTGTCTTAAGCCACATTATGGCAGAAATAGCTATGCATGCCATGAATTATAAAAGTCTCATGTTCATATTGTGCTCATTGTGCCATTTGTGTATTAAAATTGCATAAAAAGAGGTAACAACTGATCACAATAAAGATGCAACAGCTGAATAAATAGGCTCCTAATTCAGGACAATTTGGACACATGCCACTAAAACTAACCATTTGGTAGATAAGGCAAAATAATTAAGGCAAAATAATGTCATTTAAGAGGGTGAATTATCCCTCTAAACATGAAAAGCACCTAATTAATAAGAAATAACAGCTGGTTATAATTCTAGAATTACAATTGTGGTTGGAATGAAAACCAGCATACACAGGGGTAGGCTACTTCAGGATCAAGTTTGGGAACCCCTGGGCTATGAAATAATATTGATGACATCCTCTGGTAAATTCAGATAACATAACAAACGATAAGACATTCACACATCTAGCTAGCTCCCGCACGCAGCTCTGAAAATCAACTTAACATTCACATAAGCTATGAAATAACATTAATGGCATTCACCCATCTAGCTACCTCGTCTCTTACACAAAGCGGATGCGTTGAGGATGCGTATACATTAATATCCATAGGTTGCCCAACTTGCCCCAAACCATCATAGGTTAAGTAATATCACATCCCGGCAGATAGACATTTCTTCCTAAGAAGTGCACACACTACACAACTTTCTGTCTTGTAATCAGGTATCTTGAAGTCATTGTGGGTTTCACACTACATGACTGATCGGCGACAGGGATCACACATCACAAGAGTTTCACCAGGAGGAATCCCCGACGAGTCTGTCTGGTTTCCAAACTACGTTTTGTCACAAAAACAGAGAAGTGACACATGAAATGATGCGAGACAGGATTTATTTTTTCTAAAATGGATGTTCGCAAGACAATGAGGAAAAAGAAAAGAAATATGGAGGAGAGAATGTTTTTTTCTTTTGCAGGTGTTACGACACATCCCCCTCGTTTTCCCTCGCCCTGTGTCTTCTGCTCTCCTTGGCTGTAGCTTGTCACTCACACATTCACACGGTCACAACACATTTCACACTACAGTCGTATCGTGTCGTGTGAACTTGGCATTAGGAAGAATAAGGGTTTTAAATGGACCCATAGCGCCACCCGCTGTTGTGGAGCACAGGCATGTGAGAAACTCTTAGGCTGTGACAGAATACGATCCTTTAACCCCTTTGTTAGCGCATATTTGAGTCAACTTTTCAAAAAGCTTTTAAGTGGGCGACCATTTTCTCACAAATGGGGTCATTTAAAATACCAGGATGAACCCCTTATTTCTGGGGTTTTGCTGAGGGGATTCAGGAGCACACTCATCCAGAGAACTGTGCACTCATCCGACAATTTTGGGAAGTACCGGAACCGGAAGTAAAAACTACAACTTGTAGTACAAGAACGGGACATATTACAAACTACTTTCTGTTTATTTTTGTTAATTCTATCTTCATTCATGATATTTCATAAACATTTACTTTATTGATTGTTGTAAATATATGCTAATTCTGAATTTGATGCCAGCAAGACATTCCAAAAAAGTTGGGACGGGCAAAAAAAAAGACTGGGAAGGTTGTGGAATGTTCAAAAAACACTGATTGGAACATTCCACAGGTAAAAAAGTGAATAGGTAACAGGTGATGCTATCATCTTGTGTTTACGGGCAAGGTTAGGTCGAGGTTCGCCACTTTGCAAAAAATTGCGTGAGCGAATAGTCCAACAGTTTAAGAACAACGTTTCCCAATGCACGATTGTAAGGAATTTAGGGATTTCACCATCTACAGTCCATAATATTATTAAAAGTTTCAGAGAATCTGGAGAAATCCCTGTGCCTAAAGTATAAGGCCAAAAACTAACACTGAATGCCCGTGACCTTCGATCCCTCAGATGGCATTGCATTAAAAACCAATATGGTTCTGTAATGAATATAATGAAGGTTACGACTGTAACCACAGTTCTATGAGTTCCGGATGACCATTAGGGTCGACAGATTATGAATTTACTTTCTCACAGCTGGATTATTATTCTCGAGACTTTTATACCCAACAATTTGTCATGGCCATGACCTAGGTCACGTCAATGCGGACGTTCTCAAAACTCTTCTTGCCCCTGATAGGGTCCCGAGTGACTATGACCCTTAATGGTCATTCGGAACTCATAGAACCACACAGAGCCGTTCCTGAGACAGGGAATTTGGCCAGGTCGGGAACCGACCTAATTTCGGAACAACTGTTCCGATGGTTTGACGTATAATATCTCTGCCGTCCAATCACTGATTTTCTTTTTGAAAAATGTTAGTTACAGACAACAAAATGAACTACAATTGCATATAATTGGTTCATGAGCTTAGTGGGCAGAGATTTGACCGTGAGACAAAACCGCACGTCAACCACGTAAATCTCCATTTGCCTCACCACGGACGAAGCTAACCACCAAGCTCATTAGGAGTATGGATACGTGGTAATGTGAAATGTCAATGAACCTAATATTCTAATTAAAAGATTTTTTTTTTGCCTTTTCCCATACATCACTAAGAGGTTATAACTTTTGAGCAGTAAATGATAAATCTCTTCTGATTTGTACTCTATATCACTTACAAAATAGTGAAGATACCACACAGTTTGTCTTCCTCGATTTTCAACATGAAATGTTTAAAAACCTAGGTTTCTCATGGAGAATAGCCATTTAGAAACTTTTTTTACTATTATTTATTTTGTGAATTGTTTTAATAATTGATGCTATTGTGTTAAAGTAAGCATATTATTGTATATAAATGGAAAGCTCCAGTTATCCTGTTTAAAATGGTATATTATCTTTAGGGGTATGACATAATATGATCACATAATATGTAATATTTTCAATGAACCTAACATTCTAAAGCGGTTTTTTTTTTTTTTTTTTGCTTTTTTTTACCCATCACTGAAGTGGTTAAAATTTTTGAGCAGTAGAAGATCTATTCTTATTCCTATTCGATTTCACTCACAAAATGGTGAAGATATCATACACTGTAAGTTCCCCACTATCTTGAACATGAAATGGGTTTCTCAAAAATTCTCATTAGAAAATAGCCATTTAGAACGTTTTATAAATTTAGTTGATGAACTCCATAATTGCTATTGACATTGCTATCAATTAATCCTATTGTTTTTTATATCAATTGAAAGCCCCAGTTATCCTGTTTACAATGGTATATAAAGTTTAGGTATCTGATATAATATGATCACACCACAAACATTTTTGCAATGCACGTTAAGAAATAGAATGGAATAGAATGTTGACCGAATATTCGCTCAGTCTGGAAAGGGTTAAGTCTACAGCCGTAAACCAATCACCTGGTTTTACTGTGTGTAGGACCTCCTGCACCTGTAGCATCCGAAAAGTGTATTGCTTCATGTGCGAATTCAGGCCACTCAGATCTAGAATTGGTCGGAAGAGACCATCTTTTTTCGGTACCAGAAAATACATGGAGTAAAAGCCACTGAACCGTTCGGAGGGAGGAACCACTGATACGGTGCCCTTCTCCAGGAGGCCTGCAATTTCCTGAATAAGCATCCCTGACCGAATGGGGTCCGTGTAAATCTGACCCCTGAAAACATTGGGCCCCGCCGGTTCAACTGGACGCGGTAGCCCTCTGAAAGAATCCACGGGTCATTTGTAAGTGCCGCCCGATTCAGCAGTTAGTCTAGGCGAAACTGCCTCACTGGCAACCTTTGAGCATCATGCCTGTTTAGCGGTGTGTTTGGGGCCTTTGGGGGGGCGGCGGTTAGACTGCTGCCCCCTAGCTGGACAGGCAGGTGGACCCATGGGGCCACAGACGGCGAGGGGCTCCCTGGTTCCTAAACAAGGGCTGCCCAAGACCGTGAGCCTCAGGCTGGAGCCAACGAGCAGAAGGGTGGGTATCCACTGTTCCCTGTATCTTGAGGCCTCGACAGAGCGCTCAAGAGCCTGCTTAGCCGCATCCGTGAAAACCTAGCCAGGAACAACTGGCAGGTCACGAATGGTTCACTTTGTAGCGTCAGGAAAAGGGGACTGAGCTAACCACACCTGATGCCAGGCTACCGTGAGAAGGGACATCACACGGCCAAGCTCATGTGCCATAAAAGCAAAAGCTTGAAGAGATGTGTCACTGATCAAGGTATCCACCCCGAATCGAGCAGCGTCTGAGACTGTGACAGCATCAGCCAAGACAACGAGTTCCCAATACGCGCTATGCTGGCAGCAGCGTCATATGATCATAAGTCGCTCTGCACTGTGGCTGAGGGCATTAGGCATCCACCCGAACTGCTTCCGCTGGGGATACCACAAGCGCCATGATGGCGGGCTCAACAGAAGGCATACGGTCCAGCCCATGTGGGCATTGTCAATTCTGTCACGAAATCGGTAGACACTGACATAGTAAACCGAGCCCCCTGGCGAGCACGACAGTGAAACTTAGTCGTCTTCTCGGGGACAGCCTGAGGCACATCACAACCCATACATACTAAGGCCGAACGGAGAACCGTCTTCACAGAGGCCGAGCCGTCAGTTGAAGCCTCGGTGGAATCTGAACCCTCCATTGACCCCCCTCAGACTGGTAAACCGAGTAGGTCCGATTCTGTAGGCCCTCCAGGGAAATCATCCTGGGGAGCCGATTTAGTTTCAATACGGGTCTCCAGCATAGCCGTCAGTTGCTGAACTGCAGAGCGGAGCTGCATGACCTCCACAGAGAGGCGAGTGCTCCTCTCAGAACTGCCCCTTTTACAAGGTGGGTCATCGGTGGAGAAGACACCTCTACATTTAGAGGCGACCCCTACAGGGGGTGGCACCCCACTCGAGGGGGGCATCTGGCGCATAAATGTGTCCAGCCTGCTTGGTCCCCGAGGACATGCCCAAGCAACATGGGCAGGGATCAGAGAATGCCTCCTGCAGGTGCTCTAAACCAAAGCACAGGTAACATCTGGTATGAGCACCAGACAGGTCCATGGTTCCCCTACATTCAATCCACAAAGCACTCATGCCTGTAGCAGAAATGAAGAACACCCGAGGACGCAAACGTGGATGGGTGAACTGGAACTGGATAACAGACCGTCTCACAGTATCACAAGCAATCAACAGAGCACACACGCTTATTGATTGAGAGAAATGTCTCACTGGGGAATAACACACCCAGGATTTTAGAGACAGAATTAGCAGGCGGTCTCACAGTACTACAACCAATCAACAGGCACAATACAAACGCGCCAGCACTGAGTGCCGAACCGCGCTAGCTATATGCTACACAATTAACGTTATAAAAGTGATACACAGTACCCTGCATCTAACAAAAATGCTATTAGCAGATTACCGCATGTGAGTGCCAAGACCTATCAAACAAACAGAACGCGTTTTACAAATGCCTACGATTCGTAAACACTGTTTTGAAAATCGCAGCCTTTGGAGGACGGGAAAAATCCCGTAGCTCCGACCGTAGTCACAAAGCCTTAGGCGATAGCACAAGGTATAAAAACAAGAGTTTACGTCTCAATCTTCGCATCGGCGAGAAGAAAAAAGAGAACGTCCGCATTGACGTAACCTCTATTTATAGAGGAAGTGACGTCGTCATGATCATGACAAATTGTTGGGTATAAAAGTCTGAAACGAGAAAATACATTCGTAAACTGTCGACCCTAATGGTCGAAGGAACGAAATAGAACCACATGGGCTACTTCGGAAAACCGTTCTCAGTAAACACAGTTTGTCGCTGCATCTAAAAAAGCAAGTTAAGACTCTACTACGCAAAACATAAGCCATATATCAACAACATCCAGAAACGCTGCCGACTTCTCTGGGCTCGAGCTCATCTGAGATGGACTGACGCAAAGTGGAAACGTGCTGTGGTCTGATGAGTCCACCTTTCAAATAGTTTTTGGAAATAATGGACATTTTGTTCTCCGGGCCAATGAGGAACAGGACCATCCCGATTGTACCGATGCAAGGTTCAAAAGCCAGCATCTGTCATGGTATGTGGGTGTGTTAGTGCCCACGGCATGGGTAACTTGCACATCTGTAAAAGCACCATTAACGTTGAAGGGTACATATGCATTTTGGAGCAACATATGCTGCCATCTAGACAATGTCTTTTTCAGGGACGTCCCTGCTTATTTCAGCAAGACAATGACAAGCCACATTCTGCATGTGTTACAACAGCATGGCTTCGTAGTCAGAGAGTCCGGGTGCTAGACTGGCCTGCCTGCAGTCCAGACCTGTCTTCCATTGAAAATGTGTGGTCCATTATGAAGCGCAAAATACGACAATGGAGACCCCGGGCTGTTGAGCAGCTGATGTCTTATATGAAGCAAGAATGGGAAAAAAATTCAAAACTACAACAATTAGTGTCCTCAGTTCCCAAAAGATTACTGAATGTTGTTAAAAGGAAAAGTGATGTAACACAGTGGTAAACATGCCCCTGTCCCAACTTTTTTGGGATGTGGTCCAGGCATCAAATTTAAATTGAGCGTATATTTACAATAAGTAATAAAGTTGATTAGTTAAAACATTAAACAGTGCATCCTCCCTCCTGTGTAACAAGGGCAGTTTTAACCGTCCCGTGAAAGGTAGTGTCGTTTTTAAGCGTACTAGCCACAGTTTGCGTGATTTTAATTAGACCTTGTTGAACGTTGCTCGTATTAATTGCATTGCTAATTTGTGTTTGTTCCGCGATTGGCTGTGTGTTAGATTGTTAGATTGGCTAGGCTGTTAGTTTCGTGTTATTGTGCTTTTAAGTGGTAGTAATTATTTATCCGTGCTTGCGAAGTGTTTCACACAGCTGTTAGCCAATTGCAATCAGCTGTGCACATATGAAAAGACTAGTGTCGCTCCCTCCCAGTTTATGTGTGTTCTCCCTATCCCTGTCTTCCAGAGGAACAGCCCCTGCTCTGATCTCACTGTTACCCCTCTCCATACCTCTGATCACCACTTCATTTCTTTCTCTCTTCCTCTTGTTCCACACCGCCCCCCCCTCCCCCCACCCCCACTGTCTCTGTCCGCCGTAACCTCTGCTCCCTCTCACCCTCCTCTCTTGTTCCCTGTGTCACTGCTTCCCTCCCCCCTCTCAAACCCTTCTCTCAACTCCCCATCTACTCTGCATCCGACACCCTGCTCACAGCTCTCTCCACATCACTTAACTCTCTCTGCCCTCTTGGCTCTAGGCCCACACGCCCATCTCCTCCCTGCCCGTGGATGTCCGATGCCCTGCGCACCTCCAGGGCCGGTCTTCGCGCAGCAGAGAGGATGTGGAGGAAATCCAGAGACGCATCACACCTCTCCTCCTACCAGTCTCTCCTAGCGGCGTTCTCTACAGCAGTCACCGCTGCCAAGGTAACTTACTATCATACTAAAATTCACAAATACAGTTCTAACCCCCGTCAATTGTTCTCCATCTTCTTCTCCCTCCTCAGCAAACCCCCTCCTGCTCCTCAATCCTCGTTCACTGCAGATGACTTCACAGATTTCTTCGATGAGAAGATCGCAGACATCTGCAGCTCCTTCAGCCCCTCTCTCTATGCCCCCCCCCCCCCTCGTTTCCCCACTCCCCCTCCCCTCACGGACACTGTTTTCCACTCTCCTCCTCTCTCTACCCCTTCCGTGTCCCCCCCCGCTTCTCCACCTTTTCTCCCCTGTCTGATACCGATGTATCCCATCTCCTACTCTCCCATCGCCCCACTACCTGTGCCCTCGACCCTATCCCTTCATCTCTCCTCCAGGCAATCACCCCAGATATCCTCCCGTTTGTGACCTCCCTGGTGAACTCCTCCCTGACCTCTGGCTGCTTCCCCTCATCCTTCAAGAGAGCCCACATCACCCCGATCCTGAAAAAACCCACGCTGGACCCCTCCAACATCCAAAACTACAGACCGGTATCTCTTCTTCCTTTTCTTTCCAAAACTATTGAACGTGCTGTTTCTAACCAACTGTCTTCTTTCCTTACCCAGAACAACCTACTTAGACCCCCACCAGTCCGGCTTCAGACCTGGCCACTCAACGGAGACCGCACTCCTCTCCGTCAGCGAGATGCTTCACGCAGCTCGGGCAGCCTCCCTCTCCTTTGTGCTAATAATCCAAGACCTCTCTGCCACCTTCGACACCGTAGATAACTCCATCCTCCTGTCGTCCCTGTCTGCAGCGGGGATCGGCGGCTCGGCCCTGGCCTGGATTGAGTCCTACCTCTCAGAGCGCTCCTCCCAGGTTGCCTGGGCTGGTAAAGTATCGGCACCCCGTCCCCTTACCACAGGAGTCCCCCAGTGCTCAGTCCTTGGTCCCCTCCTTTTCTCCACCTACACCAAATCCATTGGCCCTGTTATCACTGCTCATGGTCTTTCTTACCACTGCTATGCTGACGATACTCAACTCTTTCTCTCCTTCTCACCCTCTGACACTCAGGTGTCAGCCCATATCTCCGCTTGCCTGAGAGACATCCAGAGCTGGATGGACAACCACCATCTCAAGCTCAATCCAGGCAAGACTGAGCTCATCTACATTCCTGCTCTAACCTCTCCCCCCTCTCAATCTCTCCATTTCCCTAGGGGACACTCCACTGACCTCAACGCCCTGTGCCAGGAACCTCGGAGTGGTGATGGACAACAGGCTGTCCCTCTCCGAGAACATCGCAGTGGTAACCCGGGCGTGCAGGTTCTTCCTGTACAATATCAGGAGAATCCGTCCCTTCCTCACCACCCACTCAACCCAGCTCCTGGTCCAAGCGATGGTGCTGTCCCGCCTGGACTATTGCAACTCTCTCCTGGCTGGCCTTCCAGCATCGGCCATTAGACTCCTTCAGCTTATCCAGAACGCAGCAGCGCGCCTGGTCTTCAACCTCCCCCGATACTCCCATGTCACCCCCCTGCTCATTGACCTCCACTGGCTACCTGTGATGGCTCGCATCAAATTCAAGACTTTGGTGCTCGCCTTCCAAGCAGTCCAAGGATCAGCCCCTCCATACCTCCAAAAGCTCATCAGACCCTACACACCTACCAGATCCCTGCGTTCCGCCTCCTCAGGACGACTGGTAACCCCCCCCCCCCCCCCCACTTCATACTAGCACCCGGTCTCGACGTCTGTCTGTCCTGGCCCCACGGTGGTGGAATGAGCTCCCCGTGGAGGTCAGAACAACAGAAAGTCTGACCATCTTCAAGCGCAGATTGAAGACTCACCTCTTCAAGCTGCACCTCTCTAAACCCCTCCCTACCTCCTTGTGACCTCCCTTGATTGTGTTTTATGAATTCTTGTTTAAGTGGTTCAAGCTTCTAGTTTAATACTTGTAAGGTTACTTATTGGCTTACTGTTGTACACGCCAATCATCGATATCGTGTGGTTACTCCCCCCCCAAAAAAAAAAAATCATACTGACTACGCCTGCTACTTGAACTATTTACCTTTTAGGGTCATTTTAACGCACTTGTACCTAGTTCGAAAATGCACTAATGTACGTCGCTCTGGATAAGAGCGTCTGCCAAATGACTATAATGTAATGTAAATATCTTGTCTTTGTACTGTTTTCAATTGAATACAGGTCAAAAAGGATTTGCAAATCATTGCTTTCTGTTTTTATTGACATTTTATAAACTGTCTCAACTTTTTTGGAATTGGGGTTTGTACACTTTGTAACCATTGTGTGGAAAAACCTGACCCCAGTCCGGGCCAGATGGACTGGGGAGTTTCACACCGTTGAATATTTCTTCAGGAAAAACAACCATGATCTTCAGAGTCTGATGTATATGATTCAATAATGACACACAAGAACCCGAGCTGGTCTGCGCAGACCAATAAAAAAATTCAGTCTCCATCCATAGCAGCCCCCTTGCAGTCTGAATGACTGCTCCTCTTATCCTTTTCTCAGGGGCTGATCATTTCCCTTGATATTTTACACCATGATTTCTATGCCCCCCTTCCTTTTCCATAAGCAATAGCGGCATCTGTCCATTTAAATTAAGCATTACATATGGCATTCACTTTGTAATATAATTTTGCTGACACGTTATGATTCCATTATATAGATTATAGCCTGACTAGTAATTCAATAAGTGATAATACAGTGATCTAATAGATTATAATGATACTGACTGTGAACTTTTCTGAACTTACTTCCACAGGCTACTGTGCACGTGTGGGTGCGTTGTGAACTAAAGGATAACATTTTCTCTATAATATGCAATATTCTTTTGTAGTAATATAATCCTTAATACTGATGTATATAAAGAAAAAGGAAATGTATTCTTTGGATCTAATAAGCTCTATATACAATCCTTGAATGTTCACACATTCTAGGCTTTTCTCCTGTTCACTGAACTAAGCGGGCCCCTTGGAATGCGAGCAGTTTTACATGCTTAGAGTTTTCCAGAAGAGTTATAAATTAAGAAGTGGGTGTGTGCCTTTTTTTTTGCCTGTGTGTGTCTGTATCTCAAGGTGAGGGCCTATATGTGTGAGTATATAAGTGTGCGTGTTGGTTCTGGTTGGAGAGGAACATTATAACTGTTTCGCAATTGGGACCAGACACCTCCTTGCACAGAATAACATCTTACATAATCACAGGACAGGGCCTTGGTTTCTGCATTCTGACCATACAGTGGTTTGTAGTAATATATATATATATATATATATATATATATATATATATATATAAATATACAGTCAAGCCGGAAAGTATCCCCACCCCTTTCACCTTCTCCACGTTTTATTACGTTACAGACTTATACTACAATAGATTGAGTTAATTTTTTGCCTCAAACATCTACACACAATAGCCAATAATGACGAAGTGAAAACAGGTTTTTAGAAAATATGCAATTTTATTTTACTGACAAAAATAGGTTATTTAGGGGTTACATATCTGTACACACCCTTAGCCTAATACTTGGTTGCTGCACCTTTGGCAGCGATTACAGCTTCAAGGCATCTTGGGAAAGAAGCTACGAGCTTGGCACACTTGTTTCTGGACATTTTTGCCCATTCCTCTTGGCATATCCTTGCAAGCTCCGTCAGGTTGGATGGGGAGCATCGGTACACAGCCATTTTCAGCTCTTTCCACAGATGTTCAATTGGATTCAGGTCTGGGCTCTGGCTGGGCCACTCAAGGACATGCACAGACTTTCTCCGAAGCCACTCCTTTGTTCTCTTGGCTGTGTGCTTCGGGTCGTTGTCATGTTGGAAGGTAAACCTTCGCCCCAGTCTGAGGTCCAGAGCGCTCTGGAGCAGGTTTTCTTCAAGGATCTCGGTGTACTTAGCTGCATTCATCTTTCCCTCTATCAGGACTAGTCGCCCCGTTCCCGCTGCTGAAAAACATCCCCACATCATGATGCTGCCACCGCCATGCTTCACTGTAGGGATGGTATTAGCCAGGTGATGAGCAGTGCCTGGTTTCCTCCAGATGTGACGCTTGGTATTCAGGCCAAAAAGTTCAATTTTGGTTTCATCAGACCAGAGAATCTTGATTCTCATGGTTTGAGAGTCCTCTAGGTGCCTTTTGGAAAACTCCAAGCGGGCTGTGATGTGCCTTTTACTATGGAGGGGCTTCCGTCTGGCCACTACCATAAAGGCCTGATTGGTGGAGTGCTGCCTGGATGGTTGATCTTCTGAAAGGTTCTCCCATCTCCACAAGGATACGCTGGAGCTCCGTCAGAGTGACCCTCGGGTTCCTGCTCACCTCCCTGGCCAAGGCCCGTCTTCCCCGATTGCTCAGTTTGGCCGGGCGGCCAGGTCTAGGAAGATTCTTGGTGGTTCCAAACTTCTTCCATTTACGAATGATGGTGGCTCTTTGGGACCTGTAAAACTGCAGAGATTTTTCCGTACCCTTCTCCAGATCTATGCCTTGACACAATCCTGTTTCTGAGGTCTGCAGATAATTCCTTTGACCCCATGGCTTGGAGTTTGCTCTGACATGCACTGTCAACTGTGGGACCTTATATAGGCAGGTGTTGGCAATCCCCAATCATGTCCAATCAATTTAATTTATCACAGGTGGACTCCAATTAAGTTGTAGAAACATCTCAAGCAGTATCAGTGGAAACAAAATGCACCTCAGCTCACTTTTGGGTGTCATATCAAAGGGTGTGCACACTTGTGTACATATGATATTTTACATTTTGATTTTTTATAAATTAGCACAAATGTCTAAAAACCTGTTTTCACTTTGTCATTATGGGCTATTTTGTGTAGAATTTTGAGACAAAAAATTTACTCAATCTATTGTAGAATATGTCTGTAACGTAATAAAACGTGGAGAAGGTGAAAGGGGTGGGGAGACTTTCTGGCTTGACTGTATATAGTAAATAGTGTATAATCAAATGTAATGGTTATATATATTTTAGGCCTCATCATTTCCCCTCATGTATTTATCTGTAGGAATACCTGGGTGGAAGATGAGGGGCGCTCCCTCAATCTTCCTGCCCCTACACCCTGAACAGTGCCTACCAGGATTATGTAAATACTGATTATACCAATAATATTCTGGATGATTCGTTTTCATACCCAAATTTTCTTCCACATTTCCCCCCTTTGTGACTTCATAGTCACACTTGGCAAGCTGGCCCTAACATCTGTTGTCAGACTCCGTCCAGCCAGATAGCAAAATATTATCTCATGACCTCAGCGATCATCAAGGCGATGACTATCGCCTGGAGGGAGACCTAACAGCAGAGCAGAGCATCGCGCAGAAAACATCCCCTCCCTATTTTGCAGGGAGTGGGTAAAAGCCACATGATGCTCCTGTCTCCTAACAGTATTTAACAGAAGGTTACAATGTGGATTATACAGAACTCAAAGAGATCCAACGCAGTATAACATGTATAAATCAACACCAACTAACAAAAATGAGTATAAGTATTATGGTTCACTGATTATTTGAGTACATATGTTCTTCACCATTAATCCAGACAGATCGTTGAGAAGTAAATAATCCAGCAGACTCCCTAACCGCTTTTCTGTTGCTTAATGTTTGCCACTAGCAAATCGATTTGCCCAGTAGCCGTCGCCCAGTACTTGTAGGTGAATGTGAGCAGTAAGACAAAGCACTGCTTTAGGCATGCCCCCATTACATGCGTCACGTGGCCCCCTCCCACGTGAATGCCGCATGTGATGGTGACAGACAAGAATGTGATTTCATCACCTACATTTTCCTGAACTATAGCAACAAGGCAAAGCGTGGCCATTGATCCACAATGAGGCTCAGTGTGGTCTGATTTTCTTCTTTAAAAAAACCAAATATTTGACCATGTAACCATTGTCTGCTTAAGCGCGAGTACATTAATAGTAAGACCAGCCACAGGTTTTAGGTGCACAATCAAAACTTGTATTATAAAGTTACATAATATAGTTAAGCGGAATAATGTCTTCTCTTCTTCCCGGATCCTGCGTTAAAGGCGTTGGACCAGTGGACAGAGGAGAGGTTTCTAGCACTTCTCTCAGCCTCTTTAGCATAAGGTGTAAGATGCCTATATGTATGGTTTAACTATGTGAGTGTAAGATAACTATGTGTGTGCATTTTAACTATCTGCCATAGGTAAGGGAGCAATTGGCTCCTGAGTGTGAAAATCTGTCTTCGTGTGTGTGTGTAGTCAGTGTATGTTTCTTCAACCCAGGTGCTTTGCACACCATAGAGGGTCATCACTCGGGTCACTGCTCTCCACACAGCTTTATGTCCTCACATTCAGGTGCAGAGGGGATGGTTTCAATCACCCACACTGGTGCTTCCATAACTACTTTCTCATAGTCATCTGTGTTGGCCATGTCCTTCTCTGGGTCACCAGGGACTGAATTAATGGGATCAGGCAACATGTGGCTAACAACAGAACAAACAACACCAGCCCTATAACCACCCCTATCGTCACCAGAGCTGTTTTCTCCAGTGCCTCTAGTGCTGTTGTTATGTTGCCCCCTTTTCCCGTGTGCATCGGAATAACTGAGCAACATTCTTCCCTGATACGTTCACATACTCCCTGTTCCTCAGCTAGCATTGTATCAAGAATTAACCTGTTTTGTATTGTCATGAGCGAAGTGGCATGCAATTGTTCTTTCATCCCCCGTATTGCCAACACGGTGTAGTTAATAAATCTTTGTTGATTATACCATAGATAATTTATCCAACATGAATTCCTTTGTACCTCATTCCCTATAAATGGACCACCAAGCATTAGGCTGTCCGGTATGGCTTTATGTTCATGCGGTATATCGTGAGGTTCATGCCACCACGAAACCCCATATGCTTTTGTCTTACCACTCATGTCTCTTTAACCTTTTTTTTCCTAGATGGCAGCACGTCTATTCTGTCTGTCACGTCATAGTGTTTATAATACTTAATTGTGTCTAAGTTTGTAAAGTTTTAATACCTACTGTCTGGATACCTGGTGTCTTCAGCTTCTCTGCTGGCTCATCCCGCTCCTCTCGGCTGGTTTGGTTCTTGTGGTGTATATCCATGCACTGCACTTTCCGTGCACTGGCTGGCTTATAAACGGGGGGTGCTGTGGCGCCTGTGAAAATGGCTCCTATTCTTGGTTTTTCTCTACTTCTTGACTGTCTTGAACTGGGAGAAAGACACTCATCCTGAGAAGTCGAGTGGACCCATGACTGATTTATCGCCCGCGATGAGCGTTCCTTGTAAAGGATCAAGTGTGATTCACAAACTATTTCGCTTCTTTCTGTTATCCGAGCCTATCAGCTCGGGTAACTATGTTTGTTTTTTCGATATCCCTCCATTATGGTTCTACAGGACTGCTTCTGGAACTTTGACCATTCTTTTTCGGACTGTGTTAATATCGTAAGGTAAGGGATGTTTTATGTGCGTCATCTAAGAGAAGAAGATGCCTTGTTAAGAAAGGTGGTGGCGTTGCCATTTATGTGAAGAAAAAGTTTTGCGTAACTATGTTGGTTTCTAAATCGATTTGTAACGAATTCGAATTTTTGGCTTTAAATGTTGAAGTGTCTCAGGGCCTTTTTGTTACGGTTGTGGGTTGTTACAGGCCCCCCTCAGCTGTCAAAGAGTCTTTGTCTTCTTTGGCAAGCCTTTTATCTCAACTCGAGTACAAGGAAATTGTTTTACTTGGCGACTTAAATTGGGACTGGTTAAATTCCATGTCGGAGGATTTTAAAAACTTTTGTGTCTCAATAAATATTACCCAGATTGTGGATAGTCCTACTCGTCCTAATATTAAATGCCCTGGTAAATCATCCCTAATTGACCTCATCCTAACAAATGTTCCCCATAAATACTCGGCAGTGGGAGTATTTGCTAATGATGTGAGTGACCACTGTGTTGTGGCCACAATTAGAGACACAAAGCTTTTGAAAGGTAAATCACACATAATTATAAAGCGTGACACTAAACACTTTGTTGAACAGGGTTTTTTATATGATTTGTTTTACTTTGATTGGGGTAAAATTAATCTGATTGACGATGTTGAATCTGCATGGTCATATTTTTATCATGGTTTTAAGGAAATTATAGATAGACATGCACCTCTGCCTAAGTTTAGAGTGAAGGGCCGAGATAACCACTGGTTTACTGCTGAATTATCTAGTCTCCTACACAAGAGAAACAAAGCCTGGGCAAAGGCTATAAAGACTGGTTCTGAGCCAGACTGGCTCCATTTTAGTCAGTTAAGAAATAGATTCACATCACAAATTAAAAGCTCAAAATCTAAATACTATCTCTCAGTTACTACTGAAAATCTTAACAAGCCAAGGAAATGCTGGAAAGCCATCAAATCTTTAGCTGTCGGTGGAAACTATAATGAATTACCTCCTTGCATTGCCTCAGATTCTGGCATTATATCGGATAGAACTGCTATGTTGAATTGTTTTAATGAGCACTTTGTGTCCTGTGGCTCACTGTTTAACTTGATTGTGGGAGCCCCTAGTGGTTCAGACGCAGGCGTCTCAATTTTAAAAACATCACAAATGCGTTGCTAGTTCCACGAGAACACGGATTTTATAACCATAAACCGCATATCATCATAATTAGTACTTAATATCCTATCAGCATGCGAGATATCACATTCCTATCTGCCACCATTAGCTTGTAATTTATGAAAGTAGCATGCTATGCTGCTACACTGTTATCTACAATGGGCCCGACCACATGTAAGATAGCAGACATTTAAACATATTTGAGAGTTAATTAAAGTTTTTATTTTATCACCAAAAAATTGTTTACTATCACAGCCGCAAGAAACACCTTCCAAGATCCTGAATACATACAAGTAAAACTGTCAACATGCCTACTCACTCCACAGGAAAAAAAACGAGTGGTATTTGTTTGTCACCACATAATTTTCTTTTGCTATAAAAAGCTCCGGTAAAATATGAAATTGTCGTAACCTTACCTTTGTTTATGAAGATTAAGATGTCCCCTGCAAGAATCTGAGGTTATTTTTTGCCTTGGTTGACCCGTTTTTAATATGCAATCCTTGTTTCAACATGTGTCCATGCTCCAAAATAGCCGTGCGTAAGTGACCGCATTCAAAGGAGGCACTAGTAAATCCTTCAGACAAACGTGATTTTAATTGACACTTATATCGTCCAATAGAGCACATCCTAAGCTTTCTGAAATGGTATGGCATACCCATAGGTAGATTTAACCAGCTGATCGATATCCATGCGTAACACAGGACTAGGTTGCACACATTTGGAAGCCATTTTGGATCACAATTCGGCCTGCTTCATGCGCGCATAGTGCGTCATCATTATTACACGATTCAATTAAATTATTTCTTAATTTATTCGGACTTGTGATTTTTATATACGATGGCGAAAAAATATATGTCCCTGTCGGATGTAGTGGAGGAGATTTTTAGGAGTGAGTCGGAGGGAGAGAGTGAAAGTGGCTCTGAGGCTGAAAGCATCGACATTAGCATGCATCGTATCTTTTGCACACCAGCATAAATGGGCCATAAATTAACCTATGACATTGTTGCTGGTTGTCAATAGTAATCCAGTGTCACTGGTTGGCATTGATTATTGTAATATTTATAAGACTAAAGTAACTTAATTTAGAAACGAATTACAAAAAGTAATTATTTTTGTAATTCTAATAAATTTTTGTAATTCTTAAAGGGTAAAATGTATATTGTAAGAAGGGTAGGTCAAATAAGCTAAAGCTTCTTCCTACACCTTTTCAGTCAAATGACTTATTATTATTTAATTATATCTTTGTACACACATCTTTGTAAAGAAAATGTTAATGACTGAAATAAACTAAACTAACTTAATTTAGGGTACATTTTAATCGCAGTCTAGCATTTTCATTTTTGATTTGCAACATAGTACATTATGTGGCTCTTATTGTAGTTTTTTTATTTTGCTTTCTTATAAATATTTCAGGGTAGAAGATGCTTCTGCTGTGCACAGTCCTGGACCCTCTGCTCCTGCTGCTGCACCTGCTCCTGCACCTGCACCTGCTCCTGCACCTGCTCCTGCTGCTGCACCTACTCCTGCTGCTGCACCTGCTGCTGCACCTACTCCTGCTGCTGCTGCTGCTGCTCATCCCCGCAGGACTCTGGTGAGGAGGTCAAAAAGGCCCTGCTCTCCTTCACCGCGAGGAGCTCCAAAAAAAAGGCCAAGCGAGCCAGAGCCCGAGTCTGAGGAAGGATGGCACGACATGGCGGATGAGGATGAAGAGCCTCATCAGTTCCCCTTCTGCCCCCGGAGGACCCCAGGAGTGCAGCTGGACCTTCAGCAGGACTACAGCCCCCTGGATCTCTTTTGGCTGTTTTTTTAGCAAAGATGTCCTCAAGCTCCTCTGTGACAACACAAATGGCAACGCAGCCCGCAAGCATGCTCAGGGACTGCATACGCCATGGTCTGATGCGGATGCTGAGGACATGCTGAAATATCTGTCCATTGTCCTGTACCTGGGTCTTGTCAAGCCATCTGCTGCCCATGACCTATGGAGGAAGGACCGGCTTCACAACCACCCCTTTCCCTGCAGTGTGATGCCGGGCTACAGGTATGAGGCCATTGGTGCATTCCTCCACATGAGTGACACAACAGCAGATGCCATCAATGACCAGTTGAAAGGCCAAGCAGGTTATGATGGCCTGTTTCGCCTGAAGCCTCTGCATGACCAGATCCTGACTGCATGCAGGGCTTACTACCACCCTCATCGGAACCTGGCCATTGATGAATGCATGGTAGCCTCAAAAGCTCGGCATGGGATGAAACAATACTTGAAGGACAAGCCCACAAAGTGGGGTTTCAAGCTATTTGTCCTGGCTGACAGCAAGACAGGCTACACATGTGACTTCAGTGTGTACCAGGGGAAAGCGCTCACTCCAAGTGGGAACGGTTTGAGCTTTGATGCTGTTGTGAACCTGCTCCGGGTGCCATACCTTGGGACAGGCTACCATGTCTTTGTGGACAATTTCTACACTAGCACGGCTCTCTTTCGGCATCTCCACCGTATCCACTATGGAGCTTGCGGCACCATCAGGGAGAACAGGACTGGTTTTCCCAAGACCAAAGTGAATAGCCTCCCAAAGAAGGCTGTTCGAGGGGACATGCGGTGGATCAGAGATGGCCCCCTTCTGTATGTGAAGTGGAAGGACACACGAGAGGTCTCAATGTGTTCTTCCATTCACAAAGCCTACAGTGGGAAGTCAGTGCAGCGGCGGGCAAGGAACCCTGATGGCACCTGGGCCAGACGTGCGGTCACCATTCCTGAGCCAGTACTGGAGTACAACAAGTACATGGGGGGCGTTGACCTGTCAGATGCCCTCATCAAGTACTTCAGTGTAACTCAGAAGTGCAGGCACTGGTATAAAAAGCTGTTTCTCCACTTTGTGGACATCACTGTTGTGAACAGCTACATCCTTCACAAGGAGATGGCTCTGGAGAAACAGCACAAGCCCATTACCCAGAAGCTCTTCAGAGAGACTCTCTGTTTACAACTAGCTGACTGTAGGAAAGAGAGCACTGAGGGTGAGGGTGAGATGGAGATGGCAGCTGCACAGCCACAGGAGGCAGCAATGGAGCAGAGGCCAGAGGGCTGCTTTCCTGTAGCAGTCACAGATGTGAGCAACACAGATCCTCGGGAAAAGGCCACGAAAGGGAGGAAGTACTGTGTTCACTGCCTCAGCCTGAAGAGGAGAAACAAGACCATCTACAAGTGCAGGTCTTGTGATGTTCCTCTCTGCATAATTGCAGACCGCCTCTGCTTCACTGAATGGCATGACCTCAGGAGCAGACAGGCACTGTGAAGGACTGAATATGCAGCCCAGTGTCTGTCATTTCATCTGGCTGACAACAATTGTAAATAGTTATATTTTTTTAGTGTTTTTACTGGTTCACATTTTGCTGTTCACGTTCTTGTTTTTGCCTCCTAAAATCCAACCCCTCGTCCACGTTGTAGGAGGTGGTAACAGCACACCATATCCTCTTCAGTCAACGCTGCAACATACATTTTCTATTCGAAATTGTGCTGGCTAACGGGGCTCTGGTAGAAAAATACATTTTTGGAACCATAAACTGAACTGGAGCTAATAAATGTATCACCCTCTGAATGTGAAGTGATTGTAATTATCTCCTACTACCACAAAGGACATAATAAAATGCTTCATATGGACAAAAAAGCATTGTATTCATTTTCGGATAGGTTTTTGGACCCCTATATATCCAAACCCAAATTATTTGGAAAAAGGTGAAAATTCCCTCATGGAGTTGATACAAACATGTTTTCTATGAGTCAGAATACTTTATCTGTTGAAAAAAACTGATTATCTCTTGATTTACTGTGATGCACATTTTATCCATCTGGATAGATTTGGAGACCCTAAGGGACACCAGGATACACTGCCTCTACACCTAAAGACTCTTTTATACAGGAGAGCGTTCTGTTAGTTTTGTTTAGTGGTGTTTGTTTGTTTAGGCCCCCCCTGCAGCACTTATCTCTTTTTTCTGAAGTGTTTGTCCTCATCTTTGTTTTATTTATTTATCTTATTTTAATGCACTTCTGTAAATAGCACTTTGGGATTGTTTATTACGATGAAAAGCGCTTTATAAATAAAATGTATTATTATTATTATTTACTGTTTACAAATTAGCTTATAGAACCTGAGTAGATTGACATATCCCCCTAAAATTCTGTACACATGTTGACAAGTGGTGTGTGCACCAGGAAATGTAAAGTATGATCTGTTTTACATCTTTGCCTTTCAGAGGTTCACTGTAAACTAAGAATTACAACCTCGTTTTTTTTTTGTTTGCAAAGAGTTTGTGCATTTACAGCCCATAATGTATATAAAGATTATGAAATTTAATTATTTTAAGCTAAGCCAGGTACAGGGGTCTTCTTCAATTTAAGCCATTAAACAAGTGTGTGTGGTGAGCACAACTGTAGTTATAAATGCTTAAACAGAACAGTGCAAAACAGGCAAAAATTTCCCTATGCACAAACAGGTTCATTCTGTTTCCAACTCTGCATCGGTGAATTCTACTGTTGGTGATTCCGACTAAATTGATATAGATCACCCTTTCTGTTTTTCTCCTTTCTCTGTTGAGGATGTACATGAAGCCATATCCAAGTTAGATCCTAAGAAACCTGCTGGTCCAGACAACTTAGAACCATTCTTCTTAAAGATAGCTGCAGATTTTATTGCACCATCCCTTACTTATCTTTTTAACCTCACCCTAAGCACTAAGGTGATTCCAAAAATATGGAAGTCAACCTATGTTCTACCTCTGTTAAAAGGGGGGGAGGCCACTTTATTAAATAATTATAGGCCCATCTCTAAGTTGTCAGTATTGGTTAAGATACTTGAAAAACTTGTAAGTGAACATTTAAAGGAGTTCTTATGTAAAAATGACATTCTAGCCAAACATCAGTCTGGGTTCAGAAAGCAACATAGGACCATTACTGCGACAATGAAGGTGGTGAACGATATTATGGGCATTGTGGATAAAAACCAGAGTTGTGCAGCTCTATTTATCGATCTGTCCAAGGCTTTTGATACCGTTGACCATCTAATTCTGAAACAGAGGTTGTCTAGTATTGGTATATCTGACCAGGCAGTGGGGTGGTTTGTGAATTACCTCTCGGAAAGGTCTCAATGTGTCCAATTTGATGGGCTCACTTCTAAGTGGCTAAACATTTGTAATGGTGTACCCCAGGGTTCTGTTTTAGGTCCACTGTTATTTTCCATTTATATTAATAGTTTAGGTCAAAATGTGGATGGCGCCTACTTTCATTTTTATGCGGATGATACCGTGTTATATTGTGCTGGTCCCTCCATTATAGAGGCGCTTGCCAATTTGCAGGTTGTCTTTAATATTATTCAGACTCAGCTCTCACAACTAAAGCTGCTTTTAAATGCTGATAAAACTAAGGTAATGCAGTTCTCAAATGTTAGGAATAAGCCAGAGAACACCTTGGATATTATTACTGCTCAGGGAAAGAAATTAGAAGTTGTCTCCTGTTATACATATCTTGGTATCTGGCTTGATGACTGCCTTTCTTTTAAACCACAGGTTAATAATCTTTAAAAAAATTGAGATTGAAGTTAGGGTTTTATTTCAGAAACAAGCCCTGTTTCTCCTTTGAGGCCAGAAAAAGACTGGTCTCTGCAACTTTTTTACCGGTACTTGATTATGGTGATCTGTTGTACATGAATGCTCCTGCCTATTACCTGCGCATGTTAGATACTGCATATCACAGTGCCCTGAGATTTATAACAAACTGTAACGCACTAACCCATCATTGTATTTTGTACTCCAGGGCTGGCTGGCCTTCGCTGACATTGCAGAGGCTCAGTCATTGGTACCTGTTCATTTATAAAGCCATTCTAGGTAAACTCCCATCTTACATATGCTCTCTGATTGCACAGATATCTGTCGGTAATTATAGTCTGAGACACAATGTGGTCTTGTTGTCTGTGCCAAGTGCAAGGACTGAACTGGGAAGGAAAGCTTTTATGTGCTCAGCTCCACATACTTGGAATAGCCTTCAAAATGACTTGAAACTAAGGGAATTGGTCTCTCTGTCTGATTTTAAAGCTCTTATAAGTACAATGACAAATGATTCGGTTGGTACTTGTCGCTGTCTGTAGGTATTTTAATTTATTTTAATGGTTTTAATGCATATTTTCTATGTTTCCTTGTTGCTTGTTGTTGTGTTGTCTGTAACTTTTTATGCTGCTATTTTTGGCCAGGTCTCCCTTGTAAATGAGATCATCGATCTCAATGGGACTAACCTGGTAAAATAAGGGTTAAATTAAAATTTTTTTAGAAAAAATGCTGTTGCGAATTCAGTCTAAGAACCGTCAATCTTTCAGTTAGAGCAACTGGCACACATATGCCCATCCAACTTGTTTCTAATGCGGGTATGATTTTTGTGCCATTACATTACATTACATTTATTTAGCAGACGCTTTTATCCAAAGCGACGTACAGTAAGTGCGTACAGAGACATCATCATCATTACAGAACAGACGAGGCAAAGCACATCCTTTGCATAATGTAGCAGCTATCCCTAGCAATGAACGTTGACTGTAGTTCACAGTAAGCTGTGGGCAAATCAGCAACACCACACTTCCATTCCAAATACTATTATAAACTATACTATTATAAACCATTCAAAATACTATTATAAACTATGCTATTATAAACCATTCCAAATACTATTATAAACTATACTATGATAAAACATTCCAAATACTATTATAAACTATAATAACAGACAGGAAAACACAGGGAACAGGGAGCTGATATTCCTAGGTGAGGATATCAGTCAAGGTGGAGTCTGAAGAGGTGTGTCTTCAGGCCTCGACGGAATGCAGGCAGGGTTGGAGTAGAACGTAGGGGAATGGGAAGTTCATTCCACCACTGAGGTGCTAATGTGGAAAAACTCCGCAGTCGGGACAAGCGAGAGCCTTTGACACGGAGGGGGGGAAGTGCCAGTCGCCCTGCTGTAGAAGAGCGAAGTGGTCGAGCAGGAACATAGTTCTGGATTAAGTCCTGCAGGTAGGCGGGGCCTGTCCTATTGGCTGCAGTGTAGGCCAGGGTCAGAACTTTGAACCTGATCCTGGCTGCAACTGGCAGCCAGTGGAGAGACCTCAGCAGGGGGGTTACGTGGGAAAATTTCGGGAGGTTGAACACAAGCCGGGCAGCTGCATTCTGGATGAGTTGAAGAGGCAGAATGGCGCAGGCCGGTAGGCTTGCGAGCAGGGAGTTGCAGTAGTCCAGGCGTGAGGTGACCATGGTCTGGACAAGAAGCTGGGTGGAGTAGGTGGTCAGGTACGGTCGAATCCTCCTGATGTTGTACAGGAGGAACCTGCAGGACCGTGTCGTCGCCCTGATGTGCTCTTTGAAGTCCAGCCGGTCGTCCAGGACCACCCCCAGGTTCCTTGCCACAATACCAGTACACATCTGCTAGGGGATATGTGCCCTCAGATAAGTCTGGCACAGTAAACCTGAGCTGCAGTATTGTCCCATTGCCTGTTTTACGGTTGGCAGTAAACCCAAAATTTCCAACTACTTCTCGACACTTAATTGGCGCTGCGTCTGTTGTAGAGCATACTTGATTGCCTTTACTGTCCCACTTCCGACAACTTGAGGAGTTCCCGTAGTTTTGCACATATTCGTCAATTACTTTCTCCATCACCTTATCCCGTACAATGCAGAATGGGAACTCGATACCATCGGGTATCGCAGCAGCCAGTGCCACCTCAGCAATCACCCCCTCTACTGAAATAAGCACGTATTGGCATTTACTTATCCCAATCATCTGCGCTCCTTTCACAGAATAAACATACCCATCACTCATGCTTGCTCAGCGGTGATTTAAGCTTAGTGAGACCATACCCACCCCGTACATAATAAATAAATGTTTACAAGAGTGTTCACATTTAGCCATGTAATACAACATGCAAGTAAGTAGCATATTTGGTTCCCTGTACATCCTGTCTGTGTGAATGGTAGTAGTCTCATTTGGGGATTTCTCTTTGCACCAGTGTTATAGTATGTTATACATGTTTCTTGAGTCACTTGTCTCGCAGAATATTCCAACCATCGGTAAAACATATTTGTTCGCTTTTGTGAGGTACGTTGCCCACTCAGAGCCCCCAAGTGACGGGTCTGCCCATTGTTCAGTGTTTTCCCATCCAGGGGGCTGGTGTCCCCGGCTATTGGTGAAGCAGGCATTACAGGGAGCAACTCCATCAACAGTAACAACACTCCCGTCAACAACACTCCCTCCATACTCCTCTTACCTGCTCTTGCCTGCCTCTATGTTTCCCTTGTTTCCTCATCCTCCCTACTCTCTGAAGGTGCACCTTCTGCATCCTGTCTTTCTACTATTTCCTGCAATTTGTCTCTAACCTCGTCCTGTGTGCGTCCTGGTTCTCTCGCTCTACAACAGTGATTGAGGTGAAACCACACAGTTTTACCTTCAACCTTAAGTGCAGTAGGAGTTGTTAGAACCACCTTGTATGGTCCCTCATGCCTGGGTTCACTCCACCTTCTTTTGAACATTTTAATACACACCCAGTCTCCCGGGCGTATTCCACATAAATCCTCTGAGATGTCGCTTGTTCTTCCATCAGTGGCTCCTTTTACCTGTTGGAAAATAGTCTTGTGTATTAAGGTTAGATGTCGCACAAACTTCACAATCGTTCAGGGTCCGATCCACCATACTTGTCAATGCTTGGGTGATGAATGTGCTTAAGCACTTCCCCCCTTTAATATACACCAAGGGGGATGTATCTAGGTATGAACTACTGACGTAGGTGCTACAAAATGGCCATTTGGCCCTCGCCACAATCCCTTGTTAGGGCCGTCCTCTGTTTCTACCGCCCCCCTTTTGAGTTTGTACACACTTGCTTTGTTTTGTGCCTCAATGAGAGAGGCCCAGTTCCCTGTGTAGCCCTATGGCAGCACTGCGCGCTGCCTCGTCTGCTAAATAGTTGCCCTTGGCCACCAAGGTGCGGTCTCCTTTCTGTAAGGGAAACATTTCACCCATTTGGAAAACATGTCCACAATCACCAGACAATATTTATAACCTCTGCATGGACGTAATTCTACAAAATCCATCATTAGATAAAATAATGGTTCCTCGGGGACAGGCTCTCCCACTGCTCCCATTGATTGTCTGCGAGCAGAGTTATCCTGTAAACAGATCACACATTTGTTACAGAATCGCTGCACAATGGCTGAAAACCCTGGTGTATACTGGTAAACTTTCACCATATGTAACATACATGTTTTTGACGTATGGTCAATACCATAAGTCATTTTTGTAACAAAATGATATGTACATGCAAGCAACACACATTTTCCTTCAGGTGAGACCCATAGCCCCTCCGGGCGGGGTGCGCATCGATGCTTCCTCCACTGAGTTTGTTCCTGTTGTCCTACAGATTCCTGCAACAACTTCAACTCATCTTTATCAAACAAATTTATATTATTTACAATATTTACATTAATTTGCAACACTGGGGCATTGGAGGAGAGTGTTGCAGTTTTTGCTGCCTGATCAGCGTGAGCATTCCCTTTTTGAGACGTCATTTTGAATTTTTCTATGTGCCTGGCATTTACACACCTCTATTTCTTTGGTAGGAGTAATGCTTCTAATAGGTTTGCGACTAGTCTATAGCGACTAGTCTATTGTTCTTTCCACTAGGCTCAAAAATCATGTACCACTCCAAAAGCATATCTTGAATCGGTGTAAATGTTTTTTACAGTCAGTTTTCCCTTGGCTAAATAACATGGTCTTGTGAGTGCAAATAACGCACATGCTTGTGCAGAGAAACGTGAGGGCAACTGCGCATTTTCTAAAATATGATGCTCATTACATACCGAATAGGCAGCTCGCGGAGCTCCTGTTGTGGGGTGTCTCATGGCTGATCCGTCAACAAAAACTATAATCTCGGGGTTAGTGAGAGGCACATCATTTAAATCAATGCGGGGTTTAAACACTGTTTCCACAATATGCTCACAGGAATGTGGTCCTCCTTCTGTGGAAAGTAAAGTAGCAGGATTAAGAATGGTGCTAGCAACACTCTATGCCAATGCAATAGCCTGGCAGGAGTTAGGTGTGCTGTTTTAGCCTGTAATAACAGAGCATGAAAAGCATGGGGGATGTAGACAGTCAGGGGAAAGTATACTACTATGTCTGATAATACAGCTTCTGTTGCAGCTGCTACAGCTCGCAAACAGGCTGGCAGTCCTCTAGCTACAGAATCTTTTTTTTTTTTTCTTGAGTAATATCCAATTGGTTTATACCTTTCACCATGTTTCTGAGTTAAGACGGCTGTCATACATCCATTCTTTTCATCTACAAATAGTTCAAAAGGTTTTTTGTAATTGGGAATTCCTAAACACAGTGTTTATCAAAGCCAATTTAATTCACTTAAATGCAATTTCAGCTTCTGTTGTTAATTTAATTTTTTCATTAATTTTAATTTGGACCCATGGATAATCTTGCCTAATTGCTGTACAATCACAGAGAAATCTACTATCCAGTTTCTGCAATAGCCAACCAATCCTAAGAATGATATAATTATTATTTTTATTTATTATATATATATATATAACCTGGAATGCACTTAATTAATTTTATTTATATATTATATTTTATCGCACGTATCTAATTACTCAGCTTGACTCACCACTCAGACTCACATGACACATTCTCCATTCATACCATTGCCGGCACATTCACATGTTTCTGGCCAGTGTCACCGTCCCGTTGGCCCCTTAGTGACTTTTCCGTTTACCGTCCCGTAGGCCCCTTAGTAAACTGTTTGCCATCCCATAGGCCCCTTAGCAAACTTTATTCACACAATCACACAACTATGACCAGTGTTGCCGTCCCGTAGGCCCTTAGCAACTACCTCGATTTTCCATCCCGTAGGTCCCTTAGCAAACCTTAGTCTGGTCTGTAACCTGTTAGGCCCCCAGATGAACAGAGATGCGCCCAAAGCCAGCGACCCAAAACCAAACAGATGAGCGCACGCAGCCCCCAAAAAGACCCCGAACAAAGAGACAGGTGAACGAACACCAGGTGCATCAGACAAACGGCTGAAATGAACGACACCCACTGGGCATCCTCGAGAGGGCAAGCTGAACAGCAGGTCTGGCCAAAACATGCAGCCAAGCTCGTCCCGGGTGTCTGAACAGCCACCAACGTGGTCAAGACCAACGCGGCACTGAAGCACTGGATGGTGGGCTACCGGGCAGGCTTACAGATTAACTCGGTTTGTGCCGCTGTGCAGGACAATCACTATCAGGACATAAAATGAGAGCAAGCAGCCAATCCCGCCCCCAAATAGCCCGGACTACCGAACAGGCTGACAGATCAACTCAATGATCAGGCTGTACGGCAGCACAAGACCACTGGATGGCGTAGAATGAAAGCAATGTAGCGCCCTTGCAAACTGAACAACCGAACAACTCGACTTTACCCAGGGGCATTTTGAACAAAATTAATGAACGAATGCCCCCCTGTGAACGGACAAACGCTGGATGAACGAAAGCTTCAGGGGGCAACAAATACACAAATGAATGAATGGCTCGGACGCCTACCTCAGATGGCCGCAGCACACATGAGTGCCCTAGGGCATTGTCAGTTCTGCCCATTCAGACTTCCTCCTGATACACTTCCTCAACACAGGCGGAGCGGTATTCACAGAACTTTTACTGTCTGTGCTGCATCAACACCACCACTCATACTAGCGTTTTGTCAGTTCTGCCCATTCAGACCTCCCCCTGATACACTTCCTCAACACAGGTGGAGCGGTATCCACAGAACTTTCACTGTCTGCGCTGCATCAACACCAAATTAACCAAACCTCCAACAAATGCAGCACAGACAGCGAGCCAACACCCTAAGCATACACTCATTTCTTCTCACACTCAGAATCCAGTCTTTCCACTCATACACACGAGGCTCCACCCATACACATAACATTTACATTCAGGCACATCACATCAGACTCTTTGTCTTACCATAACTTTTATCATAATTTTAGATTCTTTGGAGGAGAGGCTTCGCATTTGCCTTGAATCGGGCGGACACACACTGCTCTCAGATTCAACAAGTACTTACAGATTTTGTAAAAAAACAAGGCTCTGCTTACCTTATTTTTTTTGTGGCCAGTGTTGAACTGAGAGGCAGCAGTTCCGTCCGGGTGTTTGGCTTCCTCGAGCCTCTCCCGGCTAAGGCTCGCCAAATAAATGTGGAAAAACCTGACCCTTGTCTGGGCCAGATGGACTGGGGAGTTTCTCGCACACCCTCGAGTATTTCTTCAAGAAAAACAACCATGATCTTCAGAGTCTGATGCAATTGGGTTTATTGTATATGATTCAATAATGACACACAAGAACCCGGGCTGGTCTGCGCAGACCAATACATACATTCAGTCTCCATTCATAGCAGCCCCCTTGCAGTCTGAATGACTGCTCCTCTTATCCTTTTCTCTAACTCCACCTATTGTGGAGCTTAAACTCAGTTCCTCCTTCAGGGGCTGGTCATTTCCCTTGATATTTTACACTATGCCCCCCCTTCCTTTTCCATAAGCAATAGCGGCCTCTGCTGGTTTTAATTAAGCATTACATATGGCATTCACTTTGTAATGTAATTTTGCTGACACATTATGATTCCATTATATAGATTATAGCCTGACTCTGGTTTGACCATAGTAATTCAATAAGTGATAATACAGTGATCTAATAGATTATAATGATACTGACTGTGAACTTTCCTGAACTTCCACAAGCTATTGTGCATGTGTGGGTGCGTTGTGAACTAAAGGATATCATTTTCTCTATAATATGCAAGATTATTTTGTCGTAATACAATCCATAATACTGATGTATATAAAGAAAAGGGAAATGTATTCATTGGATCTAATGAGCTCTATATACAATCCTTGAATGTTCACACATTCTAGGTTTTTCTCCTGTTCACTTGAACTAAGCGGGCCCCTTGGAATGCGAGGGAGGCAAGCAGTTTTACATGCTTAGAGGGTCATTCCGTGTCAAATCAACCAGTGGTCCCTGCATGATCCTCTCAGATTTTGATGAAACTTCATCATAATAATCCATTGTATGAAAAATGAAAACACACAAAAAATTAGCCTCATACGACATGTCGTTTCCGAGATATGGCCTCCTGAAATTTGCTCAAAACCTCTGTCTTTCACGCTTGCGAGTCGTGAAAACGCGCGAATGTGATTTTTTCAGACTTTGGAAGCTTATAACTTGGGATTGGTAACAGCTATAGAGCTGAAACTTGGTATTCTAACTTACTTTCTTCCTTCTTGCACGAATCTGCCCTCAGATTCCTTGTACCCCTTCCCTTCTCAAGTTATATGGACCCAAAGTAGCCACTTTGTTCAGTCGCATGTTTTTGGTGATTTTCGAGGTCACCCTGTGCCCATACGAGTGGACATATACATCCCATATCACAGATGTATTATCTATAGGTGTATGTCTATGGTCACAAGCAAGTACAGGCTAATCAATTCATTTGTAAAGGAATGACATCAATCCAAATTTGGGTCTGGGTGAAAAAAAGTCAAAAACACAACCATCCGTCTTGTTGATGGATCACCATGTGGACAGTTAAAACTTTTTCTGAAATTTACACCAGTTAAACAGATATATTAGATCTACTCATGAACCAAAATTCAGCTTTGGTACTCAACTCCTTCATGGTTAGACCACATTTTGAAAAATAAAAATTTTGCACAATTCCGGGGATACCGAACTTGAAATCGGCCGATCTATATGCGTAAGGTCTGATCACAACATGCATATTTATCACAGCAGATAGGTAAAATAAAGTTAAGATGCCCCCTAGGGCCTAGAGCTAAGGTTAGATGTGGGATTTTCCCATGTCAGGTAAATACAGGGATAACCCATTACGCAATGATGGGATTTCCCATTACCAGGCAACAATATTTGGTCAATTTCATTCTAGCTCTATCATTCAATAATTGAGATCCCATCAGTGAGCCTCGTCGATTACAGAATACATCCCAACTATATTTATTTACTAACTGTGAAACATGCGTGTGCTGCTGTTACTGTACCATGCATAGTTTTGTTTCCTAGGCCTACAATGCAATAACACTTATTTTGGAAGCAGTATTCATAAGCTCCTCAAAATGGCAGGGACATCTTCCATGTCAGACTGCAGTATTGGTTTGGTGCTAAATGATCCTTGCCACAAAACAATGATGTCTTTGTAAAGTTCATGAGAAGAGCAAAGAACTCAAATGCACTCTCCTGGCCCCAAGATGTCCATAATGAGTGTTGGGTACCATTCCAGGACGTAGTTTGTGTCATCAGTGCTCCAGAGCTGCAGGGATGTGGAGGTCGTCACTACAGACTAACTGTTAACGACTTCAATAACATTCAAGGCAAACTGCAAGTATACGACAAATTGTACACATCTATATGGCAGAATATGTGGTAATTTAACATTTATAGTGTATGGTTTAAAGTACATGTACTATTCTGTTTGATGTCTGATACATAATTTGACACTTTTAAGTAGTAACGTAACTCTTAAGACTTATGTGAATTCCCGATATGTTAAAATATGTGTACTTTTCAAAATGCTATCTAACCATGAAGGAGTTGAGTACCAAAGCTGAAATTTGGTTGATGAGTAGATCTAATATATCTGTTTAACTGGTGTAAATTTCAGAAAAAGTTTTAACTGTCCACATGGTGATCCATTGACGGTTGTGTTTTTGACTTTTTTTCACCCGGACCCAACTTTGGATGGATATCATTCCTTTACAAACAAATTGATTAGCCTGTACTTGCTTGTGACCATAGACATACGCCTATAGATAATACATCTGTGACATGGGATGTATATGTCCACTCGTATGGGCACATGGTGACCTCGAAAATCACCAAAAACATATGCGACTGAACAAAGTGGCTAATTTTGGTGCATATAACTTGAAAAGGGAAGGGGGTACAAGTAATCTGATGTCATATCCTTGCAATTTGGAAGAAAGTAAGTTAGGATACCACGTGTCAGCTCTATAGCTGTTACCAATCCCAAGTTATAAGCTTTCAAAGTCTGAAAAAATCACATTTGCGCGTTTTCACAACTTGCGAGCATGAAAGATGGAGGTTTTGAGCAAATTTCAGGAGGCCATATCTCGGAAACAGCATGTTGTATGAGGCTAATTTTTTGTGTGTTTTAATTTTTCACACAATGGATTATTATGATGGAGTTTAATCAAAATCTGAGAGGGTCATATAGGAACTTTCCAGAAAACTGTTTGATTTGACACGGAATGACCCTAGAGTTTTCCAGAAGAGTTATAAATTAAGAAGTGTGTGTGCCTTTTTTTTTGCCTGTGTGTGTGTCTGTATCTCAAGGTGAGGGCCTATATGTGTAGTATATAAGTATGTGCGTTGGTTCTGGTTGGAGAGGAACATTATAACTGTTTCGCAATCGGGACCAGACACCTCCTTGCACAGAATAACACCTTTACATAATCACAACTGTTTCGCAATCAGGACTGGACACTGCCTTGCACAGAATAACATCTTACATAATCACAGGACAGGGCCTTGGTTTCTGCATTCTGACCATAAAGTGGTTTGTAGTAATATATATATATATATATATATATATATATATATATATATAGTATATCGTATAATCAAATATAGTGGTTATATATATTTTAGGCCTCATCATTTCCCCCTCATGCATTTACCTGTAGGAATACCTGAGTGGAAGGGGCGCTCCCTCAATCTTCCTGCCCCTACACCCTGAACAGTGCCTACCAGGATTATGTAAATACTGATTATACCAATAATATTCAGACACATTCTGGATGATTAGTTTTCATACACAAATTTTCTTCCACAATCGCATATGTAAACTGTTTGATATTCTCAATAAAATAAAAAAATATTACCGACTACTTTCTCACTAGTTTGGAAAGAGTTTTGCAGGATTTCTTTCGCACGCTGCTTGCAAAGTGAGGGGACAGGGCACATAGTGGACAGGGTTCTGAGTGGACAGGGGACAGGGATCATATTCGTTCACGACCCAAAAAATAACAGCGCTAAAATAGTGCCAAAAGTTATGTGATTCACAAAAGGGAAGACAATATTTTTTGTACTTGTAAAACATGTTTTATGTTTTTGTGAAGGTTGATTATTATTACAAAACTGTTTTGTATTTGCAAATCAAATTGTGCTTGTTTGATAATCGTGTTTTACATTTTCAAAACAGTGTTTGCAAATCTTTGCAATCTTTTGTTAGGTTTTGGCACTAAATTAGCTCCGTAATGTGCCAAAAGTCACATGATTCACAAATGGAAGACAGCATTTTTTTTGTATTTGTAAAAGCTTGTTGTATTAGAAAACTGCTCTGTATCTGTATCTGTATTTGTTTGATAGGCACGTTTTGTATAAATTATATTTGTTTGATGATTGTATTTTGCATTTGCAAAACATGCTGTGATTGTTTGATTATCGTGTTTTTTAATTTCAAAACACACTTTGTTTGTTTGATAATCGTGTTTTTCTTTTGCAAAACACACTGTGCTTGTTTGCAAATCCTAGGAAATTTGTAAAATGTGTTCTTGTTACGTTTTGGCATGAAATCAACTCCATAGATTTACATCAAAATTGAAAAGTAGGAGCATACCATGAGGAGGAAGAAATCCCATATTCATTGAAATATGGGCCTTTTGGAATGCATAGGTTCTTACATACATTCGGACATCGTGTTTATGGTTGGTGTTACGAACCCCCATCTTTGATGGCTCGTCTAGGGGTAGAAAGGGGGAAAACGTAACATGCCGTGACTGCATGTTATGCTGGGCAATGGCGATATTGAGTATAAAACAGAACTACAAGGACAAGGAGGGTAAAAAGACCAAAAGTAACAAAAGGTTTATTTCCAAATAATAATAATAATCATCACCTCAACACGAGGGAAACACATAGGGAGACCAAAGGGGAGGACGCCATAACAAACGGGTACCAAAACAATGAAATCAACAAAACACCCCAGCTAACTCTAAGACCCTGGCCCTTCCTAGTCCCCTAACCTAAATACACAAATATCCTATTCCTGGCTGGCTGTCCCACCTAAACTAAACCAAAAATTACATGAGGCGGCACCCGCCTGGGGAAACTAGCCTGGTGGATCTATACAAAGTCTAAACTGCGTGTTGCGCGATGTAAGCCCGTGGGCATCTTACCTACTTACCTCGCCCTCCCCTGAAGCATTAACGATCGGGAGGATGACGAACGAACACAGTACTTTTGGACAACAAAGACAAAGGCTAGAACTGTGTGGACACAAAACAGTCGTCACACACAAGACAGTACAACAGAAACAAAAACACCGGTGGTGAGCGCAATGTCTTTTTTTATACAGAGGGAGCGAAAAGTTTAAATACACGCGGACGACCCTCTGATTGGACGCTGGACAAACAGGCAGATGAACACCATTGGTCGACGGACAACACGGAGAAGCCGAAGCAATGCCTGGGAGAGAGACAGAAAGAGAGAGAGACAGAAAGAGAGAGACAGAGAGAAAAACCAACCTGCAACAATACAGACGCGATCTGACTATCGCGTCCGTAACAGTTGGCAATGCATGATCAGAGCAGAGCGAGGATCTCATATCTTTCCGCATTTGCTAATTTACCAGGCCTGCAGTTTGTAGAGCCACACTTCAGAGAATGCCACAACCAGAGGTGCAATTTGTGTTGAACTGTATAATGGAAGTCCCAAAGTGTGAAGAACATAAGACAAAACCTCATCTTCAGGGACCTGGACAGTTCCCCTAGGGGTAGAATAGAATAGAATAACTTTTATTTTCCCTTTAAGGAACTTCAGTTGTAGCCACCAGCATCAACAAAAAAAGACATAGACAGTGGCGCAGACCCACAACACACAAACAAACATATCAAATAAAGACATTCATTATCATTACAATCATTCCATTAATCAAACTAATTAAGTGAATTAAAGTGTAATACAGCCATGATTAAAAATAGCCCCCGCTGTCCCAAGATGTCCAGTGTCATTAAGCAGTCCAACACACAAACTCCGCCTCCATGACTTTCCTCCATACACGCAGTGTTGCGGTCTCTGTACACCGTCGAAACGGAGCACCGCACTGCATCAGCCTTCCCACTCATTGCCTCACTCCTCCAACCGCATTATCTTCTCCTTCCACTTCCCTGGTGGCCTTTTGGAGATTGCCTGAACTCCCCGATCAGTCCCGACATCTTCAACTCCGGTAAAGAGCGATGGTAAACTTTGTTGCTGCAGATGCAACGGACATTCCCGAGCATATGTTGCGAATGCGTCTCCATGGTGACGACCACAAACAAATTTATCCCGACTAGACAATTCGCCAATATTATCAAAACAAACAGCAGGAGTGCCCTGAAAATTCTCCAGCCCGCTTCCCCGTACCACAACATTACATTACATTACAGTCATTTAGCAGTCGCTTTAATCCAAAACGACATACAATAAGTGCATACAGAAACGTCATCGAAGTAACTACAGAACAGATAAGACAAAGCACATCCTTCCCATAATGTAGCAGCTATCCCTAGTAATGAACATTTAAATGTAGTTCACAGTAAGCCGTGGGTAAATCAGCTATGCTACAATTCTATTCTAAATACTATTATAAACTATTATAAAAAACTGAAAAGAAAACACAGGGAACAAGTAACATGAGGTCCTAGATTAGTATATCAGTCAAGGTGGAGTCTGAAGAGGTGTGTCTTCAGGCCACGACGCAACGCAGGCAGGGTTGGAGTAGAACGTAGGGGAATGGGGAGTTCCATTGTTTGTTCCGGACGAGCGAGAGCCATTGACATGAACATTTCATGGTTAGCGAGCCAGTCGCAGCAGTGTCGTGAAAATGTTTATGCGGAGGCAGATACTGCAATTCAGAAAGGCCCTATATACTGTATCTAAAAATTTGCACATACAGTATATACTGTATTTGGTGATTTGCCTTTAATCCTGTTGTATGCAGTGTTGGATATAAAACTCTCAGTGCAAGGATCAAAGAATAGATTTTAGCAAACTTTGGAAATGATGAGTCTAAAATGTAGTACCTTGAGAGCAATATATAAATGTACACAAGCAGCCTGCTGTAAGATGTAAGCCTGTGACAATAACTTCATTGAGTTAGCTAAGTGTATTATACCATGTCAACAATATATTTGAACATATTGCTGTTTGCATTTATACAGTGTGTAATCCTGGTTATGTGTTTTTATATTTGCTATTGGCTAGGCAGGGGTTTCAAGGCTGCTCTTGTAACAACCTGAATGTGGTTTGGTCTTGAATGAAACGGATTGAGATTTTAAAGGTCAAAGATGGGTTTATCATGGATTTGTACTTATAGTAGGAATGAATGAGACAAAAAGCTCAAGGGTAAATAGTGACAGACATTGGGAAACAATACTATTGATTTGCAATGTACTGCACAATGTGAAATGCAGATAATTGAGTTCACAGATGGTAAACCACAGGTATTGGACATTTCACACTTTGAGATGATGAAATTTGACAGTTTTAAGATTTTCATCAGATTGTAAAATGGACAAAAAAGTGTCAGGTTGGGCTACTGGGTGGCACAAATCTGGATCATGCCATTTGACCTTTCCAAATTGGGAAAAACGGGTAAAACTGTCTGGCCCAAATATCAAGAAAACCAGGTGCACTGCAAAAAATAACTTGTTGTTTCAACTTTGTTGAAATTCGTGTGCTGTCTGCCTTAACACTTTATGTTTAATTTATTTGGTATGGTAAGTTGTTACAACCTTGTTTAAACTCAACTCGACTAGATATGCTAAGCTGATTGAACTTCCTTCATTGTCATTTCAATTGTAATAGTTTATTTAGTTTAGTGAAGTGACCTTAATAATTTCAACTTGAATAGCCAAGTCATGTTAATTTCATCTGTACTCATTTTAACTCACTGATGCAATGACAATGGATTAAGTTCACTCAACATAGCAAATTTAGTGTAGTTGACTTTAAACCAGGTTGTAAGAACATACTAGACTAAATCAATTAAACATAAAATGTTAAGGCAGACAGGACACAAATTTTTATTTTTTATTTTTTACTTTGTCCACCATTTTACTTTAAAAAAAATGTTAAGTCAGATGCGACACTAATTGTTTTGTTTAAACAAATCGTGTTTTTATTTTATTTTTTACTTTCTCCACCTCCACATTTTAAATTTAAACCTGGCAAAACAGATACAAAAACAAAAAACTTCAAATCATTCACACAGTTTCATCATTTGTCAGGTACATCATCTCTATTCACAAGCACACAGACAAAACACTGAAATTTTGACAAACAAATGATTCAAGCACACAAGCAAAGCTGAAACGGCAATAATAATAATAATAGTAATAGTAATAATAATAATACCTTTTCATACGTGGCTGACGGAGACAATGATTTCCAAGGATATATGTAAGATTGCTTGCATGTGCAAGTCTGCCTTTAATTTGAACTGCGCAACTCTTCACCAGAAAGAAGTGGATTCTCTTTAAAATATGATCTGTCGCTAAATGTTTTGTAATGACCAGATTGTGTAATGACCAGAAGTTTTTTCCTGAAGGATTTTGTCAAGTATATCATTCCTATTCAACAACACTGGCAAAACACTTGAAATGGAGACATAAACAAATTATCTTTTTATGTGGTGCATCTAAAAAATATTCAATTGGCTCAATTAACCCTTTCCAGCCTAAGCGAATATTGGGTCAACATTCTATTCCATTTTATTTCTTAATGTGCGTTGCAAAAATGTTTGTAGTGTGATCATATTACATCAGATACCTAAACTTGATATACCATTGTAAACAGGATAACTGGGGCTTTCAGTTGATATAAAAAAATAATAGGATTACTTGATGGCAATATCATCAATTATGGAAATACATTTACCAACTAAATTTATAAAACATTCTAAATGGCTATTTTCTAATGAGAAACCTACTATTTTACCCATTTCATGTTCAAGATAGGGGGAAACTTACAGTGTATGATATCTTCACCATTGTGTGATTCATATAAACTCCTCAAAAAAAGTTCGGAAACGTTATTTCGGTCGATTATTCCTCCCCTTTAATAATACCAATTGGTATTGTATTTTATATCGCTGGAAAGCCTGATTAGTCACCTTTACAACGAGGTATAACTTGTAAGGATCATGTATTCTTGGAATGAGCAACACAGCTAACCGTGTGGGTAGCGGCCCAAAAAAATGTGTCAAAATCCCCTGCAATATTCTTCTGTTGGTATTCACTCTCGTTTTGAGTTGCTTGGTGGATTGGATGATTGCACTCTCCCACAGTAATAAGGAAAAAACAACACATATTGGCCATTTTTACACTTTATTCATTTTACACTGTCAGGGACCTCAGTAGCATGTGGAAGATCCATACGCAGTCACAACAGCTTGGCACCTCCTCCTCATGCTGGTCACCAGCCTGGTCACACACTGCTGTGGGATGGCATCCCATTCCTCAACCAGGATTTGCCGCAAGTCAGCCAACATGGTTGCGTTGGTCACTCTGGCACGTACAGCACGCCCAAGCTGATCCCACAGGTGTTCAATTGGGTTGAGATCTGGACTCATGGCAGGCCATTCTATCCTCTCCACTCCCAAATTCTGGAGGTACTCTGTGATGATCCTGGCTCTGTGGGGGCGAGCGTTGTCATCCTGGAGGATGGAGTTAGGTCCCAGATTCTGGAGATATGGGATCGCCACTGGCTCCAGAATCTCATTCCGATATCTCACTGCATTGAGATTGCCTTCAATGATGACAGTGTAAAATGAATAAAGTGTAAAAATGGCCAATATGTGTTGTTTTTTCCTTATTACTGTGGGAGAGTGCAATCATCCAATCCACCAAGCAACTCAAAACGAGAGTGAATACCAACAGAAGAATATTGCAGGGGATTTTTATCACATTTTTTTGGGCCGCTACCCACACGGTTAGCTGTGTTGCCCATTCCACGAATACATGATCCTTACAAGTTGTACCTCGTTGTAAAGGTGACTAATCAGGCTTTCCAACGATATAAAATACAATACCAATTGGTATTATTAAAGGGGAGGAATAATCGACCGAAATAACGTTTCCAAACTTTTTTTGAGGAGTTTAGAATAGGAATCAGAATAGATTTATCTTCTACTGCTCAAAAGTTATAACTTCAGTGATGGGTAAGAAAAGGCTAAAATAAACGCTTTAGAATGTTAGGTTCATTGAAAATATGACATGTGTATGCAAAACTGTTTGTGGTGTGATCATATTATGTTACACCCCTAAAGATAATATACCATTTTAAACAGGATAACTGGAGCTTGCCATTTATATACAATAATATGCTTACTTTAACCCTTTCCAGCCGGAGCGTTCTAATTTCAGTACAATTGTTCTGATGGTTTGACGTATAATAGCTCTGCCGTCCAATCACTGATTTTCTTTTTGAAAAATGCTAGTTACAGATGACAAAATAAGCTACAATTGCATATAACTGGTTCATGAGCTTAGTGGGCGGGGATTTATTTCTAGACCGCTAAATAAAACTGCACGTCAACCTCGTAAATCTCCATTTGCCTCACCGCGGGCGGAGCGGACCACCTCGGACAGAAGACTATCGTCTGAAGAACTTACTGCGACTGAGGGAAAGCCAGTAAACCCCCGGAGGTAAGAAATATTTAAGATAATAATTAACCATAGATATTACTTCAGAAACGATTTTATTTTGAATAATATCCTGTTTTTGTACCACAGACTTTCTCATATTTTCACTTGAAATTCGCTAAGGTAGCTAACGTTCGGCTATAGCTTCAAATGATGCCACTGTGTTATTCTTCCCCCAGCTCGTTTCGAGATGAAATTGTGGAAAAAGTCTGTCATACAATGAATAAGTGAAGTGATAACGTTAGATGTGAATATTTTCCGTATTTAGTGTAGACCTTGATAACTAAATAATAGCTAACTAAAGCTAAAACAAATAACGTTAGTCTAACAGTGAGCTGTCATCCTCTCGCCGCGCGAACAGCCATTTTCTTTTCTGCGTTTTTGTTTTCCTAATTTGAAACGTTAGCTCTGCTGTCTGTCTTGCTAGCTTTATAAATGTTATACTCAACTATTAGTCTTATCAATAGCAAGTACTAACTAGCTAGTTTTTTAACATAACGTTATGTATAAATTTGAAGGTTGTTGTTGATCAGTCCTGTCGAAAATGAATGGAGTAGAGCAGTGGTCCTCAACCCTGGTCCTGGGGACCCCCTGTGTATGCTGGTTTTCGTTCCAACCACAATTGCAATACCAGAATTTTAACAAGCTGTTATTTTTTCTTAATTAGGTGTTTTAATTGTATAGAGAGAACACTTTAAACTCTTTACTCTCTTAAGCCACGTTATGTTAGCAATAGCTATGCATGCTTTGAAGAAAAAAAAATCCCATGTTCATTATGCTCATTGTGTTATATTGCAAACAATTACAAAGAAGAGGTAAGAACTCAGGTGAATAGGCTCCTAATTAGGTAATTGAACCCATGTTTAAGTTCCTTCATAATTTTTTCCTTAAACTTGTTAACACGATGCAGGTTTGGCTCGTTATCATTTGCTTTGTCTTTGAATTCTTCATTATTTACCAAACGGTTAGTTTTAGTGGCCATGTGTCCACAATTTCACCAATTATGAGCCAATTGATTCACCTCAGTCTTTAATTTGATCAGATAAAACATTTTTTACCTCCTTTTAATTGTTTACAATACAGCACAATGTGAATATTGGACTTTTATTCTTCATGGCGTGCATAGCTATTACTAACATAATGTGGCTTAAGAATGTAAATAATCCCTCTAAACATTAAAAACACCTAATTAAGAAAAATTAACAGCTTGTTAAAATTCAAGTATTGCAATTGTGGTTGGAACGAAAACCAGCATACACAGGGGGTCCCCAGGACCAGGGTTGAAGACCACTGGAGTAGAGAACTAAACAGCAAACATTTCCTAACGTAACGTCAGCTTCACGTTTTATTTTCTGACTCACGTTTTTGACTTGAGCAAGATTAGCCTGTTTAGACAAATATGACAAAAAGACATCATTCAGTTGAGACAATGTCACTGATGATTTAGGTCTGTTCATTCAAAACAATATCTTATATGAATGGACATTATGCTAAGTAGTCTAACATTGTGTTATTGTTGTGCTTTTTATCTAACGTTATTCTGGAGCATAAAGTGTTTTCTGTAAAATGTAATTCTCATTATACACCCCTTTAATGACTCAGAAATGGTTTTATATGTTATGGATTAATGAAATGGCAACTGATAATATATTTATCTATAAGAGCGATGGATGGACATTATGCTTGTGTCCAGAATAGCTATTTTATCTATTCCTGACATAAGCATAAAGCGTTTGCTGTAAGATGATGTTATTGCAAGCCCTTTAATTACTCAGAAATGGTTTTATATGATATGTTATGGATTAATGAAATGGTAAATGATTACATATTTATGTATTGCAGCAAAGGATGGACATTTAGCCATCTGATACAGTCCCTGAAGAGAAGGAAGGTGCTGAGGGTCATTGCAGAGCACGACACGGAGGACCATCAGGGCATGCATGCACTTACTGTTATCTTCTTGATTTTTGAATATATTGAAGGTATTTATGCTTGACCATAGATTTGTCTGCTGTATCTGTACTAATACATTAATGATTTTACTGTAAATAAATCCAATGCATTAATTTTACGGGTATCTAAACTGATATTTGCCATGGGTTGTATCTTGTTTTTATTTGTTTTACAATGTTATCCATTTACTTAGTTCATCCATTCACTATGTTATACATTTAAAAAAAAATAAAGTGTGTGTTTCATTGAACACATAAATTGTATATTTCAGTGTATGTGTCTCAATTTTGCATTATATCAACAGATTCTCAACAGTGACCCATTAGGAGTATGGATAAGTGGTAATGTGAAATCTCAATGAACCTAACATTCTACTAAAAAAATTGTTTTGCCTTTTCCCATACATCACTAAGATGTTATAACTTTTGAGCAGTAAATGATAAATCTGTTCTGATTTCTACTCTATATTACTTACAAAACAGTGAAGATACCACACAGACGCTACTAACCGGCTGACTGTCACATGCAAATAAGTAGAAGCGCAAGGACAGGTTTCTGAATAGCCAGAATTAATACGCGCCCTGTCTCAGCAAAGAGACACACAAGAACAGGCGAGTAGCATAAATGGTACACATAAAACACACACAACCAACAAACACCGAAAACGAATACGAATTAGTATACCAAGAGGTGAAAGGAATGGGGATCTAACGTTCCAAGGCTACTCTAGAAGGCTCGCAGTCAAACGCAAACATGTCCACAGCATCGCCCAAGCTCCAAATAAGGAGAGACACACCCGGAGAACGAACAGAACTATAGTTCCGAACAAAATCGTCCCGCAGGTGAAAAGGACGAACAGGACAGCAGCACTGGACATCACCGGCTAAAAGACCAAACGAGTTAGATAGAGAATAAAAGCCGTGCCTCTTGGTAAAGAGGAATGTAACGAGAAGGCGAAGGAAGAGAGATAACGCTCCGTGGCTACTTCCATAAGACTCGCAGTCAAATGCAAACATGTCCATAGCATCGTCCAAGCTCCATATAAGGAGGGACACACCCAGAGAACGAACAGAACTACAGTTCCGAACAAAATCGTCCCGCAGGTGAAAAGGAAGAACAGGACAGCTGCACCAGACATTACCGGCTAAAAGACTAACACGAGTTAAATAGAAAATAAATGCCGTACCTCTAGATAAAGAGGAATGTAATGAGGCGAAGGAACAGAGATAACGTTCCATGGCTAGTTTCATAGGCTCGCAGTCAAATGCAGAAAACATAATAGGGTAAACGCCCGATCTCCCAGAAGAGAAACATTTTACAGGCGAGCCGACGGAGCACCGTCGTCCCATAACTTTACTAGCAAAGTGACTAACAATAGCTTGGTAGAAAATAAACGCCCTAGCCTCTCAAATAATGGGAAATGTAACGAGGCGAAAAGAACAGAGCTAACGTTCTAAGACTATTTTCAGAAGCGCGCAGTCCCACACACACATGTCCACAACATCACCCAAGCTCCATATAAGGAGAGACTCACCCGGAGAACGAACAGAACTACAGTTCCGAACAAAATCATCCCGCAGGTAAAAAGGGCGAACAGGACAGCTGCAACAAAAGACCAACGCAACCTTAATAGAAAATAGCTCGCACTGCCTCTCAGTAACGGGAAATGTAACGAGGCGGAGGAACAGAGATAACGTTCCATGGTTACTTTCATAAACGCGCAATCAAACACAAACATGTCCATAGCATCGTCCAAGCTCCATATAAGGAGGGACACACCCGGAGAACGAACAGAACTATAGTTCCGAACAAAATCGTCCCGCAGGTGAAAAGGACGAACAGGACAGCAGCACTGGACATCACCGGCTAAAAGACCAAACGAGTTAGATAGAGAATAAAAGCCGTGCCTCTTGGTAAAGAGGAATGTAACGAGAAGGCGAAGGAAGAGAGATAACGCTCCGTGGCTACTTCCATAAGACTCGCAGTCAAATGCAAACATGTCCATAGCATCGTCCAAGCTCCATATAAGGAGGGACACACCCAGAGAACGAACAGAACTACAGTTCCGAACAAAATCGTCCCGCAGGTGAAAAGGAAGAACAGGACAGCTGCACCAGACATTACCGGCTAAAAGACTAACACGAGTTAAATAGAAAATAAATGCCGTACCTCTAGATAAAGAGGAATGTAATGAGGCGAAGGAACAGAGATAACGTTCCATGGCTAGTTTCATAGGCTCGCAGTCAAATGCAGAAAACATAATAGGGTAAACGCCCGATCTCCCAGAAGAGAAACATTTTACAGGCGAGCCGACGGAGCACCGTCGTCCCATAACTTTACTAGCAAAGTGACTAACAATAGCTTGGTAGAAAATAAACGCCCTAGCCTCTCAAATAATGGGAAATGTAACGAGGCGAAAAGAACAGAGCTAACGTTCTAAGACTATTTTCAGAAGCGCGCAGTCCCACACACACATGTCCACAACATCACCCAAGCTCCATATAAGGAGAGACTCACCCGGAGAACGAACAGAACTACAGTTCCGAACAAAATCATCCCGCAGGTAAAAAGGGCGAACAGGACAGCTGCAACAAAAGACCAACGCAACCTTAATAGAAAATAGCTCGCACTGCCTCTCAGTAACGGGAAATGTAACGAGGCGGAGGAACAGAGATAACGTTCCATGGTTACTTTCATAAACGCGCAATCAAACACAAACATGTCCATAGCATCGTCCAAGCTCCATATAAGGAGGGACACACCCGGAGAACGAACAGAACTACAGTTCCGAACAAAATCGTCCCGCAGGTGAAAAGGACGAAACAGAACAGCTGTAACAAAAGACCAACGCAAACTTAATCGAAAATAACCGACCTGCCTCTAAGAATAATTAAAACCCTAAAGTCAGTATGATACAAACGCCCTGTCTCTTAGTAAAGGGCAAAGGATCTAGGCAAAACGACAAACAAAGGACAGACCAGAAAGCGGAGACTGAAATGAGCACACAAAACAGGAATTCAACCTGAAAGCTCAAAGCACAAAGGCAAGTACCGCAAAACTCCAATAAAAGCACAACGGAGCAAAACGGTCTCCTTAAAAACCTAGATCTATCATACTGGCTAAAACTTTAAAAGGGCGAAAATAAACCGCACACAAAACAGCACAAATAATGCCAAAAATACACCACAGTACAAACAACAATCAACAATCAATATCGAAGCCCTGAAAGAAGGAAACGGAAGGCTTAAATAGCTACCAAGGTAACCACGCGCAGGTGTGGATGCTAACAGAAGCTCCGCAATCTAAGCAGGGCAGAGCAAGCATCTACCAAAAGGGCAGCGCCCTCGCGTGGCCACTGAGGAAAACGACCGCATAGGGAAAAAGGGTTAAAAACCATGACAAGAGTGCCACTCCTTGAAAGTGAATCAAGGGGATTCATTTTCTCTGTTTCTGTTACTAAACTAAGGTGGAACTGTCAATTATGAGGTTTCAAAACGTTTTTCACAGACCTCTTGTTTAGTTCTCCAGCTAAAACACCAATTTGATAAAAATCCATCTACTATTTCCAGTGTAGCTGATTTGGATACATGCAAGATTGCAAGTCTTCCTTTAATTCTGTCTTCATAGTTATCCTCATGTTCAAATTCATCATCAAGATCATTGTCTGGCCGCAAATAAACATTATAGACATTCTCTCATTGTAAATGAACATCTATTCCATGTTTTGTGTGCTCCCCGCTTGTTAAGTTTTGTGGACCAATAAGGAGCTCTGATTTAAAGATGTGTAAAGAGCTGTGATACCTACATCTACGCGACATAAAGGTAGAGTACACACTGGTCTTGAAAAGACAATTATTGAAAGGGCAATTGACAGTCTTCTTATTTTTAAATGATTTCTAAATGAAAAAAATATTGTTTAATGTCAGCTGATCCCACAAAGTCACATAAATGGCATCTCACTTACAAACTGACTAGTCCATTTAAAGTTTCTGCATGTTGTCTCATATGTTTCTGGAGAGTAATTTGTGACTTGAAATAGCACACAGTCATGTAAATGTATGGAAGAGGATAACTCCTCCCACAATGTCCATGGGAAAGATATAGAGTGAGATATAGATATAGAATACAGAGTGAATGGAGGAAGAGAGGGGGGGGGCAGAGAAGGGGAGAGAGAGTGAGGAGGCGGAGAAGGGGGGAGAGAGTGAGGAGGCGGAGAAGGGGGGAGAGAGTGAGGAGGCGGAGAAGGGGGGAGAGAGTGAGGAGGCGAAGAAGGGGGGAGAGAGTGAGGAGGCGAAGAAGGGGGGAGAGAGTGAGGAGGCGGAGAAGGGGAGAGAGAGTGAGGAGGCGGAAAAGGAGGGAGAGAGAGGGAGGCCCTTAAACATAGTCAAGTCTGAATTTTTAAAAAATCTCTGCAACAGTAACACCTAAATTGCAGTGGCTGAATGCAGCCTAGAGTTGACTTACAAATGATGTGCAGAAAAAGAGCACAAGCAGAATGAGTATCGCTGTTGAGACTGTCTCCTCCTGAATAGGTATCACACTTCAACACATTTGACACAGATAACCGTCATGTTAGGATAAACCACCTGCAAAAACCTCAGAGCAAACTTTCAAAGTGGATATTTTTTGACCAAAGGACAATGCACACATGAATAAAAGTAAAGTAAAACTGGTTGGTAAGATCACATAGAGCAATGATAGTTTTTCAGAGAGACCCATGGAGTAAATGGCAGCCCTTAAACATAGCACCAATGGAGTAAACAGCAGCCCTTAAACATAGCACCAATGGAGTAAACGGCAGCCCTTAAACATAGCACCAATGGAGTACACGGCAGCCCTTAAACATAGCACCAATGGAGTAAACGGCAGCCCATAAACATAGCACCAACGGAGTAAACGGCAGCCCTTAAATATGGCACCAATGCAGTAAACAGTTAAATCTTAATTATTAATAATCTCTGCAATAGTTACACCTATAAAACTATAAGGTCAGGGAAATTGTTTATTCCCAACCAAAACGCGCATAGCAAAACAAAATACAAACAACAGTAGAAACCAGCAGTAAAATTACCTCAACTGGGTATTACTGTCATGGGTTTTCTGCCCTCCTTTATTTCTGTGGTCATGCCTCCTCGGAGCGGCTAGAGGGCGCCCTTGCGTTATTTTTCCATCCTCTGCTCCTGGTCTTCGCTCTGACTTCCTTAATTCGCTGCACCTGCCCTCGTTACAGGTCGGCCATATAAAACCTGTTTTGCCCTTTGTTCTGTGCTCAGTTGTTGTCTTGTGACCAACTTGGCCGGTAAAGGTATAGGACTTGGGAAACTGCATTTTCTTGTTGTTTCAAATAAGAGAACGCAGAAAGAAAACCATTAGCTTTTAGTTAGGGTTAGATCTTAGGATCTCTTTTTCCTTTCGTTTGCTCTTTTCTTTCTGCCTTCTTTCTCCCTCCATTGGAGGGGTACCTTTGTTTACCTCTCTTTTCCCTGCTTTCTTTATTGAAAGTGAGAAGTCTTTAATTATTTTTTTTTTTCCTACCACTCGTTTCTTGAGTATATTCATCCTGTTAGGGTTGTTTTCAGTTCTTTTCTGTTTCATTCACCTCCTTTGTTTTCCTCTCCTAATTTGAGAGCCTGAGGCGAATCCTTCCTTTCCCTCTTCGCGGATTTTTCCGCTTTTGTGGCTGTTCCTTCGGGGATAGCTTCTAGACTCCTCTGTCGCGTTTGGGTCTCCGAAACCACCCCCGTTATAATTACAGCTTTTATGCTAGCCTATCAATTGATGTCAGTGCTAAATAAAATGCGTTTCAATACTTAACGGTAACAAAGGGAGGCCAGTCCCAATTCCGTAAGTGATGTCAGCTCGTCAGCTGGTCCAAGGTCCCGGCAGGTGTGTGGACTCCTGGAGACTTCTTCACCGAAGTCGGGTCGCGACAGGTTTCCAGTCAGGTCGACATGGACGTGCACAGATCTCCACTTAGGTCCGGCCGCCAGGGAGACAGTAGAGGAACAGTTTGAAGAAACGTGCCCTCAAAACAGCTGTTGAGATCTCATAAACCAGCTTGGTTTATTCTGTGGATGGTGGCAGGCTAACTCTGTCTCAGTGATCAGGCGAGAGGCGGGTTGGGAAACGCAGAAGTCTGTCAGGGTTTCAGTGGTGCGTCTGGTAGGGGTAAGGCTGTGTCTTTCCCATCAGAGCCGTCCGGGTTCAGTGGTGCGTCTGGTAGATGTAAGACTGCGTCTTTCCCATCAGAGCAAAGTTGGTAAAGTTTCATGGGTTTTTATGGTCAAAATTCCTTTGTTGGCTTTAGGGCACCCATACAATTGATTGGCTCATTTCCTTGGAATCATCAATAAACACACATGGATCAGCCATTTCCAATCACCTCAGGTTGTGCGTGCGTGTGTTAAATTGGGGTCCCCCCTCTCCTTCTCAAAAGAGGGGGGAGTTCCTGCCCAACCTGGTGCCTGATCGATCAAGCAGTCTGTGTTCACATGAAGAAGGGTACAGACACTCCATTGTGCCTCAGTCTGATCAGGAGTGTTAATTGTGAACGAGGGGCCGGGGGCCCAGTCTCATGATCAGAAAGTCCCAAAATGTCCCTGTGTAACCATTACACTGTATATGCGCTTTTGAGACCTGTTTCGCCATGCAATGGGAGTGAATGGAGAGAAAAAAAACATCATTCTCCGTTGACCAGTTGCTGACCACTGGAGAAGGTCATGAAGATGAGCGTGAATATTACAACTCGTTACACAATTTCCTAAATTATTTAAGGTTAGGTCTAGACAAAGCTAATGTTACCTAGCTAGCCAGCATAACAGCTAGCTAACGCTGACAACACCAGTCAACATTTTCTAACTTTAGCAAGTTAACTTAATGTTACTTTGTCAGTCTTTAAGCAGGTGAATCAAATAAAACATTTGTTGCGCCCGCCCCTTATTCCCTGTCCCCCAGGGTGTTTGTGTGTTTCTTTCTCGTCTCTCTCTATGATGTAGGGAGGGGTGTTGGTTCTCTGTCAGGTGAGTGTACAATTACCTGATTGGGAAACCGACGCCACCTGTGAAGCCTGGATAAAGAAGCTGCTCCCACACACCATTGAGTCTGCTTCCCTCTCACACATAGCCTACAGAAAAGGCCCACCTGTAGCACCCGATAATGTAATAATTTCCTGAAAATGTAATAACGCCTGGAAATGTAATAAAATTTGCACTTAACTCGATCGAAAATGTAATAAAACCCAATAATGTAATAACATGTCCTTACTGATACTATAATAACATTTTTACCGATAATGTAATACCTTATTACATTATTGGGAATTTATTACATTTTCAGGTGGGTAATTTTTTTTCAAAACTGATAATGTAGTACTTTTGACGGATAATGTAATACCATTTTCAGTCCAGAGTTCTACATTTTGTGTTTTAAGAATTTAAGAATGTTATATACACTGGATTTGAAATGAAAGAATGACTATTAGGTTAAAGTGCAGACTTTGAGCACCATACAGCCATATGCACATGGGCAGAAACTCAGGGACATGCAACTACATCCTGATCTTACTGAGTGGGTGATGGACTACCTCCTTGGGAGACCACCATATGTATGGATCCAGAATTCCAGGTCAGATAAGCTTCTAAGCAGCACTGGAGACCCCGGGTAACTGTTCCCTAAACCTTCCTCTTCACTCTCTATACCACAGATTTCCAACAAAACACTGCCTCATGAAAACAACCACAATCCAACAAAACAACTTTCGGTAACACTTCATTTGAAGGGGGTATACATAAGCATTCATAACATGACACCTGACATAAACACACATAACCAGTCATAAACGTCTGTTCCACCTGGTCATAAAGGGTTATTATGTCACTTTCAATGTCAAATTGACATCATCCTCTATGTCAAGTGACATAGTGGTCAGTTGACATATACTGTCATACTGATATGTTATGACACTTTCAGCATCAAAATTACATAGTAATTTATGACAATTGACATTTGTCATTCTGCATGTTCCTCATCTAACTATAAAGGCAGGAATTTCACGCAAAGCGAAGATGCGAATTTGCTTCGCCACCGGAAGCCCCTCCGCTTGCATAGAATGGAAGTGAATGGGAGGCGAATATTCGCCAATGTTAATTTTGCGCATGTGTGACCGTGCCCGCACAAGATGCACGCCTACCTCGGGATCGGGCAAGCCACAGCCGTGCGTGAGACGAAGAGACGACGTTTTGAACGGGCACTGCACTAGTTAAGTCAAAATAATATAACCAACAGCCAATCATTTTGGCCACTGGGTGGAGCTCTAGCTGGGTACCAGCATGGGTATGGCGAGTTAATTTCCCATTGATAGGGATTTTAGTTTAATGCATCTTTGCCTGATAACAACGTACCACTTGCCATCTGTTGTAAATTTCAAATTTTACATAAAGCCTAGAATTTACATTTCCAAACATGAAATCAGTGTCAAAGGTTAGTGCTTTCAGTAGGCTAACATGACACTAACAGTATTATAAATTTTGTATACTTGCACACTTTACATTTCTCAGAAAAAAAGCACTTTTTTACATTATTACATTATCCGTCAAAAGTATTACATTATCTTCAGTTTTGAAAAAAAATGACCCAACTGAAAATGTAATAAATTCCCAATAATGTAATAAGGTATTACATTATCGGTAAAAATGTTATTACAATATCAGTCAGGACATTTTATTACATTATTGGTCAAGTTATTACATTATTGGGTTTTATTACATTTTTGATCAAGTTAAGTGCAAATTTTATTACATTTTCAGGCGTTATTACATTTTCAGGAAATTATTACATTATCGGGTGCTACAGGCCCCACTCGCAAGGTGTTGCGAGACGGGGAGCTTATGCTGACCCTTTTTCTACATCCACTTTTTTTAATAAATAAATCATTGTTAAACGTACTGTATGTCCTGTGTGGTCTCCATTTGTTTATGTCCTGTTTTCCGGCTGGGCATAACACATTATTATAAACAATAATAACTAACTAATATTAAATTAAATTAAATGCAATCTCCACTTAACATTAATATCTTCTCCAGCTCTTCTCTCCGCTAATAATGGCAGCTACTGCCTCTGCTTGCTTCCTTTTGGCAGTTCTTCTGCGCTGTGTCGTTGAGCACGCACTCAACGTGTTTACGTAAATGTGACGTCATTGTCCATGTCTTCGAGTTGACTTGAACTATTCCTTTACTTGAACTTATTTTTTTAATTGAACAATTTACTGTAGTTGAGGCAGCCCTGACACTGGAGGTCAATTTAACTGCGAAAAGGGTGGTTGCTTGAAAACGGCATTCTCAAGGCAAGACGGTAGTTCTGAAAGACAGATGGGTCAAGAGTGGGCTTCGTCAGCAGGGGGGTGACACAAGCTTGATGCAGATGTTGAGAGGTCAGCATCTGTATGAGGAGAGGAAGCAGAAAGAGGATGGGGTAATGACTGGGGAGAGGGTTGTGTGGGAGATAATTAAGGTAATTGAGGTATTGGAGGGCTCAACAATCTTGAAAGAGTTGCAGATTTCAGTAACCTTCCCATTGGAGAAGATGGTAAAGTTACCTGAAGTGAGGGTAGAAGGAGGTGCAGGAGGAACAGGTTTTAGGAGTGAGAAGTAGGGATGCACCACTACCTTTTTTTCCCCCAGACCGTGTACTCAGGTTTGGGTACTTGCTGATACCGAGTACAGATAAAAGTAATTTTAATGATATTGCATCATTCTTCTTGTTCTCAGCTGTTCAATGTATTACTATGGGAGAATAGCTGACTTTCAGTGAGCTCAATGATGTATCGTAAGGGAAAAATAAAACAAAAAACGCACAGACGGTGTATTGCCCCGAGATGCTCAAATGAGTATTACCGAACAAAACTTACAGTTTACAGTTGGAACAGTGACTGAGTTCTAATAAAGCATAACATGGACATAACCAAGTTTCAGTAAAACAGTCTATGAAGTGTAAGTAACACTAAATAGCATGAACAACGAACATAGATTCTGTACTTTCATTTGCTAAGGTTTCATGCCTGGTTTTTGAGAACCCTCAAAGTGAGTTTCAAGCCAGTTATTTAAAAAAAGACACTGATTCTGTATGGGGAACACAATAATTAATCACTTGCTGCATGTTTGTATGGCCTTGCATGTATTATGTTCTGTACCTATACTCATATGCAACTGAAATCATTCATCATTTCAAATGCAAGAAATGTTTTTGCCCATGATTTGCTTACAGCATGACAGATTATGACTGCAATGTGATGTCATATGGGATACGGACAGTCAGGTTCAGCAGACATATTTCTGTTCACTTGTCTGACAGTAGCACAACTGATCCAAGTCCAATTTCAAATCCAAAAGCATTCATCCATGCATCCATCCATCTGATATTGTTTCTGACATTTACAGCACATATGTAGTGGAGGAGACATCAAAAAATAAATTATTTTTTCTTTCTTTGTGCCAGCTTGTGTACAAAAGATCAAAATCCTTAAATCAGACGAGAAGATGGCCTTTACCTCTAGTGATCCATTATAACCAATCAGATGTTGCTACTCTGTGACGGTAAAAGCCATCTTTAGAATGAAAACTTAAGGTCATTACTGTCCAGACAGCACCACAAGGCAAACTTGATAAATTAAGGAGAGCATTTGCCCTTCAAGCTTTACCGTTAGCTGGAGGGCTACCTCAGGTTCGGGTTTAATCTAATGCCAAATGTCTACTGCTGAAGAAAAATGGTAATATTGTTTGTGAAAAATGAACATCTCTTAATCAGCAGCATGGCAAGCCATATTTATGAGGCCTTGGAGAGCTTGATATTTTGCTCTCTAAGGAAAAGTAAAGACAGGCTATTATGGCTGAATGATTTCACATGCCCACATATCATTGACTTATGTTGCTAATTGCAAATCAAACACTTCAGTGAATGAATAATTTCTAATTGCAATAATTGTATTATACAAAACACAAAAGGAAAAAGGGGAAGGAAAAACAAAATATATTTTAATTGGAATTCATAAGATAACGCAAAAGAAATGCTGTGTGCTTTTCATATTTATCACTCAAAATGTAACACACATACAACGTAACAACTGTGCAGCATGTTTAATATATTATTATATTTCGTCTGGAAATTTACCATCTACCCATGCAGCAGCTTACAAGAAGGCTGCTCATATAAACAAAATATTATCTAACAGATATTAAGATGCATGTGTTTCTGGCACAGTGGTCTTCATGTATTGACTAAGTGAAACATTTACTCTGTACCTTGGCACTGCTTTTTTGTAAATGTGAAAATGGTTATCTAATCCAACATTTGGCAGTTTTCTGGTAGTATCAAAGGACTGTGGCAGTCTGTGCAGCCCAGGGTTTTTACAAATGTGACCTGACATCAGGAGGTGGTAGTTTGATTTCTGAGCAGGAGCTTGGTGCACACAAAGATCAGATTCAGCCCTGGCACAAAGACATCTGTGTGCTGCTCTCTGACATTACCTGAATGTGCTCGGCTGCCATACGCCCAGTGCTCAATTCCACAAGCCAGGCATATTTATTTATTTATTTTTTTGTCAGAAAAATTCACACTTCCCACCCGTTCCATCCTTTTCATAAGCCCTGTGAAGTTATACAGGCTGCTGGATCATAGTAGATAAGCCCTATTTGAGGTGTCAGAAAGAAAGCGGTTTCCACCTGTCAGTGCTCTACCGAGGTGAGGAATGGGTAACAGTGAAGACAAGGGCCGGGGCAGACTCTGTGACTACAGCTAACGCATGGGTCACACTTATTGAGTGGTTTTAAAAGGCCATGCCGCAGAGTGACGAGATTCAGAGACGGAGCTGATGGATGGGGCTTTCACCAGCTGCAGTTGCTAATTAAGATCTGTAGATTTCTGAAGTGTGATGATGAATTCATTCTCAAATTTTAACAACATTGGTGTCTGAATACCATTGTGTGATAGCAAACATTTCTTTTTGAATTGTAATTGCTTCATTGAAATGTATTGTTCTAAGAGAATATAAAAGCTGAATGTGTGAAGAGTAATACATGCATCAGCAGTTTATTTTACATTTAATGAGCAATTAATGAGGAGATCAAATAGAAACACAAACTAAAGGTCATTACTCCACAGAACACACCATGAGGAAAACTTTAACAAGATTCCCAGCCAGAGTGGAAATATTAAAATGCACATCAATTAAAATTTGAAAAATGCATTCTGTCAAATTGGTGGCCTTTGCAGAGTTAATAAAATTATTCATTGGCTACCTGTAACTGTATTGTGCGAAAATATGAATTTTTTCCATTGTGAGATGTTGATTTATTATATAGAACACATACACTTATATGTGAGCCATTATATATTTTGTTGAGGAGAAGCTTTGTATAGTTTCCACTGTAACTGGCTTCCTGCAGAATGTATTTGTAAGCTGAATGGTGAATGATGATTTAAAGCATAACTGCATTGACCTTTAAGACTTTTTCTTTAGTAAATCAAAGAAATACAGAAATTACAAATAAGAGTTCTCTCACTTTGGTTCATTTCATCCATTTTAACATAATCTATGCCAATCACTATAACAGCACTGGAACCAGTTTTTTCATTTTGTCTTTAACGAATTGTTGACCGTGACGGCACATTTGGTGTATAGATTCCGAACAAAACTTAATTTAAAACTAAATTTCCACTAACTGCTTCTGACCATACTAGCTAATGCTGTGGCCTGACGAGCCGGCAACTGCAGCGCCACTGCATTGCCTTGATAAACGGTTTGGGAGCTAAAGTCATGTCTAGCTAATATTGCCTATAGAAAATAAGCGTTCGCTTGTGATGCTAGGTTGTGGTAGGTATGTATTTGCAGGCTGTTCACTAATATATCAATGCAATGCAGCGGAGCTGCAGTTGCCGGCTCGTCAGGCCACAGCATTAGTATGGTCAGAAGCAGTTAGTGGAAATTAAGTTTTAAATTAAGTTTTGTTCGGTAATACTCATTTGAGCATCTCGGGGCAATACAAAAAGACCGTCTGTGCGTTTTTTGTTTTATTTTTCCCTCACGATACATCATTGAGCTCACTGAAAGTCAGCTATTCTCCCATAGTAATACATTGAACAGCTGAGAACAACCAACCTAGTGATGTCATGACCGCAGTTGGTCCAAGATGGCAGTGCCTTAGTGGAAAAAAAGTGAATTGTAACTTCTTTTTCCAGCAAATACGGGTCGGTTAGAGATTTGAACGCACGGTCATATCTAATTTAAGGTAAAAAGCTAATGAACCAGAGCCACTTTACCAAGTGCTTCATGTCCCCTTTAAGTTTAGTTCACCTTTTTAATCAACCCTATTGTTACATATTTGTGGAAGGGGCTGTCAGGATTTTTTGCCTGTTAGTTTGTTTCATTTATTTTTCTGATTTTTACCTTGTTTATTTATTCTGATTATTTTGTGGTTTCACTGTTCCATGTTTTGTATTACTGTCACTCCCTGTCGTCGTCACACTATACGGGAGCCTTTTCGGGTTTAGCTGTATTTCCACTCTCGTTTACTTCCTTCTATACTAATTACCCTCGTTTATAATACTAATCTACTAATCACTACTAACTGCTTAGAATTAGGTTTCTTACTAATACACTAACAACTAACTTGTAAATAATACTAATCAACTCATTTACTAACGTCAGGTAATTAGAGTTTCTACTAACCTACTCATTTACTAATGCAATCTCAGTTTCCATCTGCACCTGTCTTTTGTTTCTTCTGTCCTATCTCTGAATATATTACTGTGATTCCCTACTCGCTTCACCTGCATCTGATTTCCACATTCCTCTACCTCGTTGTGTGCACAGGTCTTCTTCAACCCAGGTCATGTATAGTCTATATGTTATGTGCTAGTCCGGTCCGCGTCTTATGTGTTCCCTCGTAATTGCATTATCAGCTTCCCTTATCGTTTCATTGTGCTCACCTGTGAGCAATCTCCCCTCCCCACCTCTGTACACCTGTTTCCCATTTTGTCTGTATTCCTCAGGGTATATAACCCTGTGATTTAAATCTTTTCTTTGCGAGTTTGTCACCGTTGGTTTTTGCTTCAGTGTTCTTACTATTTTACTGAATATCTTCCCGAGTTGTCTGTTTGTTTTCTGAGTATCAGTTTCTTAGTTTTGTTATCCCGAGTCTGTCTCCTGTCTTTATTTTATTTTTGTATTCTGTCTTCGTTTTGTTTTCTTTTTGTTTCCCTTTACACCTCCCTGGTTTTGGACTTCTGCCTGTGTTCTTGCGACCCGGCTCCGACCCCAGCGTGTTCTGTGACCACTCTTTGGACTCTGTTTTTGTACCGTTGCCCTGTCTTCGACCCTGCCTGTTTTGTACCACGGATTGCTGCCTTGCCCCAATATTAAACTTTGTTTTCCTACTTCCCACCTGCTATTAGGTCCTGTTTCCCACCTACCCTAACGAGGGCTGGATCAGGGCTATCCGGTGAATTGAGCTGTGACTGCTAGGGAGGTCAAACTTTCTGCCCGCAATGTAATCACAATGGGCATTCCACACACAAACAAAAATCAAAATTGATGTCTGGGCTCATTTTAACAAGGAAATCTAAAGGTGAGTAGATGAAGCTATTCATTTGTTTCAGAAGTGTACTTCCAGTTGAACAATGTTATTTATTTTACTTAAGAACCCAGAAATTGACTGTTTACGAGCATTTGTGCCTGTATTTAATGCTGTTCCGAAATCAATGGGGTGAATATTTTAAAAAAATATCTCACCACATAAGTCATTAATACACATTTTATTACAAGAAAACACCTAAAACATTTCAAAATGAGTTTAATCAATCATTATGTATCGATACTTTTGAAAGTGGAGGAAATCCAGATCCTCAGATCTGGCCTCGTATCTCACACCACATCAGCAACTACATCTGTTAAGACTATTTTTTCAGTCAAATTAATGTGTGTCTAACCCAAGTAAACTCTATTCCACCTTTTCCCTGCTTATCCCTCTTCCCTCTCTGCAGATGACTTCCTGATCCATTTTGATGAGAAGCTAGCCATGATCCGGAACTTCACACATCCAGTGACGCCCCATAATGAACCTACCGCTAAACTGTCATCCTTCAAGACTCTGGAGGACACAGATGCCCACTGGACCGCATCCCATCAGCAGTCCTCCAGTCTATATCCATTGAGGTCCTTCTATATCTGTCCTCCATTATCAACACCTCCCTAACCTGTGGCTATGTTCCTGCTGTTTTTAAGACTGCCTGTATTACCCCTCTCCTTAAGAAACCTAGCTTGGACCCCTCTGATGTCAAAAACTATCGTCCTGTATCTCCTGCCCTTTCTGTCAAACTCTTGAACGAGCTGTCCTTAACTGTCTGTTTTTCTCCACCAGAACAATCTGCTCAACCCTTATCATTCTGGCTTCAGAACCAGGCACTCCACTGAAACTGCACTCCTGGCTGTGACAGAGGCACTTGCCACTGCTAGAGCCTCCTCCCTCCTCTGTCCTGACTCTCCTTGACCTGTCTGCAGCATTTGACACGGTCAACCACAAACTCCTGATCTCCACACTGGCTAAGATGGGCATTTCTGGAACTGCTCTCTTGGTTTGTATCATATCTCACAGATAGATCCTACCAAGTATCCTGGAAGTGCTCCGTCTCTGCACCTTATCCACTTTTTACAGTCCTGCAGGGATCTGTACTGGGTCCTCTGCTGTTCTCCATTTACACTAAGTCTCTTGGTTCGGTTATTCATTTACATGGCTTCTTTTACCATAGTTATACTGATGGCACAACTCTTCCTCTCTACCCCACAGGTTAAGGAGAGGATATCTGCTTGCCTGGCTGACATCTCTGAGTGGATGGCTAACCATCACCTGAAGCTCAATCTCGACAAGACCTCCCCGCTACAAGACCTGTCCATCACTATCTATGGAACCATAGTGCAAGGAACCCGGGGGTGGTCCTGGACAACCAGCTGGATTTCAAAGAAACGCATCAGGGGGGCAACGGCATGGTCCTGCAGGTTCCTCCTGTACAACATCAGGAGGATTTGGCTGAACCTGACCACCTATTCCACCCAGATTCTTGTCCAGACCACAGTCACCTCATGTCTGGACTGCTGCAACTCCCTTCTCGTAAGCCTACCAACCTGCACCATTCTGCCCCTACAACTGGTCCAGAACGCGGCTGTTCGGCTTGTGTTCAACCTCCTGAAGTTCTCCCATGTCCAACCCCCCTGCTGAGGTCACTCCACTGGCTGCCGGTCGTGGCCAGGATCAGGTTTAAAGTTCACCCTGGCCTACACTGCAGCCAAAAATCAGGCCCCTCCTACCTACAGGACTTAATCCAGCACTACGCTCCTGCTCGACCCCTTCGCTCTGCTGCTGCAGGGCGACTTGCACTTCCCTTCCTCTGTGTTAATGGCTCTCGCTCATCCCGACTGCAGAGCTTTTCCACCCTCGCCCCCCAGTGGTGGAATGAACTCCCCACTCTGCTGTGCTCAGCTCAAACACTGTCTGTTTTCTGTCGTGGTCTGAAGACACACTTTTTCAGACTCCACCTCGACTAAACTACCTATCTAGGGCCAATTCCATAGTTGCTTCCTGTTTTCTATTTAACTTGTGTGGTTTTTGTTTTTTACTTTCATTCAGAATGTATAGCTGACTGTGTACTATTCTATATTCATTACTAGTGATAACTCCTATGTTATGAGAAAGTTGTGCTTTGTAGTCACTTCATTGACCTTCAGTATGCACTTATCCAAAGCAACCTACAATAAGTGTCTGCCAAATGATTGTAATGTAATATTTAGGTGTCCTGAAAACGTTACATGTCCTGTGGGATTCTACAGCCACTTCAGAAGCAAACTGGCACCAACAAAATAAGGTGCTACCTTATTCGAAATAACCCAGAAGAGATTTTGTATTGGTGAAATGTCATTCAAATTGTGGCCAACCCCTGTCTTGACATCAATCTGATTAGTCCAAGTTATGCTGACAAGGAGGGGCTCTGAAATTTGGCTTCTTGAGGGGGCTAGGTCAGTAAACTCCAGAGTGACAACGAGATTTTTACATGCAGATCTTCATCAAGATCTCGTCTACTGTATGGTATAAACAAGCAGCAACAACACCCGCCATATTTGAAGCTTTTTTCCCCCCCAGTTGCTAGAGTAAACTGCAATGCCTGGTGGCAAAAATAACTTGAAACCCCTTCCAATGGAGAAAGCCCAGAAAGAAGCTAATGTTCTCTGTGCAAATATAAAATCAATAATTTTTTTTACACAAGTAATGATGGTTTAACTAGTTAATCCCATAACGTCTGATGTCTCCCCTGGGTCAGATTTTTTTTTTTTTTAAATAATCGTGCCAATATTCCTAAATTAGGGTTTATTTCATTGCATGCAATGTGGCTTTTCATTAGACCATATAAGGATTTCCGCATCCTGCCAGGGAGAGTTCTTCAGTGACATATGTCAGACCGCAGAAGTTCAGTGGCAGGCAGGTGTAATTTTAATGCTATTTTATTTTTTTTTATTCCGATTAGATATCACCATTTTGTAAAGTTCAAATGTGTCGTGTGCTGCATTCAACTGTACTAATCGCTATTCCAAGGATTCTTCTCTCCAGTTCTTTCAGTAAGTACATTTGAGACCCGCTGTATCACAATCAGTCGGCAGTCATAACGGCATATTTTCAGATAAACTAGGTTGTCAAAATGCGTTTTTGACCATTTTGGGGTTTCAACTAGCTAACGATAGCTATCTAATGGTTATCTCTCTCGCTTGCTATCTATACCATTTGGTAGCTAGCATCTATCTGTCTCTATCCATCTCTCTTGCTCGCTAGCGATCTACCTGTTTAACTTAATGTTATATCTCTCGCTAGCTAACGTTAAGTTTATACTGCACTGCTAGCAAACTTCACAAGTTGCTTAATTTAATGTTAACTAAACATCATTTGGCTAATAGTAACATAATTTAACTATGTTCACTCAAAATAAAACCAAATATGTACCAGAGTTTATTTGCTGTAAGTTAATGTTATGTCATATCGATTTAATTTAGATTTGCTAATGTGACATTAAGTTACAGACTGGGCACCTTGGCATTTTCATGCTGTGATTCGTGATCAAGTTCTGTGCTACAGAAATAAACGTTAGATGTGAATCAGAGTTCGTTGAACAAGGTTAGCTAATGGGGAAATCAGTAGTTAGATGAGCAAAACCAAGCCAGGATTCACTTGCAAGAAAACATGCTAATGAATAACGCTACCGTTAGGATATGCTGAAACTATTGATAAAATATTTAAAAAAAAATTTTTTTTATATTTTGTTTCAGATTTTTCCACATTTTCTCCCAATTTAGTGGCCAATTGAACCCCTATTCTAATTAAATTCCCCCCATGTAGCAACCGCTAGAGAATCACCACTACACAACCCCGTCAGCCAGCGGTAGGACGGGAGGGCACCACGTCCTCTTCAGGGCGCGACTCATCCGAGCTCCTGACCGTGATTCCAGCTCGCCCAGGGCCGCTATGCGTGCAGCGATTCTCTCCGAGCCCCTCCCCCCACCCGGAAGCAGCCGCCAATTGCTGCTCCCACAGGGCGCCGGCCATGCTCGGATCTGGCAGGACCGGGGCGCGAACCCTGATCCTCGGAGCACAACCGCACCGACTGAAAGTCGCTTTTACCGCTGTACTACCGCGACGGCTATAAAAATATATTTTTGACATTTCACAATTTTAGCTGGGTTATTAAAACCGGTGAGCTGGGCCGTCCGACATCAGCGGTTTCTTTACTAACGTTAGGACTTGTTTTACGAGCTGCTATATTTTTCTTCGGTCTATGCTCGTGACTCAGAGTCCTTCAATACAAGGCAGACAGACCTTTTACCATGGGCATGTCTAACATTCATGTAAGGTAGTCTAGGTAGATTTTTCTGCAGTCATGGACTCCACCCTTTCGCTCCAATGCGCTTGCGTTGGTGGCAAAAAATACAATGGCAGCATCCAGCATCCAGGCCCCACTGAGTACAGGTCGTAGAAAAATTTATGGGTGACGTCAGCATCACTTCCTCCATATTTTTATACGGTCTACGGGTATAAAGCATTTTAATTTTGTGAATGGTTGTTTTTTTTAATTAACGTGAAAAGGAAACATGCACATTATAGATTCCGAGTCCAAAACCTGCCATGTTTTTTTCTTGGGGCTAGGTCACCGGTAAACTCCACCGGTGACAACAAGGTTTTTACATGTAGATCTTCATCAAGAGCTCATATACAGTATGGTATAAAGCATTTTAATTTTGCGAATGGGTGTTTTATGCGCCTTATTGATTCAGAGTGAAACGACTGCTAGAATGGCAGGTGGCGTTGCTTACGTTTGTGCTTTAAACACTGGTGTAAATTTAGTCTGTAAAATGGCATGATTTTTCATATTAGATGACTACCTAGCTAACATTTTGAATATTAAGTTTGATCTTAACTTTTCTTTTTATCACAGTTCACCATAGGTGCAAGCTAAAGCTTAAGCTGGCAAAGCTGGTTCTGTCAGAAAAACTTTCATAAGACCTAAAATTTAATGAGTGATAGAGCTAATGCAGAAAAGTTTAATAGTAGAGGGGTTAACACTAGAACCGGCAGGCTTTTTTCAAGACCGGAAACGCCAAGCCAACGCCAAAAGGCATCTGCATCCCTTTGTTCTTACTGATGGTCCATTACCTCCATCCCTCATAGTGCACAAAGCGATAATAGGCAAAGTCCTGCGCCCAACAAGTTTGCAGCAATAGACTTTGCAACAAACACAATCAGGTAGTGTGTGGAAGTAAGCTATTTTGTGAAGCTGTGTAGGCCCAAAGAAAACCATAATGCAGAAGCCTCTATAAATAATAAAATAATATAGTCAAAGTTTAGTGAAATGTCGGGGGGGCGAGAGGCCTTGGAGGCTTGGGATAATGGTTCCCTATCCCTATCACCTAGAATCCCCCTTCAAAACAGGAATGTCTCCCTCCTGTTTACCATAGCTAAGCAAGAGTTGTACCTACAACAATAGATAAGATGGATCATGCTGACCGAACAGGCGGAAGAATAATAAAATTAAGGGAAATTACATGGTCTGATTAAAAGGCACATGAGGATAAGTCACAAACTATTTTATTTGGTAGATCAAGAGTGCCCCCAAGCGCATAGGGTAGGAACTGGTCATATAACATGTTTATTTTTTGCCTAATTTGTTATTGGATAAAATAAGATATGACAAAAGGTTGTCACCGCACATTATTGATGTATTAGTTAGGTAGAGGAGGAGTTATGATATTATACAAACTAATGTTTGTTTTTGTTTGGGGAACTCCTAATCCTCTGCGTAGGGTAAAGGACCTCCCGTTGGAGTTAATGCTTAATAAAAGGTTAAACTGAATAGAAGACTCTGCTATTTCCTTCATCTTCAGCTGGTGAATTCTCAAGCTGAAGATGAAGGAAATAGCAGAGTCTTCTAAGCCATCTCAAATGGTACCTAATGAGGAGAGAGTAAAGGACTTCCCTCCGCAGTAGGCAGGCTACCTTATCAGAATAATACCAAGATGAGTGGCTCTTTTAATAAATTACATGGCTCCCTTTTGAAAATAAATAATGAATTCTTACGCGGAATGTAACTTCGCTACACCCGATGTTATTCAGAGTTGTAAACCGCATATAGGTTGAAACCATACAATTGCTGCGAATGCCTAAAATTGTTTACCTCTTTACAAATAAAACAACTGATTGTAATCAATTCAAACATTATTCAATATTATTAATTATAAATTTAAAACCACAACGCCAATGGGTAGTCAGGCTCAGTCGTTCCAATTTTCCTATTTTCTGTTTCCTTGTAAAGTCTGACAGTGTCTCAAAAATTTATGGAATTCAAGGCACAAAATTCCATGAACTTTACTTCAAATTTCCCTCAACTTTAGGTCAGCTACATTTCTTTTTGTTTAAGTGGGAAAAAATCCATGGTCCAGCAACAATCAGAGAGGTGCAACCTTAAATATAGCAATTTTTAAAAAGGGTGAATAGAGGCACAACACTCTTTTATGGAATATTATATTTCTAGTTTATTGAATAGAATACATGACATTTCAGTGTATTGACCTTCATCAGATCAGAACTAGAAATCTTTTTCTATTTGAGCGTCATGCCTCTCATCACCATTATTAAATGTTTACAAAGCCAGAGATACATCAGCAAATTATTCGCTTCCACTTAAATATCTATTATGTGCCAGTTGTAAAAATACCTTAAGATAATATTTGAATGTGAATGCCATTTTGAGGTCCCTTAACCTGAGTGGTGGAACTTTTTCACCAGGGGTGTGTATTGACTGCCCATAATTTTCATATGAATTATGAAAATAAATTTATTTAAGGCATGATAATAAATGGTACAAGTGTCTTTAATTTAAGTCATTATTGGTGTTTGTGTAAAGTTGGCATCTGGAAGTATAAAGCTTTAAACAGAGCAGTACAAAACAGGTGAAAATCGCCAAAATTAACACCTTCGCACAGATGCTAAATTTGGTCAATTCTCACCTATTTAGGGGGTATTCTATTTAAGGCTTTATAACTTGGAAAATGGCTTAAATGAAACACGACAGTTTTACTATTTACAATACTAACTTAGATTCGTTTATTTTTTATAATTTAGGTCAAAATAAAGTGCCAAAAATTCAAAGAAACTTTGAAAAACTGAGTTTTTGTTTTAGTTTGCAATGAAATACTGAGAGAGCTACATATGTGAAACAGGTAAAACCATACATTTCCTGGATCATAGACTCCTTGTTCATAAGTATGCAAAATCTGGGGGTGCTATGCAGAACTACTAAAAATATATGACATAAAATGTAGGCTGCTGTCCCTTATCCAAATGTAGGCTGCTGCTGTCTATCCAAAATGGCTAAATTGTGCACTGCTGTAAATCATAAATAATCATATATTTACACATCAACAATTTTAGCTCATTCACTTTTGCATCATTTTCAAGTGGGAATTACTATATTTTAATCAATATAGGGGGATAGATGTCTATGGGTTCAAAAACCTATCCAAAACCATAAAATGAATAAAATATAAATTTTACATAAATAAACTGGGTGAGTCTTAGAGTCTGTCCTGCACTGTAATATAAAATATTTTTTTCCATTATAAAGCATATACACATTGATACTCACTGCAAGGAAAATTTTACATTCATCTAGCACGTAAATTGGAATGAGTACTTCCCATGCCATAATGACAAAGAGAGATACTACTATGTCATAGTCTATATTATGTACGATAATATTACAATAAAATAATATTCCACCATCAGGTAAATGCTGCCAAATGTTCTGGCTTCAGGGCAAATCAAATATAAAAACATGTCTGAGCCACCTATGAACAATTACACTACAGTATGTGAAATTCACTCAAAATGCAAACATATGGCACAACACTGTGGCAGAGTGGAAAAAGTAACATACATATGTGATATACCACAAGCAGTAATTTTACATATCGAGGAGGAAAATCTACCTCATGTTCATAGATATCCTCCAATAGAATCAATGGTATGGTATCTATGGTATCCCACTCCCAAAATCCATGTAAGCAGGCGAGGATTTTCTCTGGCCATGCTGATGATTTAGTAAATGAGTAAATTAGGAAAACAATAATTATGCCTCGGTGAGCGAATGTGCATTCTAAGTTGCTTGCGGAGAACTAAACTAATAAAACTAGAAATGTTGTTATTCCCAGCTGTAATTTATTGTTGAAAACATCCAATAAGATATTGCAAACACCGTTGTGAAGGTAATAATGTCCTATGTTGGATAAAAGAGTTGTCAATAAAACCAGAATGAACTGGAATGCATGAGATACGTTTGAACAACATGCGGCGTTTCACACGTGGGGGTTTCAGAAGGTGAACTAGGTGTGTATTTCGGATTACAATCCAAGACAATAAATGACCACTGAATCTTCAAAGGGACATCTCAATGTGTAAAACCAATGGTAGGACTGTATATTTATTTCATATTGATAACAAAAAAACTATGTTTTAAGTGTGAAGTTTGGCTTGGTCAAAAGCTGCAAAAGACAGGAAATTCAAATGAGCACCACCAAGCCAAACTTCAGCTCTACACTATCAGCAATTTCCAATACTCCGCTTTTTATATACATGTCTGCTATACAGTTCTGTAGCTATGTTGGTCTACTGTATTTCAAACAACATTTACTCATCACAGATTGGTTCAAACCTTCTCTCAAAGAGCCTAATTCATACTCTTGGGGCCAGATTCAGATTTGAGATAAGCACACGCAAATGAAACTTACTCCAGAAATTCCGCTTGCTTAAGGTATTTGTGATTCAGACATTTGACTTATCCGCTGTTTTAAGCATCTCCAGTATATATGCAGCATTATGCACGTGGGGTGGAGATTTGATGGAAATGAGGCGTGTCTGCAAGTCATGCAAGATACTCGTATTCAGAGTTTTTTTTCTGGAAAAAAAGGTGGTTTATGTCTAGCACCGCCAATAGATTATTATGAAAAATACAGCATCTTTCACATTAATTGGATATTAGAATGAGTGCATGTTATTTGAACATAATATTGGTGATATTTTCCTTTGCATAGCTAACTTGCAATTATCAATGAGCGGTCATGAAAAGAAAAATATGTAAAAGTAGGCTATGATTGACCATCTGCTGGTATATCATACCAAACCAATATTAGATTAATTGATAGACAGTGTCTGGATCATATTGGCTTTGACAGAGAGATGATTTGTGTCAGCACAGCTTCTCCAAAATTATTAAGTCGAAGACGTCGCATATAGGCTATTGTGTTCAACCACCGTAGGCTACGTGACTTTATTAGGTAAATCGTTAAAAGAAAGATTTTTTTTTTTTTAAATCTTTTTTTTTTTTCAGTAAATGCAACGATTTATTTATTTACTTAATAATATTGTGTGCTACCACTGTCCAGCAATAATATATTTTGATTGTGTGATGGGTATATCCAAGTCGTCAATAGGAGCTATGATCATTTTATTAATGCGACTGATTAATATGTTCACTGCCTTCCCCATCAAGCAAGAGCAACTACGATGCACAAAGGTAGGATTTTACAAATGCAAATGTGGTTATTAAAGACAATGTCACGTAAACGTTGAAAATGTATAACCGCACACACAAATGTTTTAGCAGAAAGTTGGCAACCCAGGGGGCAGGTACAAGAAACAGGTCATTAGAATACCATGCCCTGTGCCACCCACATTTTAAAAAACGCACCCGCGTAGCGCAGGTTAGAATACGGTGTATTTCATCCGCGCAGGAGAGGCACGTAAGCGCATGACTTAAATTGACCATCTCTGAATCCACCCCTTAGAGTATGTGCTGCCAGCTATTAGGGTCATCAACTTACAAATATACCTTCTTGTTGCCGGATGCATTGAGACTCTTATACCAACCATTTTTCATGGACATGACCTCCACATGATGACGTAACTTCCTCTATAAATAGAGACACGTCAATGCGGAAGTCCTCAAAATCCTTCTCGCCCCGAAAGGGTCCCGAGTGACCATGACCCCTAATGGTCATCTGGAACTCATAAAAACAGTCGTAACCTTTGTTTCATTTAATTCCTCCGACCATTAGGGTTGTCAACTTTTGGATGACTTATACCCACCGCGTCACGAGGGACAGACACACCGTTAAGTGGATGCCAAGGCCACTGGCAGGATGGCCGAGCCGACCGTTGACAAATGTGCCACGTTCACGTGAAAATGTGCAGGGGGACGCCCAAGTCGCCGCCGCGCAGATCATGAAGTGGTAAACCTTTCAGTGCTGCCCATGACGTAGTCATACTCCAAGTTGACCTACACTGGACATTCATAGGTAAAGGACTAGCACTAGCCTCATAGGCTGCAGCTATCGCCTTCACTACCCAGCGGGAAAGGCTCTGAGCTGAGAGCGCTTTTCCCTTAGACTTGCCGTAGCAGAGAGCACTGACTCATGCCATATCAGGCATGAGTCAGTGCTCTGTGGACACTCGTTCACACTACTCGTTCACGCTGCTCGTTCACGCTGCTCGTACTGGAGTGTGGTGGTTGCTACCTGTTACCTCGCTGCTGGTGAAGCCCTGGTTGTGTCTGAGAGCCGGTCTGTGGTTGCCTTCGGCCCAATATTCTATCGACTGGCCGGCTGTCCTCAGTAGATGGCTGCTTAGGAGGTAAGTTATCACTTTCCCTCTGGGTCGCTGACTCTTGGGCTGTCCGTGTCATCTCGCTGGCTTGCTGCTCCTTACCCAGCGGGTAACTGCACTCGGGGTAATTCTCCAATTATCTCCTGTGTAGTCGATCTAGCTGTGGTTGTTGGTGGCTTGCTGTGGCTCCATAGATCGGTATCTCAGTGCTAGCGGGGTTAGCCTTGGGAGGTGCGGGGCACCACAGCAACTCCGAGCCTGCTGTGTGTTCGGACGGGTGTGTACTGAGTGTGTGTGTGACTGGCATGTGTGCGCTGTATCCGCCTTACTTGCAAAGCTACGCTTGTTGTATTCAGAGAAAAACGAATAAAGTTAGTGACGTTAATTAACGTGCAGCAGCGGTTGTTTTGTTTTCTTCATCGCACTGCACTTCCGCATTTTTTCCGTTGGGCTCTACGATTGGTTGTCGTCAGTTGCCTGCGCTGGCTGCGTAGATCACCTGGAGCGGAGTGGATTTTTTAAGGTGGAACGGGATTCCTCTTTTAGTAGTCTGGATTATTATTTAATTTGATCAACAAGGATGACAGGAAGAGGGAAGAAAAAGGATAAAGGTGATAACCAAAATAATGATCATGACGGAGAGGCTTTCCCTCCTGGTGCTGTAATGGAGGTCGAGCTAGTCACCATGGACTCGGTCAGGAAATTGATGACCCAGATGCTGGCCCAACAGAAAGCCCACTACGTGGAGATGTTGGACAGACAATCTGACACCTTCCAGAAGTTTGTCCGGGTGATCATGGATTCCACCAATGAGCGTCTTGACTCCATGAACAGGAGTATACAGGAGCTCAAAGACAGCATCCAATACACCCAGCGAGACGTTGATGAAATTAAAGGTAAAGTCTCCAAGGTCTATGCCGACCACAACACCCTGGAAATCGGCATGCGTACCTTGTGTGACGGTCTGGTCACCCTTGAAAACAAGGCTGACTACCTTGAAAACCAGTCAAGGAGGAATAATCTCATTTTTGATGGGATTAAGGAATCTGCACGAGAGAGCTGGGCTGACACGGAAGGTAAAGTCCGCACCTTTATCTCTCAAAAATTGAAACTGGACGCCGGTGCCATGCCTATTGAAAGGGCTCACCGCAGAGGAAAGACAGATCCTGGAGGCGACAAGCAGAGACCCATAGTGGTGAAATTTTTAAATTTCAAGGACAGAGATCTAATCATGAAGAAAAAACAAGAGTTGAAGAAGGAGCTGAAGAAGAATGCCCCTGGGATATATATTAACGAGGACTTTTCCGAGGCTGTAAGACAGAGAAGAAGAGATCTTCTGCCTAAACTTAGGGAGGCATGGGACAGAGGGGACATTGCCTACTTAAAGTTTGATCGCCTTGTGGCCCACCCACCAAGGGTGCGGGAGATGGTCTCATAGGTAGCCTATGAGCACCTTACGTTTTAGATTAAATTTTTTCATTTTTTAAAATTATTATTATTTTATTTTTTTAAATTTTATTATCATTATTTTTTTTCATGACAGAGTCCTTTAACCCATTTACTATAAATGATTGTAAATCCACTGATTATATTGACTCATATGATCCGGATGTAAACTTCTTTAATAAAGCAAACAGTGAGTCTAGTTCTTGTAATTATTATAATGAAAGTGAGTTTCACACTTTGATTGACAATTTAACCAAGAAATCTGACATCTTTTCTACACTTCACTTAAACATACGCAGTCTTCCTAAAAACTATGATCAATTTATTCACTTTTTGTCGGCTTTAAATCATGAATTTTCTATCATTGCCTTAACCGAAACTTGGCTCACTGATGAAATTACAGAAGTTTACAACATGCCTCATTTCACTTCTGCCCATTCAAACAGAAGGGGCAAGGTGGGAGGAGGAGTTTCTATTCTTGTCCATAACCAATTTCAGTTTAAACTAAGAAAAGATCTGACTTTAATTTCTAATGAAATTGAGGTTGAATCTATTTTCCTGGAAATAACGTCTTGTTCTTACTTTGGTGGCAAGAATATCATTATTGGTTGTATCTATCGTCCACCTGATGCTGATATCAACTGTTTTAATGATGTAATCACAGCTTCTCTGGATGTTGTTAATAATGAAGATAAACTTTGCTTCTTACATGGGGACTTCAACATCAACCTTTTCAATAATGAAAATCATTCTCCTACTGCAGATTTCTTAAATGTGTTGTATTCATCGTATTTCTACCCTCTCATTTTCAAACCAACTAGAGTGACTTCTAAAACAGCCACTCTAATTGATAACATCATAGCTAATTCGTTTGACTATCCATCCAAATCTGGGATTCTATATAATGACATCTCTGATCACTTCCCTATATTCCATCTCACTTCAGCAAGTGGTAGTACACATAGGGATACAACTAACCCTGTCAAAACAAGTTTCCGTAAGTATAATGTGGTGAATATTGAACGTTTTAAGGTAATGATGGAAAATGTCCAATGGAATAATGTGTATATTCACCAGGATGCTAATCTGGCATACCAATCCTTTTTTCAAATCTTTAAGAGTATATTTAATGATTGCTTTCCACTGGTGAGCTGCAAAACCAATAGAAGCCATGCTGCTAGTAAGCCTTGGTTTTCTTCCGGATTATTGAAATCATCTATAAAAAAAACAAAACTATATAGAACATTTCTGTCTAAACCAACTCCTCATAATTCTGATACTTATAAAAAATATAAAAACAAATTTACACATCTACTCCGCATAGCAAAGAAGAAATATTATTCTGATAAATTTCAAGAATCTGCTAATAACATAAAATCTACATGGAATGTCATCAATGAACTATTAAATAGGAAGAAGGCTCCCATGAAATTCCCTCCCCAATTTACGAATGGTGAGACCTCATTCTCCAGTCCCTCCGACATAGCAAATGGTTTTAATGACTTCTTTGCCAATGTGGGTGGCTCTCTTGCAAAAAAGATTCCTCATACTAATGATTATCCTATAGATAATATTACTAGCTGTTTACCTGCATTATGTAGTTTTGAACCTCCTACATGCAAGGAAGTATTTGATATTATTATTAAACTTAACAACTCAGCAGCCGGGCATGATGAAATCAAGGCCAAGCTTCTAAAAGAAGTAGCTTCCTTAATTAGCAAGCCACTAACTCATGTCCTTGCGGTCTCTTTAAAAACCGGGGAGGTCCCGAATGACTTGAAAGTGGCAAAGGTCCTACCTCTCTTTAAAGAAGGAGATCCTTGTATTTTTCATAATTATCGTCCTATTTCTATCTTACCATGCTTTTCTAAGGTCATGGAAAAGTTGGTTTATGCAAGAGTGTTGAAACACCTTAATGATAACAACATCCTGTACAAACACCAATATGGATTTCGAAAAAATCATTCAACGTATATGGCTCTTTTACAACTTATTGATAAAATCTCTGCTGCCTTGGATAATAAGATGTTTGCTATATGTATTTTTTTAGATTTATCGAAGGCTTTTGATACAGTGGACCATAGTATTCTTGTCTCAAAGCTCCATCGTTATGGTTTTCAGGATGTTGTTATTAATTGGCTCAGTGACTACCTAAGAAATAGGGAACAATATGTTTGTATAAATGGTCATATTTCTGATCGAACTAAGTTTTATTGTGGGGTACCCCAAGGATCAATTCTTGGGCCCCTTTTGTTTCTAATTTATATAAATGATTTTGCTTTAATGTCTGACTCCAATCTGTCCATTTTATTCGCGGACGACACCAATATAGTCACTGCTCACTCTGACTTTGATTCTTTGATCAGCGATGCCAATGCTATTCTAGCATACACCTCAAGATGGTTCCAGATGAATAAGCTTTCCTTGAATGCCAATAAGTCTAATTTTATAATCTTCAAAAATAAAAATAAAAGTTATTTCAAGCAGGATGCAAAACTGCTTATTAATAATATTGAAATTAGGCAAGTTTCTTCTACAAAATTTCTTGGTGTATTAGTAGACGAAAATTTATCCTGGAAAGACCATATTGAGTATGTATGTAAAAAAACTATGAAGTCTTATGGCATTATTAGAAGAATTTATTCCTTGGTAAATCGTTCCTGTCTTCTGACACTCTATTATAGTTTAATATATCCTTATTTATCATATTGCAACATCGTCTGGGCCAGTACATATCCCTCATCTCTAAAAAAAAATCTTTTTAATCCAAAAGAGATTTTTAAGACTAATTACTGCGTCAAATCGATACGAACCTTCGGCTCCTTTGTTCAAGAAACTTAATTTACTGTCAATTTCCAACATTAACATATATCAGACATGTATCTTCATGTACAAATGTTTATTCTTAAAAGAAATTTTACCATTTGTATTCCATAACTTCATTGTACTTAACTCGGACGTTCATTTATATCAAACAAGACAATCAAGAGACATTCATCTTCCATATTACCGCACAAACCTTGGTCAGTTTAACATAAAGTACAGAGGTCCTTCATTTTGGAATTCCACTCCTTCCGCCATTAAATCCTGTATTTCATTGCCATTATTCAAGTCCAAAATGAAAAAACAACTGAGTCACAATCCATCTATCTGAGTTATTATATGTGCATGTACGTGGGTGTTCTTATATGTATGTATGTGTATATATGTATTTTTCTTCTTTCTTTAACCTCTTTTTTTTAATTTTATTTTTTATTATTATAAACTTTTTTTTTTCTCTTCTTTGTGTTTTTTTAATTTTTTTGTATTTTTTTAATTTTAACTTATGTAATATTTGTATAGGTTAATCTTTAAGATCTAGAGGGAAGGTTTTATATAAGCCCCTCACGGGTTTCTTACCTCTCCTGCACTATTTATGTTAAAATGTTGTATTTATTTTGATTGTTTTATTTCTTATGTGTGCAATAAAATAAATTCAAAATTCAGAGAAAGAGTTGCCCTGTATGTCTGGTGGAAGCGGTAGCTTCAACGTAGTGGCGTAGAGCACTCGCTGGACATACCAAGTGTGCATCCCCCAGGTCCTTGCCTGGTGAGGGGCAAAACGCAGCAAGCTCAATCGGCGGGTTAGTATGAAAAGCCGAAACAGTCTTAGGCAGAAAAGATGGGTTGGGCCGCAGTGTGGCTCCAGAGTCATCCGGCCGCCACCTAAGACACTCCACGCTGATGGAGAGAGCGCAGAGCTCACCAACACGCCTAGACCATGGCATTGCTAGTAGAAATCTGAAGGGAGATCCCAGGAGGGAGCCACCAGGGACCTCGCAGGTCTTAGCCACTGGGCACCCCTCAGGAACCGGCTGACAAGGTGATGGCTCCCTGTAGGCCTGTTGTCCACCTACACATGTCTGCTGGATGGTCTCGGCGAACCTGCCCCACCATTGGCCCTGTGGCCTCATGCCCGTTTGCTGCCATGTTTAGGGGGTCTGGGGGGGGCGACGGTTAGACTGCTGTCCCCTAGCTGGACAGCCAGATGGACCCATGGAGTTGTGTCGTGAATCCGACCCCGTTGCACAGGCGGCCGGACGACGAGGGGCTCCTTTCTTATACGAGGGCTGTGCGTGACCAGGAGCCGTAGGCTGGGTCCAACAAATATAATAGAGTTGAGGGGGGGGGGGGGGGGGGGGCATCTGCCACTCCCTGTGTTTCAATGCCTTGACAGAGCGCTCAAGCGTCTGTCTGGCTACCTTTGTAAAGACCTGCCCCTCGCCCTAAGTTTTCAGGCTGCGCCAGCCCTGTCCCTCCACTGGTTTATTCCCACGCCATGACGCAACTAGAGTCCCAGATGCACAACCCCGCCCCTCTAAATTGCATATTACACATGTCTTTGTTGGACTTTCTACTTACCAGCTAGTTTAATATTCCAGACTAACATGTTCAACCCACTTCATTATTTGCTGTTAGAACCCTCTCTACATTTCTATTACCATCCATTCCACCTTTAGTTTAAATCGGGCTGGGCTCCCCCTCTCAAGCCAGGTTCCTTCTGAGATTTCTTCGCATTGGGGAGTTTTTTCTCACCACTATTTGAGTGTTTTCCTTCCCAGTGGGGAGTTTTTACCTAATTTGCTGTTTGGGGGTTCAGGCCTGGGTCTTGCCCAATTTTCCTTTCATTTCTCTGTACAGTGTCCTCTGTCGGATTTGCTCCTTTGGTGAAATCTTTGTTGCCTTTAAGGGACAGATAGGGAATTTTCCGTTAAGCACTCAGCAAGCCGGTTAGCTAATTGGACTCCCTGCTGAGTGGGCTACTACAAGCCAGCAGTGTCAGCCGTCCCCTATAGCCTTTCCGAGTCTGGGTCCTTTGGTTTCTCTGTACAGCGTCTTTGTGACAGTTCTCTGTAAAAAGTGCTATACAATAAAATTGAATTGAATACCTTCTGACCCCATGTAAATACACAGAATTCAGATACTTCACACATACACACAATAATAAACCCAAACATATTTATTTTTGCAATGAAGAACCTCCTTCATCTTTGAAACATGGTGGAGGTAGTGTTAAGGCTTGGGCATGTATGGCTGCCAATGGAACTGGCTCACATCTTTACTGATGAAGTGACTTCTGACGGCAGCAGCTGGATGAATTCTGAAGTGCACAGAACGATCTTATCTGCTCAGATCCAACTAAATGCATCAAAACACATTGGACAGTGCTTCACCTTGCAACAAGACAATGACCCCAAACACACTGCGAAAGCAACCAGGTTTTTCAAAGCCAAAAAGCGGAATGTTTTGGACTGGACAAGTCAATCACCTAACCTGAATCCAACTGAATGTGCATTTCACTTGCTGAAGACAAAACAGAATGCAAAAATTCCCTGAAACAAACAGGAACTGAAGATGGCTGCAGTACAGGCCTGGCAGAGCATCACCAGGGAAGACCTGAGTGTCTGTTGATGTCTATGGGTCACTGACTTAGGGCCAGATTCAGAGCTGAGATAAGAATGTGCAAATGGGACTTACTCCCGAAATTCCACGTAGCTTAAGCCAGGGGTTCCTAAACCGGTCCTGGGGCCCCCCTGTGTATGCTGGTTTTTGTTGCAACCACAGTTTCAATCCCAGAATTTTAACAAGATTTCTTAATTCCTCTAAACATGACAAGCACTTAATTATTTACCCTCTTAAGCCACATTATATCAGAAATAGCTATGGATGGCATGTAGAATAAACACCCCATGTTTACATTGTGCATTGTGTTAATAAGCTTAAAGAAAAAATTAATTTAAACGAGTTAAACGCATGAGTTCAACAACCTAATTAGGAGCCTATTGATTCACTTCACTCTTTAATTTGATCAGTTAAAATACATAATTTTGTAACCTCTTTTTATGTAATTGAATGTGTTTCTTCATCTTTGCATGTGAAGAGATTGTGCCTCATGGAACAACATATGATTTCAATGAATGTTTTTAACAGTTGATGAATAATTACACTCCAGAAAGGATATGGTTGTACTTTGTTGGCAAGTTTACTTTAGAATATGTACAGGTTTTAAAATGTTAACTGCTGCTACAGCATTCTTTACAATTCACAAACAGACATTTATATGAAGAAACATCATGTACAATAGAGAAAGGGGTGATGAATAAATAAATGCGGATAAAAATTTGTAATATTTTTACCTAGAAAATAGCGTACATAAAGCATTTTTACAAACGTATCCAGACATGTTTGTGGGTCAGATGGTGGCAAATAAGTAATAGTACCAATTTTTCTATGCAAATATAAATCTTTTTTTTAATCAGATCCTAGAATCCAGTAGCCTACTGAAAATGTGGTGGATGGATGGCTGTGTAGGAGAGATAGCCGGCCAAATCCGACAAACAAGCCAGATCTTGATGTGTGTGTGTAGGCTACAGGAGCCTGTTTCGTTTATTACTTTTAAATAGTAGATTTGGTAAAGATTTATTTAGACACCATAAAATATGTTTATTTGAACCATTAGGCTATTGTACAAAATTGTATTTATCTGTTCACTGTTGTTGTTGGTCAAGTGTTCTAAAATAAAAATGCCACCACTTTAAATAAGAAGTAGCCTATTTGCTGAACACAGTCGCATATTAATTCTGTTTTATGCTGCAATTCGGTTGCACACAGCCACACGTAGCCTAATAATTTTGTAATAAAAAGTAGGCATCTCAGACTATCATATAACAGAATACCTTTGTCAATGTTTCTGGTTGATCCGACGCTAAGTAGGCTAAATCTGATTATTAATGGTGTAGGCTACAGCATTTGCTCTCTATTAAAACTGGAAAGGACTTGTGTCACGGCTCTGGAACCGTGGGATATTGCCGCGGTTCACGACGATGAGTCGAGTTGATTTCGTGCTGATGAGAGTTGGGTAGTTGGGTAGCTACATCTTTTAACCGTTAGCAGTAGTAGCCTAATAATCACTTTGTAATTAGCTGGGGCGATTATCTAATTCACAAAAATGTGTGCAATATTGTTAGATCAAATAAAAAATGTATTTGTAAATGATTATAAAACAGATTCGTGCAACCTATTTTGTGGGGCGCATCACTACTGCTGCTCAACCTAGGTTATAACTAGTGACACCGGCTCCCGGTGGCAGAGTCAAGAGCCAGAGCGGTGGGTAAGCACGATTCCCTCGAACTGTCGAGTCGACTCAGACGACTCAGCATAAAGAGTCGTTCAAAAATACCGATTCGTTCGCGAACTGCACATCACTAGGAAGGAAAACAAACATTCAAGCACAAAGTTAGTTGAAAGTTAGCTGAGTGCGTTTGCGGCTGGTTTAAAGATCTCTCCCTCTAAACTATAAGCTGTACAATGTTCATTGGTGTAAATAAAGAGCCACATGAACGAAACCTGCATCCTCGCTATTTGCATTGGACCGTAACGTTGATAAGTTGGGCATTACCCCAAAGCTGTGAGCTAATTAGCAGCTCGGTCCTGAAACCGGAAAGTAGCGCACTATTAGCAGCTTCGGTTCCCCCGTGTCTCCAACTACGGCTCGGAGGTTAGATGGGAAAAGGTGACATACTTGTGTGCAAGGTAGACTGCCAGAGAACAGGCTACAACAAGAGAATCTCGGTAATAATGTGCAAAATAACATTCCCAACGGGATACAAATACCTAACATTTAACACGACAAAACAGCAGCAGTATAAACTAGCAAAATATCCAGAATTATTCACAATTACGTATTAGCTTTTACGAACCTCCTGACAGTAAATTTGCTAAGGAGTATTGTTAGCCTAGCTAATCAACCAACATCCACAATGTAACTTTACCAAAGTCCCGTTTTACTGGAGGGCTCCAGCAAAGCACAGTGTCAACACATCCAATTAATGTTTTAAAGCAGATGGCGTAGCTCCCGAGGGCTCGTGTAAAATGTTAGCATGCGGACAGGTGTATTTGGCTACTGACAAAATGATAGCAACAACCGGTTGGCAAATTTTGAAAAACACATTGAAGCAACCGAGCTAAGGGGATAATAAAGACCGGGTTACACGGATGATCCGCACATCTTAAATGGTCATGCTGAATTTGGCGTCAACTTAGCTTTACATGACATAGGAATCCGCTTCTAGTAAACTCCAAGAAGACCTCCGCCTTAACGAAAGCAAAGGACACCACGCAGCAGAGCTTGCAACAGCACATGAGCTAGACTATCCACGCAAAAAACAACCGTGCAAAACATTTTAAGCAGGGCAAGCCTAGGTTAGCCTCGGCATGGCTAGCAGCAGCAGGTCGTGGCAGAATGACAGCTAATTTATTTTAACACAAGCCGTAAGCAAACAAAGAGAAGCGCATCAGCATTCAAGCAGTACAGAGAGAACTGATTCTTGGCTTAAAAAGGGTGCTCCATTCGAGGTGTGTACATGTGATTGGTTGAGTATGGGACGCTTGATTGCTAGCCGACCATGGTCGGCTATGATAAGAATTTCCTGACAGAACTTGCTCTGCGTACGTTAAAACATTCGCGGCGCTCATAAAAGTAGGCTATGATTAAAGGGATAGTTCGGAATTTTGGACATAATGTCTCAATTACGACTTACCCATGATGTAGTTGATTGATGGAAACCATTTCAGATAATTCCATGCTGCCCCTTCTTTTGGACATACACACATTGCTAATGCTAGCGCAACTCGTAGGAAACTAGTAGCATCCACTACCAAATGCACTTAAACACTCCAAGGTGCACCCAAAGCAAATAAAATACGACAACAGTCTATCGAGGTTATTTTCAGTGATTATACCATCATTTTTCAAGTCAAACTATCGTTGAATCCTTTACTTTGTGCTGACTTAAATTCTCCGTGGAAGTACGGCGTTAGTTTAGTAGGTAACGTAAAGTAGCCTATAGCTCTCCCGGCCAAAAACAATATCGCGCGTGTGAAAGAATCAGATTCGTAGTATTGTTAGCTAACGTTGAGGTAAGATGGTATTTCGGTGTGTATTTCAAGGTTGTTCAAATCATGCAAAAAAAAAATGGGCACCACAAAGTGTTCACCGATTTCCAGTGGAAGATCAACAAAGAAAACAGCTGTGGCTTCTTGCTGCTTGCATGGATGTCACCAATTGAGACTCTAAAAAAGTTTGTAGTGACCATTTCACGGAGGATGACTATGTGAAAATCAAAAAAGGAGGGTCGGGGACACCCTCTAGTGAAGGAGACTGCTGTGCCATCACCTGTTTTTCTTCATGCACCGAAAACAACTGACGAGCAGGTAACTAATAAATGATTGGGGGGGGATGTTCCATAATAAAAAATAGACCATTTTAGCTCTTTTGATGGCCTTTTTATGATACATTTTTTAAAATATAGAACAATTATAAGATACGTATATACAAGTGATAACTCGTAAAATTGGTATGTATAGTGGTGATATTAGAACTAATTGTCTGGACTTTTTAGATTTTGCACACACTGAGGTACAGCTCTACCTGTGCTGTCCACAGCAGGGATCCTTCTGGGCTCATGGCTTGGTCCTGGCACTGCCTCATCAATGACTTGGCCTAACAGCAGACTCTGCTCTGTCACTTAAAACATAATAATAATAATTAAGAATAATACCTTTCATCGCCTAATACTAAGGTACAACTTCAATAAGTAGGCTAATGCTGTGCAAATAAAGCATATTGTCCTAACGTTAGGCATTTAATGTCTGGGAAAGTAATAAAGCCATATTTTTCAGGGGTACTCAATATGAAATCGTTATTGAATCATGTACAATATATATGACTCACTGGAATAATGTTAACACTGACTATTAATAAAAACTGCTGCAACTATTGTTTTTGAACGTAAAGAAGTGACCGTTATCATAAGGCTTTTTTTTTCTAATTTAGTAAATAACACTCTTAACTTGGCAGATGTTCACGTTCGTGACAATGGCCAGAAACATATAAAACGTCCATTCATGACGATTAACTAACGTTAGCTCTCTGAATGTAACATTTAAATCTCCAGTAAGTTATCAAGTTAAACTACCTTCATTTAGCTGTTAACTTTTGCTAGATATCTAACGTTATCTCACGGTTGAAGGGTGACATTAGACGTCAAATAAATAAAAAGTTAATAATGTTAGCTAATAAAACCAACAAGAAGCGACAGCAAGATACAGCAAGTAGCTAGCCTAGGCTATATTAGCTAATGTTAGCTATATCTAAAACAGTATTACTTAATAATTTAGCCTACTTATTATTATTATTATACCTTTCATGGCCTAATAATAATAATAAACAAGAATAATAATTTCCAACACAATTAATTCCCCATCGCTAAAAAATTCTTTTATTTTTTTAATCCTGGCTCCTCAGAGACTAGCAAAATGCCTTTCACAACTAGATGATCCCATAACCATTTTGTATCAAAGCAGTTATTCGTAAATACGCCAGCCATGCTTTAAAATTCCTTGAAAACAAACTTTAATTGTGGTTGGCATGCAATGATATTGTGCTTTACACGCCTATGACATCTTAACACTATACGCTGCCTTTCTCATCATCAGCTGCGTTTGTGTTCGAAATATGTCGGTTAATTTGGCACATTTGGCCGCTTCTTCTTCCATTGCCTTTCTTTTTTTAATTTTATCCTAGCCTCTGTTCCTTTTCTTATTTTATTCTCCATTTTAGCATCTTCGTCTGGCACAAACTCATAAACTAAACTAATTACATCAGGTGATCAATCAAAATCAAAAACAAACTTGGGTTCAACTAATTATAGAATTTGGGAGAGGCCACTCTCACCCCCCCCTATCAGCATCCAAGTTTCTGGTATGGGCCGTGGTTGCTTTTCAGGCGTGTGTGAGGAGGAGAGAGAGGGGGTCGAGTGAGAACTCACGCGGCCCACACTCCAGCAAGTATAATCTAAATACAATTATTGTGTTTACCGATCCTCGCCACCAGCCCAAAAACCAGCGGCCCACTGGGATTCTTCCCGATTCTCCCGATTAGTCACTCTGGCATTGCAGACCAACATTAGATGGATTAATTGATAGACAGTGTCTGGATCATATTCGCTTTGACAGAGAGACGATTTGTGTCAGCACAGCTTCTCCAAAATTATTAAGTTGAAGACGTCACATATAGGCTATTGCGTTCAACCACCGTAGGCTACGTGACTTTATTAGGTAAATCGTTAAAATAGATTCGATTTTTAAATCTTAATTTTTTTTTTTTTTACAGTAAATCCAAGAATTTATTTGTTTACTTAATAATATTGCGTGCAACCACTGTCCAGCGATTATTTATTTTTATTGTGTGATGGGTATCCATGTCGTGAATAGGAGCTATGATTTTATCAATGCTATGGATTAATACATTCACTGCCTTCCCCATCATGCAAGAGCAACAACTATGCACAAAGGTAGGATTTTACAAAGGCAAATGTGGTTAACTTCTTTGCGTAGATGCATAGTAATAATGGTGTCGGCTTCACCATTTTGCTCAACTGAGACATTCGTTGCTCCTGCAGCCAAACTATTAGTGGAAATCACAAACTCTATGTTTTAACTTTATTGGTAGACGATTCGTGACGAACTCTGCTGAATAGAGAGTTTCTAAGTGTCACTATTTTCCTGTAGCAAGTCCATTTAACAAGCACCCCCCCCACCCAGTCTATACCTACCCATGCGTGACACAGTGGACAATAGGGTATTAGTGTGAGTTGATAAATATATTTATCATATAAAATTTGAATTCCGTCATAGCAACAAGATAAACCAACAATAGCCTGGTCGTATGCCAAAAACACTGTGAAAAGCCCCGCTCACTCAAATGCAAAATAAACGTGAAATTATTGTCTCACTGTATCACGTATTCTACAATGAATATCTGCTACTAAATATTAAATAAATATACAATCCTACTATTGGCTTTACAGATAGAGATGTTCCTTTCAAAATTTAGTTGTCATTTATTGTGTGGTACAATCCTTTTGAGAAATATACAACACTTTATACCGCTATTACACTGAAACTTGGACTCGTAATACTCCCCATGCCCCACAAGCCCGTCTCATTCATTACAGTTCATTCTGGTTTAATCATCGGCTCTTTTATCCAATAGAGTACATTATAACCTTAGCAGCGGTATATGCAATGTCTTATTTTGTGCTTTGAAAAAATGATTGCAGGCCAGCGTAACAGCAGTTTTCGTTTTAACGGTCTGGTATTACGCAAGTTCTATAGAAAACGCATTCCCTTTCCCGATATGTAAGTGTTTTTGCGTCTAAAATGCTGTTGGTCTCGCTGGCTACATATGTACATTCGTGTTTCCACTCGAGCACTGTTTTTCCAATATGTTTGATAGGCCTATTGTTATTTTCGCAATTTGAGTGCATTTCACATACTGTAGTGCAATCGTTAAATTTATTTTTGATGTAGGCTACCGATGTTCATTGAAGATAGAACATTTGGCAGCATTTTGCAGATGGTGGAATACTATTGTATTTTCATGTTATCGTACATAATATAGACTATGGCGTATATACTTGTCACTTAGGGCATGGCAAATGCTCATTCCAATTTACTGTGTGCTGATATGTGGTAGATTAATGTACATTTTTTCCTTGGAGTCATTATGAATAGGAACATAAAATTTAAAAAAACTACAGAAAAATGCAATCCCAGGGCAAAAGTATTGGGATGGCAGGTATGCCATCCGCCAAGTTACAGCTTGGTGGGGCATGCCCCATACCTATACAGCACCGAGAGTTTGGCACTTTTCAGGGTTTCCTACAGAAGTAACCACAATGACCATAGACTCTGAGCCCTTAATAACATTAACTTCTGTATGTTCTGACCTTATGTAACCACACAGCATTCAGATACAACTTCACACATCCACACAATTCAGCCCCAAACTTGGGTTATTTTGCCGTTTTTCTCCTTCCTCTTCCGCTTCTTCTTCTTCCCATTTTCCTGCCAAACTGCCTGCCTCCGTCGCGATGTTATCCAATGGGGAGAATTATTATTTGAGGGTATGGTCCTTATACCTGCTCATCAAGCATATCATCCAATAAAAATGCTAATGTTTTTTAATGTTAATGTAGCTAATGGCTTGATGCTTTCCAAGAAGCTACTGTGGTCTTGTGGTTAGAACTGCAGTCTCTCACACAGTGGATTGTGGGTTCGAGCCCAGCAGGGCACATGTGTATTTTCCACAAAAACAATGTGCAACTGTTAAGTACTTTTCATTTCTTAGACTTATTATTTTCACATTGACACATTAACATATTTTTATTGCAAAGGCGAAAGAGGCTTCCAATACTGTTCAATGTTTCACTTGTATTTCACTTGTACTATATCACACCCTCCCCAAACCAGACACTCGCTTTTGTCTGGTTTTGGGAGGGTGTTACGCTCTGCTCTTGCGGTCATGACTGACTGACTGGAAACCCCTTGCCTCGGCCAACATTTCTTTATTCATTCATTTCTTCACTTCAGCTCTGTTCACTTTATCCTTTTCACACATAACACAAGGTCACCATAAAATGAACTACTAGGAAAATTAAGAATTTACGATAATAGCCTACATTAAGAATTGAGGATAGCCTCTTTTAAGCTGCAAGCCTTTAAGTGATCGGATTTATAAACCGCCAATTCCCCAAATATATCTCATTCATGGTTAATCACTTATAAATAAATAGATAGCCTCCGAATTTGGCTCTAGTCTACGCTACCCTGCTGATAATGTAGCTTACTGCAAACACTTTTAATTATAATAATAATAATAAGAAGAAGAATAATCTCTGGTATGTACTTTCTTAGTAGTGTCTATTGTTTTCTTTCTGGCTAAGATTCCTGGGAAATATGCGTTCTCCAATTAAGCTTGTTCGCCAACGTTACTTCCTGCTTCTCATCAGGAAGGAGATACAAGCTAGGCTACTACGAAGCGAATCAACATGCATTATAGCCTACATTCATTGCACTACAGAAAACTAAACTAAACCTAGCTGTCCGGTACCAAAACATTTCCCGCAGGTAACGTTCTACACTACCGGAAAAAAAACTCTGCTGTGCAGAAACTCACTAGCTCGCTTGCTAGCTTGTAGCCCACACATGGAAGGTTGGAGTTACGCATTTGGGAATCCAGTGTTGAATAGCCTAACTCTGCTGTGCTTATGAACTCACTAGCTCGTAGCCCACACATGGAAGGTTGGAGTTACGCATCCGGCAATCCAGTGTTGAATAGCCTAACGTTAAATGTATTTCATAGAATACTAATAGCCCTTATTTTAAAACTGTATTTCCATATTTTACTGATGCAAACTATTTAGGCTGTACTAGCTATTTAGGCTGTATGACATTCAGCTAGAATGTGTTTGCGTCTAGCCCATTGTGCATGCATGTCTCCATATACACTTGGTTAATTAATTTACATGCTTCTTCATGATCCATAGCTCAGGTGGTGCTGTTCATTGTACTTCATTACACATTAAATACGTCTCATCTACAAACTCTTTTAATGTAATTGTGTGCTGTCTGTAATAGGATAACTGTTCTCATTCTTGTCAACAGAGGGCGTTATGGTTACTCGAATGTCTGCATACATTTCTTTGGAATGCATGTCTCTCGCCGTGTTTATCTTCATGCATTATTCATCATTAGTTAGCTATAAAAAATAAGTGATATGAGATCAAAAACGTCTACGACGTTTAAAAAAAAGCCAAGTTACTCACGCATAGCCTACATAGCGCTGTCTATAAGTTCTTAATTCCAACTTGCAAAAACTAGGCCTGCCTCTAAAAGTCTTGATATCAAAATGTGGCCAAGTTACAACTAACAATATTGCCTATCGTAGCTCACACTAAATAAACTAGCTCTATTCCAAAGCAAATGCTATCCAAACTTTCCTAAATTATTTAAGGCAACTTGGCCCTGTGTTTCTTCATCTTGCCATCTCAAGAGAATGTGGTCAATGAAACTGTATGTGCCACATCAAACTGCAAAATGAAAATAATTTTATAGTGGAAATACTCTGAGATGTGTTGCTCTTAGAAATTAAACAGAAAAATTACTACTCTATAGGGCATGTTTGAAAAATTGTCTGCATCCACTGCTTTGGGTCTATGAAAAGCACAGAATGAATAAAATGTATTATTATTATTATGAATTTATTGATTTATTTATTTGGATTTCTATCAAAACCTGTGTGGTCCTACAGAGCATAGATATCCTTGTGTTCACAAATTTCTGTTTGCAAATATCATAAATACTATTATGTTAAGAAAATTGGTACTATTACTTATTTGCCACCATCTAACCCACAAACATGTCTGGATACGTTTGTAAAAATGCTTTATGTACGCTATTTTCTAGGTAAAAATATTACAAATTTTTATCCGCATTTATTTATTCATCACCCCTTTCTCTATTGTACATGATGTTTCTTCATATAAATGTCTGTTTGTGAATTGTAAAGAATGCTGTAGCAGCAGTTAACATTTTAAAACCTGTACATATTCTAAAGTAAACTTGCCAACAAAGTACAACCATATCCTTTCTGGAGTGTAATTATTCATCAAATGTTAAAAACATTCATTGAAATCATATGTTGTTCCATGAGGCACAATCTCTTCACATGCAAAGATGAAGAAACACAGGGCCAAGTTGCATTAAATAATTTAGGAAAGTTTGGATAGCATTGCTTTGGAATAGAGCTAGTTTATTTAGTGTGAGCTACGATAGGCAATATTGTTAGTTGTACCTTGGCCACATTTTGATATCAAGACTTTTAAAGGCAGGCCTAGTTTTTGCAAGTTGGAATTAAGAACTTAAAGACAGCGCTATGTAGGCTATGCGTGAGTAACTTGGCTTTTTTTTTTACGTCGTAGACGTTTTTGATCTGATACATACATACTGTAGAGTACAGGGAAAGTGATGTTTTATTGAGGTACAAGAGTGCATGATTAGTCAACATATTTAGGTGTATGTAACAATGTTTTCATCTTAAGGCATCAGAAGGAGCAAATGTATATGCTTTATAATGGACAAAACTAATTTTATTCATTTTATGACATGTTTTGCATAGGGGTTTTGGACCCATAGATATCTACCCCCATATACTGATGAAAATGTAGTAATTCCCACTTCAAAATTATGCAAAAGCGAGTTTTATGAGCCAATACTGTTCATTTATAGTTATATATATATATATTTTTTATTTTTTTTATTTTTATTGAGAGCAGTGCACAATTTAGCCATTTGGATAGATTTGGAGACACTAATGGACAACAGGGTAAACTTCCTATATTTTGCATCATAGACCTTTAGTAGTTCGGCATATCACCCTCAGATTTTGCACACTTGTGGACATGGAGTTTATGATCCAGGAAATGTATATATTTTCCAAAGTTTCTTTGCATTTGTGGCACTTTAGTTTGACTTAAATTATGAAAATGAACAAATCTAAGTTTGTATTATAAATGGTACACCTGTCATGTTTCGTTGAAGCCATTTACCAAGTTTATGTGATACTCTCACCTGGAGTTATAAAGCCTTAAACAGAGCACCCCCTAAAAAGGTGAGAATTGATCAAATTTGCATTTGCGCCAAGGGGTTAAAGGCAATGTCACTGAAAATGTATACTAAGAAACAGGTCATTAGAATAGCATGCCCTGTGCCATCCACATTTTCAGATACGCACCCGCGTAGCGCAGCCCTAATGGAAAAAGTATATTGTAAATATCAAAATTATCATCACAATATATTTCAAATATACTGCAGTATATTACATTTCCATAAGGGAGGTTAGAATACGGCGTATCTCATCCCGCGTTAAATCCGCGCAGGAGAGGCACTTTTCATGTTTCATTTCAAATCCAATGTGCTGGAGTACAGAGCCTAAACAAGAAAAATTGTGTCACTGTCCAAATACTTGCAGACTGCACTGCATATATTCCTTACCTGTGTGTCCTGCATTTGGCTGCTATGAGGAGTTGTTTGTATTGACTGAAGAGTGATTGACAGTTACATACACATGTGAAAACAATGCTAATGAAACACCACAAAAAGTACTGCAAAAGTTGTATATCTGTTTGTTGTTCCAATTGGGGTTCTTCATATACTGTGGGAAATACGTTTTTGATGTCTTTATGTCTCAATGTGACCATGACACCCTAAAACAATGTGTTTTATTGGCCAGCTTGACTTCAGATAAATGAATGCTGAAAGGATTGGCCTATTTACTTAAAATCAGTTTGGTTTACATGATATTCTATTGTTGGTATTGAGGTCAAGGGCACGACTCCAGTTGTACCACCTTGATTAGTTTGGTCAGGTGAAGTGTCGGCTGTGATTTGTAAAACAAATTGAAATTGTCATTTGTTGTACATTGTGTGGGTTTCAATTAAAACATAAATAATTTTATCAAAGCTTGGATGTTGGAATATTCATAATTAAGTAGGTAACCATAGAATAAATGGTAAGAGCTATAGCAGCTACATCTTCCCATTCTTGTTAACTCTGCCTCAGGAGAGCAAACACTGCATGATACTGCTGTCAGAAATGCTAATAAAACAACAGACCTGTTTATCCATGCTTTGTGTCCATAAAGCCATGGAGACATATGCAATAAATCATTGAAGCTCTCTTCTGGGTGTAGCCTTTTTAATTTTGTCCTTTCAGGCTGAAAACCTACAGCTTCCATACATTCAGGCTTAATTAGTGCTCACTGAGCAGTGCCTGTTTGTTCTAAACCAACCCTTTCACAATGTCAATTTTGTTGCCTGAATGATTCCAAAGCAATTATTCTACTGCATTAGAGAAGGGGGAGCACAACCTGATGAATATGCATGAAGATTTTGTCTTCAAGCAGTGGACCCTCTCCAAATGCATTTGAAGTGATCAAATATCACATTCAAAGCATTTAGAAACAATCACAATTCCCATTCAAGGCAGCTAGGTGTATGAGTGTGGGTCTGCATGTAAAATGTGTAATAATGAAAGAGGTGTAATTTAGAGAGAGAGAATTTTTGTTTTTAAAAACCAGCTTTATTGTCATATCGCAACACCATATTCAAATGATGCTTAAAATTTACTCACACAAACAATAAAAATGAGAGGACAGAGAGGGAAAAGAAATAGAGAGAGCCCTCTTCAGCCATTTTATTTCCTGATAAAGACAGGGTGAAATTTCCGCATTCACCATGCTCATTCTCTCCCTCCCCCAACCGCTTCATTCCCCATTCCCCAAAAGCCAAGGACCTCTAATCATGGAGGAGCATTTCTCTGTTCAACAATCTGCTTGAGTATAAGGGATAGAAATCATTTTTGGTAATTATGTTGTTGTCTTCTGAACTGAAGGTTTTAGATTGGCCTTGATGGTTGTCAGTTCTGGGGGGAGGGGGGGGCAGTTTGATGATGCAAGGGGGCCAGCTGAACGCTAAATCACCAGGCCTATTCAGCTATTCCAGTACTGTTTTTTAACCCAGTTTTGAGCTCAGACAAAAGGAAACGCACTTTGGAGAAGACAGCTGTGTGTTTGCATTTGTATGTGCATTTGTGTGTATTATGTGTGTTGTGGTGGATGGACATGGGTGAGAACCAGGGGGGTGGGGGTTGGTTATTGGTCTGAGACAAGCTGCTGGCCAGCCCATATGGTAGCACAAAGCTCCTCTGAATATCTACCATGGCAAATAGGATTAGAGGTGCCATCGATCTGGCACACTTTTTCAGTCGCCAGCTTTAACTAATTTTGGACTCCTCTCTCTGCAACCCACCGTACCTCCAGAAAACCACTCCCAAGCACGTGCAGCAGCTGCCACAAATTTACACATTTACACGGTTCACGTGCCCTCTCTCGCCCACCCACTTGCTTGGTTGCGTCTCTAGAAAAGGAGGTCTGAATGAGCCTGTTGAGGACTAATTGCAGCCAGTGTGTGAGCGTGACAAGCCTAATCTATTATGATGAGCTCACCATTTCTTTCATTTCCTCCCATCACAAAAATAAGGTCCTACTAACCGAGAAGCTGGAAGTTGTGCCATATCAGTTGCCAGATTGTGTGAATGCACAAATTTCACATTCAGGCCCGGTGCTGGGTATGCCGCTACACTCAGACATGGCGAGCCCAAGGGACTGACTGACAGGTTCCAGAACAATGCTGCAGTACAGACACCGATGGAGAGATGTAATCGCAGTTTGGGGTTATTCAGGAGACAAGTTATTAGGAAAGGTGGGTGCTGGGGAGGTCGTTACTCAGGCAATTTCCTTGAAGCCGTAGCTGTACTGCTTCTCAAGACAACAGGGCCAAAATTAGAACCTAAAGCAGTCCATCAAATGCACAGGGCTGAACTGTCGCCAAAAAGTTCAAGTGTTTTAATACAGCTGCCCTTTTATACTAGATGAGCACCCAAGCCTTGCAGAAAGTAACACTTTTCATCAAGTTGATTGTGAAGTGTTCATGCGGACATGACCCACATGACATAGTACTCAGGAGCAAATTAGTCATAAAATGGCATTACTTTTTAAAAAGATGCTCATGCTGCCTCATGCTAATTATGTCTACTAATACTAAACAAAGGATATAGGCATCTGATGGTACATTTGCAATGGCTCTGCAGTTGGTAAATGTGTGTTTAAATTACATAACTGAAATGGCAGACAAGTGTTCTTACTTACAAGGCTGTTCTGCAAGGCCATTATAAATGGCAAGAATGAAATTTCTTTTTAAATGACCAAACTATTATATCGGATTGGCAGGTCTGCCATATGTGAAGTTACAGCTTGGTGTGGCATGCCCCATACCTATACAGCCCTGAGAGTTTGGCACTTTTCAGGGTTTCCTACAGAAATAACCACAACGACCACAGACTCTCAGCCCTTAAAGGGATAGTTCAGAATTTTGGACATAATGGGCCCTATCTTGGTGATCTTGGCGCTTGGTCTAAACGCATGGCGTAAAGTCCATTTAGGGCGTGTCCAAGTCCACTTTTGCTATTTTAACAGCGTGTTTTTTGGGCGCTAAGCACGGCGCAGCGTGCAAGTGGGCTGAACCTAGTCTCTTCATTAATTATAGGTGTGTCTTGGGCGTGACATGCAATAAACCAATCAAAATGTCATATCTCATTCCCTTTAAAAGCCTGCTTTTCCACCTTGGCGGATTGCTTATATGATGGCGAAACAGACATGCTCGTGCGTGTTTAGTTTGATCAAGGAATAGGCTATATGGATCAATAGTAGCCTATGATAAATATTATTCGGACAAACCATTATGAGTTCCCGGTAATTCCCGACAGTGCTGTTATTCTACAAAATATATGCGGTTAAATTTAGTTAAAGGCACCTGCAACAGCTGAGAATAAGCTACCAATGGTTTCCGTCTCACCTTAGAAAACGCCAAATTAGCCTGCTTGTTTAACGAATTTCGTTTGATTATACAATGAAGCTATGAACTCATGTTCAAGTTCATTACCTGCATTCTAATTTTGATTAATAAAATAAATAACGTTATTTTGCCTTAATGATGACAACAAATACAATAAAGCTGTCAGGTTGGCAACCCATAGGTTCACGCATATTTTCTCTTCTTTTATAATGTCCTGCTTATGGAAATGTGACCAACCAGTTTTACTGGTAGCGTAATGCTTTAAAACAATCCACTTTCCCAGGAAGACCGTTAAAAGTGCAATTTACAGCAGGGGAAACAGACCTGCTCCTCTAAAGGGCACATGCAGATAATGGTATTTAAATTAATTGTGAATTAATTGTAACGTGCTGCAAATTTGTTTTCTTTTCTAATTAGACGCTTAGTTCTCTTTAAAATATTTTGTTCAGTTATGGAATAACAGGTGAAATCAACGTGGTTTTAATAAGCTGAGGGTATGGAAACCTTGTCACTGTAATTTTAAAAATATGAAGGACGAAGAATAACTAAGGTTACAATTCAGTTAACATGGTGACATTTACGTATCTCCGTTTTTTAACCATAGGCTATCGAAAAAAACCTTATGCATAGCGAATCCGCTGTAGCCTAGGCAATTTGAAAAACAATAAAAGCAATATTCACTGGACAAGGTTTTAAACTTTTTTCAGTCACAAACCATTCTATTTACTTACAGGCTGTATTCCTAGATAAACAGACCTGTATTGTAATGACATCTGAAGCGCATTTTCAAAACTCAAATGTCCGTCTATTGCAGTGCGCGAGTTTTCCATTGAATGACAATTCACGCATTAGGTGTAAATGACAATTTGCGCATTAGGCTTGATATAGGTGTTATCAGCTCCTTTTTAACGGATAGCCATTGTCCCGTACCATCGCACATCGCCTGGATGTTGATGGAGTGGGCTGAGAGCAATGTAATGTGGCATCGTTTCCCTTCGCTGAGGGAAAGGTATGTGGACCTATGGAACCTTTTATTATTATGCATTTTGGACATAGCCTACACAATAATAATATTTCGCATTGTGATCTAGATATTTTAGTCATGCTTGTGCGTGCCCCTGTGTGTAACAGACAGGATGGTACGCGCGTTGTGCACACGCCTATGTAGACGCACTTATATGCGCCGTTAAAATAACATGTAAACAACTGCGACATGACTTTAGACCAGGTTTGTGGTGGTTCTAGCGCAAGCGCTTTCTGCTGGCTCAAGATAGCAATACGCCAGAAAGAATCCTGGCCACTCCTCGTCTTAAGACCAACACGCCCAGTTCACTTGCAATGGGCGCAAGAATACATGGTAGTTAAAGGACGTGAACGCAAGGCGTTATTATGAACCATGCGCCGGGTGTAAGATAGCAAAGACACTTGCGTTTGGGTTAGCGCCGCTTTGCGCCGGGTGTAAGATAGGGCTCAATGTCTCATTTACGACTTACCCATGATGTAGTTGATTGATGGAAACCATTTTCAGCTAATTCCATGCTGTCCCTTCTTTTGGACATACACACGTTGCTAATGCTAGTGCAACTCTATGGCAACCGTCCACTACCAAATGCACTTAAACTATCAGGGTTATTTTGTGTGTTTATACCATCATTTTTGAAGTCAAACTATCGTTGAATCCTTTACTTTGTGCTGACCTAATATTCTCTGTGGAAGTACGGCGGCAGAGCGAACATGGCCATTGCAACCTACATTCGAAGGTAACGTAAAGTATCGCTCCCCCGATAGACTGTCGTCGTATTTTATTTGCTTTGGGTGCACTGTGGAGTGTTTAAGTGCGTTTGGTAGTGGATGCTACCGGTTGCCTTAGCAATAAAAAACATTATTGTATGAGAAAACCAGAACATGCGCACACTGTTTTAGTCCAAAATGAAATGACAGTTTTTAATACCAGGCAGGGATCGAACACAGATCTTTCGCATGGTAAGCATTGACGCTTACCACTATACCAAAGCCTGTTGGTACAGTCACGTGATATAGGCTATATAGGCCATTTGTCAATGACATTTGTTTACATACTGCGTATGAAGTGGTGTCGTCTGACTTTCACCATTTCGCTGTAGTACAAGTGACACTTTGAACAGTTAGTCTAATATTGGAAACGTCTTTTGCCTTTGCAATAAAAATATGTTTAAGTCTAATAATGTGAAAATAAGTTTAATAAACGAAAAGTATAACAGTTGTACATTGTTTTTGTCAAAAATAAACTCGCTGGGCTCGAATCCCCAATCCTCTGTGTGAAAGACAGCAACTCTAGCCAGTAGGCCACAGTAGCTTCATGGAAAACACCACGCCATGTAGCCGTTTTGTCTGTGATTCTGCAATGTGTTCACATTAGTTTGAAGCGTTTTTATTGGTCGATAAGCTTGGGAAAGCAGGTATGCGATGTTGTTATCCAATGGGGAGAATTATTCTTTGAGGGTATGGCAGGAAAAATGGGAAGAAGAAGAATGAGAAGAAGAAGAAGCAGAAGAAGAGGCAGAAGGAGAAAAAATGTAAAATAACCCAAGTTTGGGGTTTTATTGTGTGGATGTGTGAAGTTGTATCTGAATGCTATGTGGTTACATGAGGTCAGAGCATGTAGAAGTTAATGTTTTTAAGGGCTGAGAGTCTATGGTCATTGTGGTTACTTCTGTAGGGAACCCTGAAAAGTGTTGTTGAAAACTCTCTGTGCTGTATAGGTATGAGGCATGCCCCGCCAAGCCGTAACGTAATGGCCATCCCAATATTGATTCGTTTTGTAGATAAAAGCAAAAACAATATTTTCTCAAGAGACAGCCAACCAAGATGGAGGGACTTGCTTCCTCATCCATCATTGTTGCCACATTAACTACTTTAAGACCAAATTATATTCACTACACTAATGTGGGGCTTTATTCAGAAAATTCTAGAATTCTCAAGAGTGTACAAAATTTAAAAATATGGTAAATATTGTAAAAAAAAAATTATGGAAGAAAATCTGCTTGAAGGTCATTCTTATGTCTACACTTGGCCATGTACAGATACTTTTTTTCTGATTGAAAGATGGCACTTTGAGTGTGTAAATAATCTTAGATGAAAGTAGCCTGCTTGTTAAACAATTAAGATTATGTTATAGAAAACCATCGCCTGTTGCACAATAATTAATTTGGTTGTTACTCTTAGTAAGCAGTGACACATAGGTGAGCTCCCATACAGCATTAATTGTAAATAAAGAAAAATATTTTTTTAAATAAATGCATTTCTTATATTTCATGTGAGAAAATATATTGCATACGTATTAAACCACCCACTAACTGTCATTTGCTCTTTGTCATTCCATATTCTCAGTTGGGATTTCTAGTCCTTTCTAAACATCAGTAACAGATTGGGTTGGGAATCTCAGGTGAATTAACACCAGACACGGATTTCCTCAGGGGGAGTCATAAAAGTCCTCTTTCTGTACAAATAATGTGAGGACACTATTCAACCTCGCAGGGATGTATAAATGTGATTCTCTACAGACTGGTATATTGAGTCGTATTTCTGTTTATTAAATGTAGTCCATAATTGCATGTCTGTGATTTCTCTACTTAGTGCCATTTGTATTTTCCCTATACCCCAGCTTTCCACATTCAGCTGCAAATCTCAGAAATTTGATAAATGCCATGTGCATCTGGAAATGACTACATATAAATTTTTTTGGGGAAACATGATAAATGTGAAACCATAGAGAGAAGAACAGTTTCAGATGAAACAATTACTTCATCAGATTTTTCTGACAGTTCTTATTTCTAGGTACAGCCTTCATAAGTTGAAGCCCATTTATTTCACCTTGCAAGTATTTGCATTCTTTAGAAAAATGTAATTCATAATCCAATTATGGATTACATCATACAACATAAATCTAAAGAGGGAACTATTCCAAGGGGCATGCAAGTAGGTGCGATAGATTATAAAATTGAACAAAGACCTCAGACTAATATTTTTGACATCTATCTGTAAGTGCAGCTCTCCGTCCTTTTAAATTATTTTGAGGGAACCAACAAAATATATCAAAGTTAAGAAACCATTGCCTGGAATTAATACAAGGATTAATTTAAGTTTTAAATACATTTTCAGGACATCATATAAACCTTAGTTAATTTAGTTAAAAGTTAATTGATTGTTATGACATCATATAGACCTACCTCAAAATACTAGCCAACCCAGGTTCTAAAGTTTAAACATCACATTTATTTTGAGTTACCATACAGGATTCAGGATTAATTTTACACTGTAACCAACACAATTAATGAGTTTCACATATTTAATGTGATGTGTTTGGATTAAACCTACATTTAACCTACATTTAATTATATTTAATGGATTTAATTGAATAATCATTACTTAAAATGAAAAGCATCAATTAAATCGCTGAATGTCAGCTGAACAGTAACCTGATGGATCAACCAACAAGTGAAAAAGTCTAAGTCAGGTTTTAAGATTAAATAATTTTAATTATTCATTAATGAATGTAGGCTCACTGCTTATAATTTACAAAAAAAAGGCATTAAACCATATGCTAAATTGAAATTACCACAAAACAGAGAGAGAGACCCATAAGCCACACCTTGCCAATATATTCCAGTTTCTGTGCAGGAGGGACAAAAGTAAAGCCAGCTATAAAAACCTATGGATGTTGCAAGTTTACACCAAGGAAAGACTTATTTTTGAAAAGCTCCAAACTGTTCACACCAAAAGCAAAAGTTAAAAGTAAAAGTGAAAAGTTCCTCCTTTGCCGCCTCCTCCCCTCCATGAATACCTTTCTCCCCTTGCGTTGAGAATTTGTGCCCTGATTGGGTGATGCAGAGGTAATGTGTGTTTATACGTACGTAGACGTCAGACTATTTTATGGCAAGGACTGGCTTATCTGAGAGCTGACCATTTATTCATTGAAGTTATCTTTATTTTGTTGCACCATGATATTATTATTAAAAGATTCAGGGTTTTAACATCTTTGTAACAAGACCAAATAATAATGCAGATCAATTACTGAAAACCTCCACATTTAACAATGGAAGTTGTTCCATTGTTCGATGCTTTAAAATTTAAACGAATTGGTAAGAAAAGCGAAGGTATCTAAGCCACGTGGAATACTTGCAAGTTGTTCTAAGAATACCAGCTCATTTTGTAATTATAGCTGGGCTATATTTCTGCAGAATGCAATGTCCTTGAATAAGAAAAACTATGGGTTTGCGTTCATTATTACCACTTGTCAATTTCGCTTACCCTATCCACGGTGGCCCCCTAGTGGTAGTCGTTGACATCCCAATTATAGTAGCCTATTCATATTTCTCTGAAATATACACTACTGTGCAAAAGTCTTAGGCACATGTGAAAATATTCTGTAAAGCGAAGATGCTTTCAAGAATAATTAAATGAAGTTTCTAAATATCAAACAATTGACTATAAAAAGCAGTAAACAGTAAAAAACTAAATCAAATCAATATTTGGTGTGACCACCCTTTGCCTTTAAAACTGCATCAGTTCTCTTAGGTACACTGACATGCAGTTTTATAAGAAAATCAGCTGGTAGGTTGTTCCAAGCATCTTGGAGAACTTGCCACAGTTCTTCTGCAGACTTTGGCTGTCTCGCTTGCTTCTGTCTGTCCAGGTAATCCCAGACAGCCTCGATGGTGTTGAGATCGGGGCTCTGTGGAGGCCATACCATCTGGTACAGAACTCCTTGTTCATCTTTTCGCTGAAGATAGTTCAATTAAATTTTGGGAAAATGAATGTTTTGAAATCTTTGTGTGTGTTTTTCTACTGACATACTAATGCAGAAGACAAAAAAAAAACATCTAAGAAAAAAATGAATAATAATTCTAGGGTGCCTAAGACTTTTTCACAGTACTGTAAATACATTTTTTTTAAAACCTGACATTTTGACAACTCCTGTAGGCTAGGCTATAATAGTTATAAGGGTGTTTTACAAATTTCCCAGAACAAATAGCTGTTCTGTCAATGCATTACCAGAATATGCTAATAAATATTCCTTGAAATGTATACACCAAGCAATAAATAAGAGACATAAAATAAAGAATAGATATGTAATATCATAATGAAATTAAATATATCATAAAGAAATTATAATGATTTGGCCTACATTTTAGGGGGGGGATATATCTTGCGAAAGGTATAATCGAACCAGAGTCTACATCTATACGAATCTGTGACTCTATGAAACGACCACGAATACATGGGTTTAGCTATGCATTAGTTACACTGGCAATCCGATCATTCACCCACAGTGATCTGCGCAAAGGCTAGCTAGCCCTTTAGCCCTTAGCATTTTGCCTCAAAAAAGAAGAGGTATTTTAAAATAGAGAAGGCATTTTGAAAAAGAGAGGCTTTATTTAATAAGAAAGTGGATTTCTCAATAGATAACGCATCTTTTAATTTAAAATGATTGCTTCTCAGTTAGATGTTTAGTTTAAAAAACATCGTAAGAAATTTTGTTTTCTAGATATGTAAACAACTTATTTAAAGAGAGCAACTCATTAAAAAAAAATGCTTCCCTTTTCAAGATAGAGGTTTGCACTTCTGGGCCACTGTAGGATAAACTGAAAAAGTAATACAGTCTATAAACAAGTTATAATAAAAGATTACAGATAAAAAAGACAAATAAATTAATATTTTTGGCTTATATCCAGTTAAGATTAATTGGATAGTTTGCAGCATTCCTTGACAAACATAATTTGTCTGCAGAGAATTTTCTGAGCTTCCATAAATGTGCATGTGACTCTGCATCTCAAGGACCAGTGTATCAGGCATTAGGAAACTGCCAATTTGCTTATGGCCTTGATGCTAAACCCACAGGTCATTTATTCCTCTTTATAACTGTGCTGCAAGTGTGCTATAGTCTCCAGTCACAAAATTAACAACCAAAACTGAGTTGGACACGCCTAATTTGCCATTACCGTGTGTTGCCGCAAGTTTGACTTTCACACCCTGACTGTTATTACTTTGGCCCATTTGGCCCAATTTTCGTCTAGTTTTTACTAGCGTCAATTAAGTGCCAATATCTCAAAAACTATTCACTGCACATCCATGGTTGAAAGTTTCAATGAAAGAAGAGGCTTGTACCATTCAGAAATGTGGAACAGAATAAATGTATGTCAAAGTGGTCACATACAGTTTATACAAAATACACATAAGAATACAAAAAAAAGTACAAAACGCCTTGTGTTTTTATAGTGTATCACTGAATATCTGAACTTCAAAGTACTGGAGCAAGCCAGAATTGTTTATACTAGTGCAGTAATATGTTGTCCACTGGGGTATACAATTTGGTAAAGATATCTACAGGCTTTCCTTATGCATTGGTATTTTTACCAAAACGGGGCCCGGGTGTCCCAAAACGTTTCCAAACCTCGCCAAATATAAAACATGTGCATATCTTTCTGTCTAGGCATGTCAATCATCAGAAAACTTTATTTTTCTTTTAAAACATTTTTTGTAATACAGAAAGTGAAGAAAATTAACCTACACAGGTTTTGTATTTATGTGTATGAGGGTATTCTCTTACAAAGCATGCCCAAAAGTGCCCAAATACCTCTCCGAAAAGGATTACTTACCCTAATGTTATCCAACCAATCTGCTTTACATTTAAAATGGCACTGCACTTCAAAATTAGATTTACCAGAGCCCCATAAGCCAGCAGAATAACAGGTTTATCTATAACAAGCCTTCAACTTGACTTTTTACAGCAAAAGTAATGAATTATACATCACTATTTGGCAAACCTGTCTGTTACCACCTCCTACGAAAGAGGTGTCAGGTGGGGGAGGGGTGTCTTCACTGTCCTCCCTGAAAAAGACAGAATCAAGTACATTACTAAGTAGAATCACTAAAAAATGAGAACACAAATTATCTCAAAAAGACATATGGCAAGTATTACAATTAAGTGGAAAAAACATTTTATTTTATAAAAAAAAAGAAAATATATATATATATGTATATATATATATATAAATATATATATATATATATATACACACACACATATATATATTATATATATATATATATACGTATATACATTAAAAAATCTTACATCCACAGTACGTCTGATATTAGCTCCAACATAATTAGCAATCGTAGCTAACTAGGATTTATGAATTAGTTTGTCAGCTTGCACGAACTAAATTACATTATTATAATACTGTAATGTCTTGACTGAACCGTGAAATAAAGTACTGAGAATGGATGTCGTTTCATGCGTAAATTCAACAACTAGCCCTTGTGTTGGTTGCTGCACAAAGAAACTGCGAATGAACGCTAGAAAACAAACAAACAGCAGGCGCTCCTTACCAGCCTGTGTCACCATAGAAGCTAACTAGCGAACTCCTGCGAGAATCCATTTATCACCAAACTAAAAATACTCTAGATAATAGCGCTCCATACTGTTGATGATTATGATGACGATGATGATAATAACAATAATAATAATAATTTGTATTATATATTTTTAAAAACACTTACATGTCCAGGCACGGGTCCATGCCAGAGTCATTGCTCTGCCAGAACACAGACTTCTTCGCCTCTGGGACACTTCTTCACCTCCAAAACCTGAGCAACCGTGAAATAAGCGCTCTTCTTTCCACCGTTGATTGCCACGTTCGCGGATAAATGTATAAAATAATCGTAAACTTTGAAGCAGCAAAGACATCACCAGCGCAATTGCACCATACAGCTGCCCGTGTCTGCGTACAGAGAAAGACTGGTCTGTGATGTTTTTTCAGCTCACAAAAAAAGCTACACATTGCTAAATACATCTGGATAGACTAAAAACGTACTTGTAACAGCAATTCAGTCCATCCCTTCCAGGATAAACTCAGTAAAAATGGCCACAGGCGTCATCTGATGCTGTCGACAGTCAGGAGCGCACAGCCGATTGCCCTATGGGCTGTCGTTACGCGTGGATACAGCGCCGTTCACAGTCGCTTGAATATGACATATTTTACTTCGTTTGAAAGGGCAGGAACCCCCGTAGAAGATAATCTACGTGTTTTACGTTAGATCATTCCTGTAGCAGTCTAGTAATGCTTTTACGCAACGGTAGTAACGTAGTACAAACGCAAATGCGATGGGTACGCACTGTGGAAATTGAGACTTTCCTGGATAATGGATAAATGGGTTACGAAAAAACGTTGAGGATTCTTCAGAAAAGGGTTATAACTGCATAACCAGGTATCGTATTTGGTTGCTTAAACATGTTTATCAAGAGAATTTGTAGAAAATAAAATGTATTTATACAAAACCGGAAGTATATCGGTTGTATGCATACTGAAGTGAGCACGGGAAAAAAACACCTAATGTTTATTTATACAACTTTTCAATAATATACAATTGTTCCTGAATCGGATCTTGATTTTTTAGCGTGTTGAAATGGTACCAAGAGCTTTTGTGATATGCATTTTATTGCCTGTGACTGCGGCGAGGTGAAGGCTGTAAACAAATAAAAAAAGTGGGTTGGGCTATTAGCACCCTGCTGCTTTATGGCTCTGTAGTGTAACCTGAGAGCTGATAAGCATATAAACGAACGTGTTCGCAGGCTGTGACTGTTTTTAACAATTTTGCGTCGAAAGTTCCGTGTTTTATTAATGTTATAATTTAGAATTTAAGAGAAATATGAACACTATAAAAAATTGGGGCGCATGCGTCTCACCACTAGGGGGCCAAAGCCTATAGGGTTAAATAGGGCCCTTAAGGTGACTAGAAAGGGCAGCTTTAATGTTTAAGATATGTTCACATTCAACTAAACTGGACAAGAACAACAGATGGATCTGTATGTTATCATCCTGACATATGCAGAAACATGTTCAGTGTGCAATATACTACAGATGTCAATGTTGTGTTCAGTTATTTAAAACTTCCCGTGTGCACTTGGTATCATGCAATCTGTCAAACTGCGGAAGCAGGAACATGACAGCCAGATGTAAGACTCCTAATACAAAAATAAAAATTTCAAAGTGCAAAATCAGTCGAGGAAGCTTTATAGAGGGGAGTGCAGCTATTACTTCCGTTTTCTTGCCCTGCATTTCTGTATTTATTTGCTTGTCCGAATGGTTTGCATCCACATCAATCCATTCTACTTTAACCCCTTTGTGCAGAGGCTTCATTTTGCCCATTTTCACCTGTTTTGTACGGTTCTGTTTAAAGCTTTATAACTCCAGGGGCCCTATCTTACACCCGGCGCCAAGCGGCGCTAACCCAAACGCAAGTGTCTTTGCTATCTTATACCCGGCGCTAGGTTCATTATAACGCCTAACGCTTACGTCCTTTAACTACCATGTATTCTTGCGCCCGTTGCAAGTGAACTGGGCGTGTTCGTCTTAAGATGAGGAGTGGCCAAAATAATTTTTGGCGTATTGCTATCTTGAGCCAGCAGAAAGCGCTTGCGCTATAACCACCACAAACCTGGTCTAAAGTCATGTCGCAGTTGTTTACGGGGGTTATGCTCATGGTTGCTGAAGGAGCAACAGCTCAAGGCAACAGCTGCATCGGGAACTGGGGGGGGAGAAAGAACGGAATGATAAGCTCAACGAAACAACAAAACAATATAGCAAATCCTTAAAAATCACTGAAAACAAGAAAATGGGCAAGCCAGAAAAGACAGTTAAAACTAGTCAGTCCAATCCATCGGACTTGTCAGTAATTATGGAAAGCCTGGAAGGTATCAAGGTCCAACTGAAAGACATAATGAAGGAGTTACAAGATGTCAAAGAGGAAAATGTCAAGAAAGACCAGCGAATAAAGTCTCTAACATACAGAGTGGAGGAGCTTGAACAGCAAGGGAAGCTTAATGATGTGATCATCACAGGGCTCAGGATTAAACCAAGGAACTATGCCAGGGCGATGAGGTCCCACGAGGAGACAGACGAGGCAGACATCCAATCTGTGGAAATACAGGTGGAGAAGTTTCTAAACTCCAAAAACATCGACATGGATCTCACCAATGTGGATTCTTGCTATCTGCTTCCCAAGAAAAAAACCAACGAAGGCCATGACAACGAAACCCGCGCCGTGGTGCTGAGATTCATAAGTAGGAAATACAAAGTTGCTCTACTGAAGCAGGGTAAAAATCTGAAAGGATCTAACGTGTTCATCAATGAAAATCTCAGCAAAGTAAACGCCACCATCGCTTGGAAAGCGCGTCAATTGAAGAAAGGGGAAAAATTACAGAACACCTGGACGGCAAATTGTAAAGTTTATATCAAACCAAATGGGTCTCCAGAAAACACCAGACCGGTGCTGATCGTGAAAACGCCATGAACTCAGTTCAAACAAAAAGTAAAGCTTCACTGATTAAAATGAATGAATTGATGGATAAAATTGCTGACTATGAAAAAGGGAGTATGACATCTAACCAGAACCCAAGATCAAAAGCCCCGAATGAAGAAGTTGATCCAGACAGACACTTTTATTATAATGGAATAAACAAATGTGGTAATTACTTGGAAGACCAGTTCAATAAGAACATTAGCATGGATGGAAAGCTGTCAATAATCCACTTCAACAGCAGGAGTCTATACGCAAACTTTGAACAGATACAGGAGTATCTATGTACATTTGCTAAACCATTTAACATCATTGCAGTGTCGGAAACTTGGATTAACGTTGAGAAATGCATGGATTTCCACCTGGAAGGGTATAATTTTGTGTGTAAGAGCAGAATCAACAAATCTGGTGGAGGGGTTGCACTGTTTATTGAGGAGAGCATAAATTTTGAGATACTGGAAAGCTTGTCAATTGTCGTTGAAAATGTAATGGAGTGTGTAACAATTGAATTCTCAACGCCGAAAGGTAAAAAAACTGTTATATGCAACGTTTACAGAGCTCCCAGCTCAAAAATAGACATATTCAACAATTGTCTGGGAGAAATATTAACAAAAATGAATCAGATAAATGTTTTTATATGTGGTGACTTTAACGTAGACATATTAAATCCCAACGATAATAAGTTGATTGAGGACTTCGTTAACACAATGTATGCGTGGGGAATGCGACCACTAATCACCCAGCCAAGCAGAATCACTAAACATAGTGCCACACTAATTGACAACATCTACACAAATATACTGGACACAGTAATAACAAGTGGTATTATGATAAATGATATCTCTGATCACCTTCCAGTCTTCGCTATCTGTGACTGGAAACACACTTGTGTGAAACCAGTGACAAAAATCTTAAAAAGAATTAGAAACGAAAAGAGACTCAAAGATTTTGAACAAGATATGATGAATCAAAAGTGGAATGATGTATGGAATGAAAGAGACCCAAACAAAGCGTATGAGGCCTTCTTAAACACAATAAATTCACTATATGACAAGCGCTGCCCGGTAGTCAAAAATTCGAGAAAAGACAACAAAGTCAAAGAAAAAAGACCATGGTTTACCAAGAACATAGAGAACGCCTGCAGAAAAAAAAACAGCTTATATAAACAGTTTTTAAAGGAAAGGAGTGTACAATCATATGCAAAGTACTAACAGAAGTTAGTTTCTAACAGAAAATAGAAACTACACCAGAAATCTTTGGAAAATAATAAATTCCGTTTCTGGGCGAAAGGCCAAGAGGACATTCTCGGATCAAATATCAATATAAACAACAGGAGGGACAGGAGGGAAGAAGATAATAAGTTGATAGTAGACAGTTTCAACAAATACTTTGTTAGTGTTGGTCCGGAGCTAGCCAAGGCCATTCCATCCTCACTCCTGCAGTGGGATCACTTTGATAGGGGCAGTGAGACAAAACAAGAGTCATTATTTTTAAATCCTGTCAAACAAAATGAAATTAAAGCAATACTGAGAGACTGCACAGCTAAGACATCCACTGACGTAGATCAGATAGACATGACACTGTTAAAAAGGATATCAAAGGCGATCATACCTCCACTAACATATATATGTAACTTATCGTTCTGTAATGGCGTGTTTCCAGATAAAATGAAGATAGCAAAAGTTCTTCCTTTGTACAAAAGTGGAGACAAACAGGAGTTTTCAAATTATCGTCCTGTTTCAATTTTACCACAGTGCTCAAAAATTATTGAAAAGCTCTTTAATGTCAGATTAGATAAGTTCATTGATAAACACAAACTGCTATGTGACAGCCAATACGGGTTCAGGAAAAAACATTCAACAGCACTGGCCCTAACAGAATCCATAGAATTTATCAAAGACGCGCTAGACCGGAAATTATTCACCATAGGCATCTTCATTGACCTGAAAAAAGCTTTTGACACGATAAACCACAGCATATTGATTGAAAAATTGTACAGATATGGAGTTAGAGGAATCGCATTACAATGGATAAAGAGTTACCTATCAAATAGAGTTCAATTTGTTCAGATAGGGGACAACATTATCAACATGCCTGGACATCACCTGTGGGGTCACACAGGGTTCAGTCTTAGGACCAAAATTATTTATACTATATATTAATGACATAGTCAAAGTATCTGACGTTTTAAAATTAATTTTATTCGCGGACGACACAAACATCCTCTGCTCTGGAATTGATCTTAATCAAATGGTCACATCAGTTAACAATGAAATGTCAAAGCTTCACACGTGGTTTAATATTAATAAACTATCACTAAACCTTTCAAAGACAAAATTCATATTATTTGGGAAAAGAGGCCTGAAGGAAAACATAAACTTAAAGGTCAATGGTACCAACATTGAACGAGTGAACGAACACAAGATTCTGGGGGTTACGGTAGATAGCCTCCTGACATGGAAACCACATGTGAAGCTAGTTCAATGTAAATTGGCCAAAAGCGTGTCTATTTTGTGGAAAATGCAGAAACTACTCAATCAACATTCACTTAAGACAATTTACTCGGCATTCATAACACCCCACCTTCACTACTGTGTTGAAGTGTGGGGACACACTTATAAAGACACTACAGAGCCGCTGTTCAAACTCCAAAAAAGGGCAATGAGAGTTGTATATTGTGTCCCATATAGAGACCACACAAATGATTTGTTTATTAAGGCAAAGTTTCTCAAGTGGCAGGATATAATTAAATATAATACCGTACAAATATTATTCTTAGCCTCCAAAAATCTCTTACCCGTAAATATACAGAAACTGTTTCTAAAGAGAGATGACATACATAACCTAAGAGGAAATATGATTTATAAACAAAAATCTATAAAGTCAACACTCAGAGGTCATTCATTATCCATTGTGGGGGTTAAGCTTTGGAACAGTTTACAGGATGAGATTAAAATGTCTACAAACTTAAAGACCTTCAAGAGTAAGATAAGATGCAAGATGGTAGGAAATTATCAAGTATAAACAATAGGGGGTTGTCAGGAAATGAAAAACAATGTCACGATGTGCAAAAAAACAATGCAAGCGGTTTACACAGGATCCTGGACCTTGCAACACAAGACATGAATGTGTATATATATATATATATATATATATATATATTTATTTATTTATATATATATATTGTATACTACATTTATTTTGGACATTATCTGAACAATATTCGGGACTGTCCTGCTGTTGAAATGAAACAAATTGTTTTGACTAATGTATGACATGTACATTTAAAACTGACTTATTTGGACTTTAATAATTGGTTTGTTTTACTTTAGCATATTTTTTCTTTCTCGATCAGTTTCGCTATAAAGAAAATTCAGCTAGGCTGTTGTGATACTAAAGAATCTGTTTTAATCAAATGTATAATATGAACATTTAAAATTGTGAGGGATTTGGGGCGGGACTTTGATAAGCAGTCTGCTTTTTTCCCGTATCCCTTTTCGGCAGGTACTGTATTTGTTCAAGGCATATTTCAGAAATATGATGAAATGTGACTATATACATGCTGAAATAAATAAATAAATAAATACAATTTAACGGCGCATATAAGTGCGTCTACATAGGCGTGTGCACAACGCGCGTACCCTCCTGTCTGTTACACTCAGGGGCGCACACAAGCATGACTAAAATATCTAGATCACAATGTGAAATATTATTATTGTGTAGGCTATATCAAAAATGCATAATAATAAAAGGTTCCATAGGTCCACATACCTTTCCCTCAGCGAAGGGAAACGATGCCACATTACATTGCTCTCAGCCCACTCCATCAACATCCAGGCGATGTGCGATGGTACAGGACAATGGCTATCCATTAAAAAGGAGCTGATAACACCTATATCAAGCCAATGCACAAATTGTCATTTGCACCTAATGCGTGAATTGTCATTCAGTGGAAAACTCAGTGGAAAACATTTGAGTTCTGAAAATGCGCTTCAGATGTCATTACAATACAGCTCTGTTTATCTAGGAATACAGCCTGTAAGTAAATAGAATGGTTTGTGACTGAAAAAAGTTCAAAACCTTGTCCAGTGAATATTGCTTTTATTGTTTTTCAAATAGCCTAGGCTACAGCGGACTCGCTGTGCATAAGGTTTTTTCGATAGCCTATGGTTAAAAAACGGAGATAAATGTCATCATGTTAACTGAATTGTAACCTTAGCTATTCTTCGTCCTTCATATTTTTTAAATTACAGTGACAAGGTTTCCATACCCTCAGCTTATTAAAACCCAGCTGATTTCACCTGTTATTCCATAACTGAACAAAAGATTTTAAAGAGAACTAAGCGTCTAATTAGAAACGAAATTTGCAGCACGTTAGACAATTAATTTACAATTAATTTTAATTCCATTATCTGCATGTGCACTTTACAGGAGCAGGTCTGTTTTCCCTGCTGTAAATCACACTTTTCATGGTCTTCCTGGAAAAGTGGATCGTTTTAAATTATTACGCTACCAGTAAAACAGGTTGGTCACATTTCTATAAGCAGGACATTATAAAACAAGGGAAAATATGCTGAACCTATGGGTTGCCAACCTGACAGATTTATTGTATTTAGTGTCATCATTAAGGCAAAATAACGTTATTTATGTTATTAATCAAAATTAGAATGCAGGTAGCCTAATAAACTTCGGATGAAGCTTGAACATGAATTCATTATCAACATGAGTTCATAATAAAACGAAATTCGTTAAACAAGCAGGCTAATTTGGCGTTTTCTAAGGTGAGAGGGAAGCAATTGGTCGCTTATTCTCAGCTGTTGCAGGTGCTTTTAACGAAATTTAACCGCATATATTTTATAAACAGCACTGTCGGGAATTACCGGGAACTCATAATGGTTAGCCTGAATAATATTGATCATAGGCTACTATTGATCCATATAGCCTATTCCTTGATCGCACTAAACATGCACGAGCATGTCTGTTTTGCAATCATAAGGAATCCGCCAAGGTGGAAAAGCAGGCTTTTAAAGGGAATGGGATATGACATTTTGATTTGTTTATTGCATGTCACGCCCAAGACAGACCTATAATTAATGAAGAGACTAGGTTCAGCCCATTTGGACGTTGCGCCGTGCTTAGCTCCAAAAAAACACGCCGTTAAAAAAGCAAAAGTGGACTTGGACACGCCCTAAATGGACTTTATGCCATGCGCTTAGACCAAGCGCCAAGATCGCCAAGATAGGGCCCCAGATGTTAACTACACAAATCAATAATGGCTTAAATTAAAGAAGAGCCTTGTACCATTTATTATCTTGCCTTAAATTTATTTATTTTCATAACTGATATGTAAATTATGGGCAGTGAATACTGAAATGAAAAAGTTCCACGACTCCAGTTTACAGTGAACCCCTGAGTCAATGATGTGAATAACGTAAAAATTTACATTTTCTGGTTCACAAACCTCCTGTCCACATGTGTACAAAATACCAAATGGATATATATTACTGCTCAAGTCCTATGAGGTGATTGAAACAGTGTACCTTTGTGTCCAAAAATCTATCCAAAATAGATAATTGTGCATCACAGTAATTAAGGAGATACTCAAAATCTTTCAACAGGTAAAACTCTTCTGACTCACTGGAATTTGCACCCATATCATTAGAGAATTTACAGCTTTTGCAAAGGATTAGGGGAACTGATATAGGTATCCAAACAAGGCCGGCGGTAGCTATGGGCAGGGGTGGGCTCAGCCCACCCAAACGTGCGTCTTGCCCACCCAATCAAAAGTTAAGAAAAAAAATACATTTTGTACAGCCAATGGAAAAATAGCACAGAAAATACCAGTCCCGTTTCTAACTTCTGATTGGGTGGGCAGCCTACAGCCCGCCTCCAAAGTCTCCCACTGCTCACCCCCTCTTCCAGAGCTCTGAAGCAGACCCGTCCGCTGCACAGAGTGTCTCTCGGAGTCTCAGTGTCATGCCGAGGGGGAGGGGTGTTGCCATGACAACTGTGAACTCTGATGGCTCAGATTGCACACACACATAAGGCAAAGCAAATTAGTGTTCTAAATGTTAGTTTAACTTTAGTTAAGTTTTTGTTTATTGCGCTTATTTTTGTCAGGGATTATGTACAAAAACAGTAATCTCAGCGAGAGGAGAAAATGTGCATGTGACCGTTTGAAAATTGTATATTATCGGTTTCATCTGCAACAAGTTATTTCTCCAAGTTATCTTGCATCTTTAACCCCTTCCACCATACCATGTTGCATGGGCGAAAGCAAAACCTGGTTATTCTTGCTCATGAGAAGGCCATTACATCGGCTCTTGATATGGATTAAAGTAGGCTAGCCTACGTGTTTTAAAAAAAAAAATTTGAACCCCTATTCTAATTCAATTCCCCCGTGTAGCAACCGCTAGAGAATCACCGCTGCAACCCCGTCAGCCGGTGGTAGACAGAGGCAGGGGCGCCCGCAGGATTTCTTCCAGGCGTACGCAACAGAGTAGGCCAAGCCATAGGCTACATGAAAACAAAGCCAATACTTAGGACTAACGTTACAACGTAATTTACCGATATATTTTGCACTCATAAGGTCGCATATTACAAGTTCTAACGTAGGAGTAGGCCTAGCCTAGGCTACGTTAAAGTCTGATCTTTCATCAGCAAAACCGGAGAGACGTAGGTTACTTCAAAATAGAATGGAAATGTTGCGCGCAAAAAGATGTTACGTGACTTACAGTAGCCTGATATTTCATCAGGAAAACCGGAGAGACCTCACAATAGAATGGAAATGTTGTGCGCAACAAGCTGTTACGCGACTTACAGCACAGTTAATGTTAACACAATGAAAACACTTCTGACAAGTCAATGTAACTATCGAACATGCTCAAGAAAATGTATTCACTGCTTAAATTTCTAATAATATATTATATGCACGCCAATTGTGTGTGTGTTAGAGAGAGCAAGAGCAAGTCACTGCAAATAAAAGAACATTTTGGTGGGTAGCTCGTGTCCCGGTGGGGCTAACTCATCCTCAGCTGAGGACTGGTTCTCCGAAAGCTGATTCTCCGAATTGTTATTTTCATTCGTTTTCAGACTCAACAGTTCCACAATGCTTAGCTGCTTTCTTTTCTTTGACATATTTGGCTAACGTCAATTACTGTATTCGTTTAAGTTAGTTATCTTGACTGACAAGTAAAAAGGCAACTCTAAACTTTTCCCGGTCTAAAGAAAAAGGTGGTCCTCCAATCACTTTCAACTGTGTCTTCCAATCACTTTCAAATGTTTGAAATATGCAAAACTTGGAAAATACAATAACCAGGCAATGCAACGAAGACAATAAGCAAATAGCATTCCTCAACATCGTAGAAACAGAGACGGAAAGATTTTGACAATTCAAGTCAGTTTTAATGGAAATACTAATTTTGCTGTTGTTGCTAAGGTACGCAGACTGCGTATACTCTGCGTACAGCTGGGGGCGCCACTGGACAGAGGTCATCATGTCCTTATTCAGGGCGCAACTCCTCCAAGCCCGACCGTGATTCCAACTCGCCCAGGGCAGCTATATGCGCAGCGATTCTCTCCGATAGATTAAACATTTTATTTTAGAAAATACCATGTGTGAGGTTGTGTAGAAATGCAGGAAATAAGTTTTAAAAGGCTCAAAATGTTCTGGGGGAGGACCCCCAGACCCCCCGCTAATTCGTTCCCCTTTGTGCCCCACCAACATCTCTTCATGCCCCCCCAATCAAAACAGTCTAGAACCGGCCCTGTATCCAAACCTACCCAAACTGGTGAAAGCCTATGCAAACTATCCAAACCTAACCAAACCTACTCAAACATGAACACAGCTTTATTGCCCATTTGAAGCACATTATTACGTCCTATGAGAAGCCAATTAGAGGGGAATAACCCCTAGATAATCAATTTCTTTGTCTCAGTTTAGTTTCTAGTGCCAAAAATGCCCAACACAGCCCCGTTCATAAAAGGTAATTTATTACCAACCAGTCAGACTAACAATGTATGAGAACATGCACACAAATTTACAGGATCATATGAATTACTACAACTATCTCCTATATAAACATACACCAGCTCATGGATTACTACACAGGACAACTAGCTGCCATGTCATCTGTTTATGTCCCTATATTAGCTATGCTGGTGCTCCCAACATAATGAATGGCTAGGCCACATATGGACGCTTATACTATAGTGTAGTATAAATTCCTAGTAACGTTACAGTCTAGCCGTAATAGACTGACAGCTCACCACCATTATCATTACATGTGGTATACAAATCCAAGCTCATGTAAATCAAGCTGGATTTCAGACTGCACAGTACTGATCAAGGCATTCGTGAGTGGATTTTAGTGGTGTGAAATCTATTAAAGTAATTTAAGGAGGTAAAAGGTAAGTGCAGGGAACTTGTAATTCATAGAACAAATGCATTGATTTGATTTAACATTTCTGCAGGTTGTTTATATTACAGTTGATGTATGACCAATTATGGTTTGTTGAAAAAAATAATAATTATGAATAGCTACTTGAAAAGCAATCACTTTTTCTGCATCTCAGGCAGGGACTTTTTTTCCACAGACTCCCCATACTTTATCATTGAACTTTATTCAGGTTTAGCTTAGATTATAGCTAATAGCTAATAGGTTGCTAGCTAACTAGGTATAACTAAACTCAATCAGTATAAGACAGACTACTGGTACTTTAATTCTGAACTCGGTGCCACTACTGTGAAACTCTGACAACTTAAACAATCAATCAATACAATAATATTAAACACACACGCACATGCACACACACTTTGTATACAGGGCAACACTTATTTTCTTGATATAAAATATAAGAGGTAAAAATGTCATGATCGTGTTGAAATAAGACACCTGCTGCTTTGGGACTTAGCATAAAATTTGAGGCGTGGTTCCATTAATATGCCATCTTTATCAATACTGAAATTACAGCAGAAACATTGATAGATGTCTCTAATATCCCAGCACTCTCGTGAGAAATACATAAACAAAAAAGGGACAATGTCTTTTATCATCTGGTAAGTCTTTAAAACAGTAATTTATGTGTATTAATGTCTTGGTATAATACAAAGTGCTAAACTGTTCACTTCAACACAATGACTATGCCTAACCAATGTGACTGCGTTACAGTTTTGTGCTTTGAAACAAGTTGACTAAACGAGCCTTTAGTAGTAGACTACAGTTGTTTTTTTTCATACAATAATAATAACTTAATAATAATTTATGAAAAATACTCAATTATTTAAACAATAATTATATTTCTTGTCTAAGTACCCAGACATTTGAGGTAGGCCCACTGTAATATTGACTGCATGTGTTGCCTGAAAGTATCCCAGTCATTGATCTAAACAAATATAGTTTTCTTTTTAGGAATTGACTGATTGGTTTATTGGCACTTTACATTTCCAATATATCTATAAAGTGTGTGTGACTAGTGCTGCAGGTGTTTTACATTTTTTCTTTAGTTGACAAAGACCCCTGTATATGATTTATATTCAGATTTTATAGGAGATAAAAATGTATTTTGCTTCGGGCCTACTTTAAGTGTGTGTAATTGTTATTCAATTGTGCTTAAGCTCACACCTCATGAGGTATCTATGAAAGATTGTCCCTCTTTTTCACCCAGAGCAGTTATGGTAGGGGCTGACTCAAGGGTTTATAGCCAATCAAAAAATAAATAAGTAAAAATAGGCTACACCATGTCAACTGGAACATAATTAGCAGTTAGGCTATTTACCGGTAGCTTTGCATTTGCAATAGACCGTAATACAAGTCAAACTTGCCGCTTTTTTCTCATTTTAATTTTTCTCTTCCTCTCCCTCTGTCTGACTAAAAGCCATTGCCTAAGTGAGTCCTCCTATGCGACTGGCTTATTCCTCACAAGAAAAACCAGCATGTTTACCTTTTCGGGTTTGAGAGATGCCCTCAACGGAGTGACAACAGCCCCCACTGTACTGAATACACTTTGCTATTTTATTGCCCTGCAATCCTGTATGCGTCACAATTTATGGGGCTGTAGCTTAGTTTTTAATTTCAGACAAACATGAATAGCCTACTGTAATTGGGATGGATTCAACTACCACGAGGGCCACCGTGGATAGAGATATTCTTGTGATGCTCTCACTCCCGTCCTTTTGTGTCCCGTGTTTTACCTGTTCCCTCTCGTATCGTGTTGTTTGTATTCATGTTTGTTTCCCTCGTGCTGCAGGCTGGGCGTGGTTTTTCCTTTCGTGTCACTCTGTTCCACTACTCTTTATCCGCCTATCCCTTTCCTTCTCTCTGCATGCATTCTGCACACTCTCTGCTCCGTTAATCACTCACGCATACATTCGCACGCGGCACTTAATTGTTACCGATTAACTCTTATATTTAGTCACCCAGTGTTCTTTGTCCGGGGCTAGTTTGTTAAGTGTTGTTTTCACCTAGTTCGCTAAGGCGAGTTCGTTAAGTCTCTTTGTAGTAACTCTCTGGTCTTGTCTTGTGGATACATTGTATCTAGTCCTGTCTTGCCAACTTTAAAAGCCTTGTCTAGCATTCTGCGTTAACTCGCCATTTCCAGCTCTGTCCAGCTTTGATCAGCTCTCGCCAGGAACGGCGCAAACACGCTGTTCAGTCTGTCCTGCCTCGCTGTACTAACTTTTGTCTGCTCTGAGTCTACCAGCCTGCAGTTATTCGTATATCCTGCTTGTGCTGCTGTTCCTGCCAACCAGCTGCTGTGTGTGCATGCAGCCGGTGCTCCAGCTCTGCTAACCGGCGGCGGTGCATGCCTCCTGCTTGTGCTGCTGCCAACCTGCTGCTGTGTGCACGTCCAGCCGGGACCCCAGCTCTGCTAACCTGCAGCCGTTCCTGCCACTCTGCTCTGCCCTGTCTCCCGCTCCCCGCTCCTCCTCTGCTCAGCCTGTCCGGATCCCTGCCACCACCACCAGTCCCTGGCCTCCCCGTTCCTGCTAATCCCCTGTGAACTCATTCCCTGATTGTCTGTCTATTCTTGTTCTCCCTATGCTTCAGGAGGAATTCTGGTCGAAGCAATACATTATTGGAGTTATTGAACTTCCTGTGTATTGAGTCGTGCATTTGAGTCCAGTTCATACTCGGAACCGTAACAATTCTTGCCATTTAATTTCAGGATCGATAGACAATTTGTTTCATATGAGCTGGTTAAAAAATTATTGTCAAACAGATGTATAACTAAGCTTTGTCGGGGCATTTTGAGCTCATCTTGTGCTTGCTGCAGTTTCCTTTTCTTCTACCACAGCAACAAGTGGCGAGCCCTGACAACTTCTGTAACGAGGTATTTGGTTGAAGAGACAGTGATGTTCCACACAGTTGAGAAGCCAGCATTTCAAGCCATGCTCCAAAAGCTTGGAGCATGGCTTGAAATGCTGGTAAGCAATATGAGCTTCCAACCAGACGGTAGCCTACTTCTCCCAAATAGCTGATGAGTGGTTCTGAGGTGCGCGGCAAGATTTGTGGTGTTATACTCGTAACATTCTTTTTTACCACGCATATCTGACACACAGCCTCCAAATCTTTTGCATTGTCGTCTGGCTGGAAGCCAAAATGCTCCCATATGACCTGATGGCCATAACCAAATAGCCTATACAAGTGTCCGATATGAGCACTTATTATAATAACTCCAAGGACAACACTTTTTACCCCCTAATCTTGTTTATGTATCCTATGCCATGTTGTAACATATCATAATTACCATATAGCCTACTCAAGTCTATAAAAAACCCACAAAGCAACACACTTAAATTAATCCCCCTATGAACAATGAACTGTCCCAGACAGTGTGTCCCCTCCCCCACTCAGGATGTTAACTTTGCAAATTTGTAGACTATAGCATTCCACAGGTAAACAGGTGATGTTATCATGACTGAGTATAAAAGGATATCAAAAGACTCTTGATATCTTATTTTCTGGTACTCTTGCAAGCGATACTATAACCTCTGCATTTGAATGGATCTCTATGGGAATTGGGGGGTGGGACTAGATTAAGCTGTAAATTACACGGGAATAGTATGGGACCCATGGTTGGCTAAATGGCTGTAAATCATCTAGGGTCTGCGGTATCACTCTGCTGCCAGATGTGCAGTAGATATGGATGGATCACTTGAAGGGTTTTTTCTCCTGACTTATTTTTCCATAGAGCTCAATTGGAAAATGAGTCAGGAGAAACAACCCAACTTCAATCCATCCATATCTACTGCATATCTGGCAGCAGAGTGATGGTTTGAGGCTCGTTTGATACCTCAGACCCGTATCTATATACAGATGGATGACAAATTAAAGGAAAAACCAACCGAAAGTGTCTTAGTAAGGTGTTGGGCCACCACAAGCCACCAGAACAGCTTCAATGCGCATTGGCATAGATTCTACAAGTCTCTGGAACTCTACTGGAGGGAAGAAACACCATTCTTCCAAAAGATATTCCCTCATTTGGGGTTTTGATGATGGTGGTGGAGAGCGCTGTCTAACACGTTGGTCCAAAATCTCCCATAGGTGTTCAATTGGTTTGAGATCTGGTGACTGCGAAGGCCATAGCATATGATTCACATCATTTCATTTTCATACTCATGAAACCATTCACTGACCCGTTATGCCCTGTGGATGGGGGCATCATCATCCTGGAAGAGACCACTCCCATCAGGATAGAAATGTTTCATCATAGGATAAAGGTGATCACTCAGAATAACTTTTTATTGATTTTCAGTGACTCTTCCCTCTAAGGGGACAAGTGGACTCAACTCATGCCAGGAAAATGCCCCCCACAGCATAACAGAGCCACTGGACACCCTCACTGTAGGGGTCTTTCTTTAAATTTGTCACCCATCTGTATGTGTGTGTGTGTATATATATATATATATATATATATATATACACTACTCACAAAAAGTTAGGGATATTCGGCTTTCGGGTGAAATTTCAGGATGAACCTAAAATGCACTATAACCTTTACAGGTGAAATTAATTTGACCTTCTCTAAACTTTTGAATGCACATGTCCAACTATTCAATGTTTCAGTACTTTTTGCACAACTTGCTGTTCTCTAACAAGGAGCTGAACGGCAAAATTCACAACAGGTGTTTGATCCATGAATCGACCAATAAATTTCCTGGTTCAATTAGAATTGGTATTTAAACAGTCCTCTTCATCATGCTGTTCACATTTTGACATCATGAGACCAAGACGACACCTAACAATTGATCAACAGTACCTCGCCATTGCGAGGCTTCAAACAGGATGTTCTCAGAGGGAAGTGGCCACTGAGCTTAGAGTGTCACAGAGTGTCATCAGCAGGTTGCAACAGAGATACAGAGAGACTGGAAGAGTCACAGAAAGGCATAGAAGTGGACGTCCTTTGGCCACATCCCACACTGATGACCGCTTCATTGTGAACAGTGCCCTGCGGAACCGGATGATGAATGCCACTCAACTCCAGGCACATTTAAGGGAGGTGAGAGGCACCCAAGTGTCACGTCAGACCATTCGAAACCGTTTACATCAGCGTGGTCTGCGTGCTAGACGACCTGCAAGGGTACCTGACCACACCACCAGGCACAGGCGTCATCGTCTTGCATGGGCCAGGGAGCATTTACGCTGGACGAGGGACCAGTGGGCCTCAGTGCTGTTCTCTGATGAAAGTCGATTCACGTTGAGCAGAAATGATGGCCGCCAACGATGTTGGAGACGTCAAGGAGAGCGCTATGCATCAGCCACTGTTGTCACCAGACGACCCTTTGGTGGTGGCGGTGTTACAGTGTGGGCAGGTGTGTCTAGTCAATACAGAACTGCACTACACTTTGTGAATGGTACAGTGACAAGCCCATACTACCTGAATAACATCATTAATCCAGTCATTGTGCCCCTGCATGAACAACACAGGCCTAATTTCATCTTCATGGACGACAATGCTCCAGCTCATCGAGGTCGCATCATTAGGGAAAGGCTGCTGGAGACTGGGGTACCTCAAATGGAGTGGCCTGCACTTTCTCCAGACCTGAATCCCATAGAAAACCTATGGGATCAGCTGACTCACCATGTAGAGGCTCGTAACTCTGTACCCCAGAACCTCAATGACCTGAGGGCCGCCCTTCAAGAAGAGTGGGATGCCATGCCTCAGCAGACAATCAGTCGACTTGTGAACAGCATGAGACGTCGTTGTCAAGCTGTAATTGATGCTCAAGGGCACATGACAAGTTATTGAGACATTGACATTTTTGTTGTGGTATACCCACCACTGTTGTTGGCTTTTGTTTCAATAAATTGTTTGAGATGAGGAAATCAACATTGCATGCTTCTACTTAAATGCCCTACTTTCATGATACGTATAATATCACTGTAGCGTGAACTTACATTTTCCATAAATTTCACCCGAAAGCCAAATATCCCTAACTTTTTGTGAGTAGTGTATATATATATGTATGGCAAGCCAAACAAGAAATATATATTGAAATTTGATATATATACAATGAACATTGATATACAGTTGAAGTCGGAAGTTTACATACACTTAGGTTGAAGTCATTAAAACTAATTTTTAACCACTCCACAGATTTCATGTTAGCAAACTATAGTGTTGGCAAGTCAGTTAGAACATCTACTTTGTGCATGACACAAGTCATTTTTTCCAACAATTGTTTACAGACAGATTATTTTACTTTTAATATCACAATTTCAGTGGGTCAGATGTTTACATACACTAAGTTGACTCAGCCTTTAATAGTCGCATATCCTTTGCATGCCATGACTAGATTTGGGATTGATTTTGCTGTAAATTACACTGGAACAGTATGGAACACATGGTTGGCTAAATGGCTCTAAGTCATCAAGGGTCTGACGTATCAAATAAGCCTTAAATCATCACTTGCTGCCAGAAATACAGTAGATATGGATGGATAACTTGAAGGGTTTCTTCTCCTGACTTATTTTTCCATAGAGTTCAATAGGAAAATTTGTCAGGAGAAACAACCCTTAACCCTATAGACTTTGGCCCCCTAGTGGTGGGACGCATGCGCCCCAATTTTTTATAGTGTTCATATTTCTCTTAAATTCTAAATTAAAACGTTAATAAAACATGGAACTTTCGACGCAAAATTGTTAAAAACAGTCACAGCCTGCGAACACATTCGTTTATATGCTTATCAGCTCTCAGGTTACACTACATAGCCATAAAGCAGCAGGGTGCTAATAGCCCAACCCACTTTTTTATTTGTTTACAGCCTTCACCTCGCCGCAGTCACAGGCAATAAAATGCATATCACAAAAGCTCTTGGTACCATTTCAACACGCTAAAAAATCAAGATCTGATTCAGGAACAATTGTATATTATTGAAAAGTTGTATAAATAAACATTAGGTGTTTTTTTCCCGTGCTCACTTCAGTATGCATACAACCGATATACTTCCGGTTTTGTATAAATACATTTTATTTTCTACAAATTCTCTTGATAAACATGTTTAAGCACCCAAATGCGATGCCTGGTTATGCAGTTATAACCCTTTTCTGAAGAATCCTCAACGTTTTTTCGTAACCCATTTATCCATTATCCAGGAAAGTCTCAATTTCCACAGTGCCTACCCATCGCATTTGCGTTTGTACTACGTTACTACCGTTGCGTAAAAGCATTACTAGACTGCTACAGTAATGATCTAACGTAAAACACGTAGATTATCTTCTACGGGGCTTCCTGCCCTTTCAAACGAAGTAAAATATGTCATATTCAAGCGACTGTGAACGGCGCTGTATCCACGCGTAACGACAGCCCATAGGGCAATCGGCTGTGCGCTCCTGACTGTCGACAGCATCAGATGACGCCTGTGGCCATTTTGACTGAGTTTATCGTGGAAGGGATGGGCTGGATTGCTGTTACAAGTAGGTTTTTAGTCTATCCAGATGTATTTAGCAATGTGTAGCTTTTTTTGTGAGCTGAAAAAACGTCACAGACCAGTCTTTCTCTGTACGCAGACACGGGCAGCTGTATGGTGCAATTGCGCTGGTGATGTCTTTGCTGCTTCAAAGTTTACGATTATTTTATACATTTATACGCGAACGTGGCAATCAACGGTGGAAAGAAGAGCGCTTATTTCACGGTTGCTCAGGTTTTGGAGGTGAAGAAGTGTCCCAGAGGCGAAGAAGTCTGTGTTCTGGCAGAGCAATGACTCTGGCATGGACCCGTGCCTGGACATGTAAGTGTTTTTAAAAATATATAATACAAATTATTATTATTATTATCATCATCATAGCGCTATTACTAGAGTATTTTTAGTTTGGTGATAAATGGATTCTCGCAGGAGTTCGCTAGTTAGCTTCTATGGTGTCACAGGCTGGTAAGGAGCGCCTGCTGTTTGTTTGTTTTCTAGCGTTCATTCGCAGTTTCTTTGTGCAGCAACCAACACAAGGGCTAGTTGTTGAATTTACGCATGAAACGACATCCATTCTCAGTACTTTATTTCACGGTTCAGTCAAGACATTACAGTATTATAATAATGTAATTTAGTTTGTGCAAGCTGACAAACTAATTCATAAATCCTAGTTAGCTACGATTGCTAATTATGTTGGAGCTAATATCAGACGTACTGTGGATGTAAGATTTTTTAATGTATATACGTATATATATATATATATATATATATATAATATATATATGTGTGTGTGTGTATATATATATATTTATATATATTTTTTTTTAATAAAATACATTTTTTTCCCCACTTAATTGTAATACTTGCCATATGTCTTTTTGAGATAATTTGTGTTCTCATTTTTTAGTGATTCTACTTAGTAATGTACTTGAATCTGTCTTTTTCAGGGAGGACAGTGAAGACACCCCTCCCCCACCTGACACCTCTGTCGTAGGAGGTGGTAACAGACAGGTTTGCCAAATAGTGATGTATAATTCATTACTTTTGCTGTAAAAAGTCAAGTTGAAGGCTTGTTATAGATAAACCTGTTATTCTGCTGGCTTATGGGGCTCTGGTAAATCTAACTTTGAAGTACAGTGCCATTTTAAATGTAAAGCAGATTGGTTGGATAACATTAGGGTAAGTAATCCTTTTCGGAGAGGTATTTGGGCACTTTTGGGCACGCTTTGTAAGAGAATACCCTCATACACATAAACACAAAACATGTGTAGGTTAATTTTCTTCACATTCTGTATTACAAAAAATGTTTTAAAAGAAAAATAAAGTTTTCTGATGATTGACATGCCTAGACAGAAATATATGCACGTTTTATATTTGGCGAGGTTTGGAAACGTTTTGGGACACCAGGGCCCCGTTTTGGTAAAAATAACAATGCATAAGGAAAGCCTGTAGATATCTTTACCAAATTGTATACCCAAGTGGACAACATATTACTGCACTAGTATAAACAATTCTGGCTTGCTCCAGTACTTTGAAGTTCAGATATTCAGTGATAAACTATAAAAACACAAGGCGTTTTGTACTTTTTTTTGTATTCTTATGTGTATTTTGTATAAACTGTATGTGACCACTTTGACATACATTTATTCTGTTCCACATTTCTGAATGGTACAAGCCTCTTCTTTCATTGAAACTTTCAACCATGGATGTGCAGTGAATAGTTTTTGAGATATTGGCACTTAATTGACACTAGTAAAAACTAGGCGAAAATTGGGCCAAATGGGCCAAAGTAAATAGGGTTAAAGTGATCCATCCATATCTACTGCAGATCTGGCAGCAGAGTGATGGTTTGAGACTCGTTTGATACCTCAGACCCTTGATGGCTTATAGCCATTTTAGCAATCATGTATTCCATACTGTTCCAGTATAATTTACAGCTAAATCTAGTCCCACCCCCCAATTCCCATAGAGATCCATTCAAATACAGAGATGTTATAGTATCGCTTGTAAGAGTACCAGAAAATAAGATATCAAGAGTCTTTTGATGTTGTTGAGTCACAGACATCAGGAAGTCATGGCATGCAAAGGATATGCGACCAAATATTAAAAAATTTAAAGGCAGTCAACTTAGTAAGCAATAATGACCTCAGAGCCGGGCATTACAGTTTAAATGCCCGACGCGGAGGTAGTAAATTTCCCTCCGCGAAGGGCATTTAAACTGTGTAATGCCCGGCTCTGAGGTCATTATTGCGCTTATAACATGGTTACCAACAATGATTATATATAGTTACATTTATATTTATAAATTTTTATTGACTTAATCAGCTGGAATTTAAATTTTAACTGCTCGTTGGTAGTTCTATTTGAACAGAAAACATCTCGTTGCTAATTCTATTTCTGGTTACTACTTCCGTAATTATGCAAAAACCTCTCGTTGGTAGTTCTGAAAACAATTGATTCTACAAGTAAACAAATACAGTAGTTACTTCTCAACTTTATACCATAAAATTAGCAGCAATTTTGGTTATTTTTGACATTAGTTACATTATTTAAGAAAATTGCATGAAACCGCAACTTAATTTACCGCCCTCTCTCCGTCTTGCTTTTTAAAAATGCTGTAGTCACGCAGCCTATTTTAAACAGCCCAGGCTAAGGAAATTGCATTTCACGATCTGCATCAAGAGATGGGAACATCTGAAAAAATAGCCTACTATAGATACAGAGTTTGTTTGTAACGTGTAATATCTAAGACATTTCACTGGATAAAATGTTTTTTTAATACACAGATTAACATGCTTTGTGAAGTGACTTGGTTGCATTCGCAACCAGCGTTGCTCACATTAGTGTTACATTACATTAGGTAAAGCCCTACTATGTTACGTTCATATTTCCAAACTGAATAAATACTGCACCTCTAACCACAAAACTTCTTTGCTAGATTAAAGTTGTTGTAACTAAGATATTTGGCGAATACAAACATTTTAAATCAGCGAATTTAGCGTTATTTGCCGGCTTTATTAATCAGCTGTTGGTGTTGCTATGGTTACCATTCATAAAAGTGTCAACTCTAATGGCGCTGGCAGCAGATAACATAGACGGCGTATTAATTTAGAACGGTGATTAAAATGTTGCCAGCGCTACTTCGTTGCCGGGCAGTTACACAAATTAAATGCCCACCCTCCAGTCAATCAGAATCGAGTATTTATCCAAGCCATGGTATAAGTGTATGCAAACTTCTCACATAGACTTGTACATGAACTGGGTAGTAAAAGATAAGTGCATACAATGAGAGAAGGGAAAGCGGAAACAAGAGTCAGCTGTAGTAAAAGAGAAAATCGAAGAAAGATGATCAGCGATAGAACAGGTAGAAAGAGAGACAGCTGCAGATAGAAACTAAGATTATGTTAGTGAGTTAGTTAATTAGTACAAAACCTAAATCTAAGCTGTTAGTAGTAGTTAGTTAATTAGTATTGTCGCTGTCGGGTGAAAAGCACGTATCTCCAAAACCGTTACTTTTCTGGAAATGAAAAAAACTTTATATTTTTAAAACGAATAAACACAGCGTTGTGAAAGTGTGTATGTTTTCTACATACGACGTCAGACACTCATGTGTGAATACAAAATTGTTATTTTATCAGAAATCAAGTAAAATGGAGTTACGAGTTTTGTGACAATCGAATGTGGATACATGTTTTTTTCTGTCATTGATTAGAATGGCTGTATCTGCGAGTGAATGAATGCGCAGTGGCTGCGAGTCTATTATCAAGTGCACAGTTAATACTCACACATCTGTAAGCCAGTTAGCAGAAAAATGTCAGTCTATCCAGTGATTAAACATCCATATGTTTTGTAAAATAAATACAATTAGGAGACAAGCCCCTAGTTCACTGCATTAACAAGCTAAAATTAAACAAAACATTTCCTTCAACTAACTTTTGCTATACAGTAGATAGGCTACAGATGTGTGAGTATTACTGTGCACTCGATGATAAGACTCACACGGTAGGCTACGCAAGTTGTTAGCGAAAGTCCGCTATTGACAGGTTTTTGAAGAGGTGAAGCCTATGACTAAACAGCGATTGCTAGGCTATCCTTACTTCAACCTACCGTGATGTGCCAGCTCCTCTCTCCGCTCCCAATTTAACTTTCCAGTAGACATAGTTTCAGGTTATCCCATGTGTAGTTACGTCTAACGAGTGCAAAAAGATTCCCACATTTGTGAATAAAGATTTGTCTGACTAGTTCTTGCTTCGCTTGTCCTCCCCGATTGTGTCTCGACTACACTAATAAAAACACAATCCACCTCGACTCGTCATAGGAATAGTTAAACTGATACTAGCCTACCCGCTGACCTTAAGTACACAGCAAAACCACCAGTGTTGAATTTCCAGTGTTACATAGGCTAGAGTTGTCTCGAGTTCATTTTAGAGTTGATTGTAATATTTTTAACACGGATGGTGTTCAAATCATCCAGAAGAGGGGGTTGTTTCCCAGTGTTCCAACGTAGAACGTTCGTTGGGTGTTGTTCTGGTTCCTCCCCCTTCTCCCACTCCTCTTAACCACCAGACCGAACAAGCGGGAAGATTTCAGGAGGACATTATGAGAAAAGGTAACTTTATGAATTTACATATTCTATTGAATATCTTGGTGGTTTTAAATATGGAATTAATAGGTAGTCTAAATATATCGATTATTATTCAAAAATGTCACTTAGGTTTTGCATTGTGCCTAGCTAGCATAACGGTATAAGTTACTGTTAGTCTGTACAGCGCACGTCATGTCAAGACGCATGTGTCCTTAGCTAGCTAGCTAACGTTAACATTACTGAAGGTGCCATTTAATTTGAACAATAAGCAGCTAGCTAACATGGCTAACGTTAGAACATCACTAGCTAGGTAAATATCTGGCTAAATCTAACGTTAGGTTTAGTTGTTAAACGATAACTTGGCTAAGTTAAGGTTATCCTAGCTACGGTAAGTTGCTGCTAGCACTACTCTCCACAGCATACGTCACTCGCACGTCTTCAAGACGCACGTGTTCTGGCTAGTTAGAACGCGTTACTGAAGGTGCCATTTAGTTTGAACAAGGTTAGCTAGCAGCTAGCTAACATAGGTAGAACATCACTAGCTAGCTAAATATAGGTATCGTGGTTTAAACTATATTCCATGACACTGACGATTAAAGCAGTAAGTTAGTTCCTTAACTTTTGTAGTTTTGGTTATATAGTCTTGTAGTTAAGGTCGTAGTTTAGCCTAACGTTAGCTACAAACGCTAACTACCGTTAGCTAGCAAGCGAGCTAGTTTGCCTTAAACAGCGAACAGTACTATATTGCTAAGTGTAGCAAATAGTCTATTTTTTAAATGGTATTAGCTAAGTTAGTGTATAGTATACAAATGGGACGGGGCTACTGTCGAGTGAAATGAGTGTTCTTGGTCACTGTACTTTAACGTTAGCTAGGTAGGGTTAGTTGGCTAGTAGCTAACGTTAGCGACATTCTAGCTCCTCGGTGCTGTAGTCACGTCAACATCGTTGGGCGAGCTATGCTAGCTCTCTAGTGATCTACAGTTCCTAAACGATCGTTAGAAAATTCCAATAAAGTCTGAAGGCACTGTCGGCAAAACAATGTTCGTAGAACAAGTGTCGCAGAGAAATTTCAAATGTATTCACAGTTGCACGAGGGTTTCGCGAACATCGGCGGTGGGGTTTGAAAGTTAGGCGTTGCTAATAAACAATTTTAATATTTTTCTAAAAAAACTCAAACTTTTGCTAAAACTGCTTTCCAACAAAATGGCCGATAGCGAGCGCTGTGATTGCTGGGCGCACCACCCATGGCACAAAGGCAGAAGAAAACAGCCATTTTGTAGGAAAGCAGTTTTAGCTAAAGTTGAGAAGTTCTTTAGAAAAATATTTTTAGAAAAATCCATGGCGCACAGAGCACACCCTTTTTTCTGAGCACGTGCTTCTGAAAACCAGACAGCAGGCTGGCATGGTTAGAAGTAACCATTAGATATCTTTCTTTAACACAATACTTTGTTTCTCTTTCAAATTTGAAAGGTGCGAGAGATTAGACAGATCCTGGGTATTAAGAACCTCATGTAATATGCATGCTTACAAGTAACCTCATAAGTCATTATTTATGCTTTAATATTCATGATTCTTAGGTTCTCTTTCAGATTTGAAAGATGCTGGTAAAAGTAAAATTCCAAACCGCAAGAAAATTTGTCAAACTTCAGGATGGTTTCACTGCTGCAGACTTCATAAAGGAAGGTAAATTACCTTTGACACTTACTGCTTTATTGGTTTCTTTATCAGTACATGATTTAACTTTTATGGTTTGTGTGTAGTTCAGATCAAGTTTGGCCTACCATCTGACGCAGTACTCCGCATTTACGATGACACCGAAACTGAGGTTGAGGAGGATGTCCTAGAAGAATTACTCAAGGAAAAACCTGACTTGATGCTCACAATTCGAGACCAAAATGAAGGTATGTAGTTATGCCCTCCTTGTTTCCTTGTGTGTTAGGGCTGGGTATCGTTCAAAATCTTTCGGTTGTGGTTCCTTTATTTCGATACCGGTTCAAAAACGTTATTTTTCCGGTTCTACTGTGAAATAACCAGTTTAAATCTGTTTTTCAAGTAGGCCTACTGTATGTGTATTGCTTTTATTCACCTATATACCTGAATTACCAGGTAGAAAATAAACCAGCTGCACTACCTGTACCCTGCTAGAGTGCTCTCTAAGCAGATATAACCAATAAAGATTAAACATGTAGCCTTTAATAGTTTTATATTACATTTATATATTATTTATATCACATAGGCTCTTGTATTTTACATTCATTAATACTTTCATTATTTGTCTATAGGTCTGTACATTATTACACTATACATTAATATGGTCAGTCAGTATTAATACATGATGGCCTATTATCAAAGTCAGTATTTGCTACTTCCATATATTAGGCCATTTAATTAGCCTAATCAGTTTTCCCCACGGACCTTTATGCGGGGACACGCCCGTAGGAAGTTTTGTTTTAGATTTACTGTGATGTGGTAGTAATTTTCTACTGCTCCTGTCGTTTTGGTACTGAGGAATACAATAAAATGGCATCACCTTGTCTTGTAACCCATTTATATCACCTCGCCTCCCGAAGAGTTAGTGAGAACCTTTGATAAAGTAAATATTCCAAAGTGGTCGCAGCAGGGCTCACTTCAATGACTCGTGACAACGTTTCATTAGCAATTCTAAATTGTTTTGTTAGCTAAACAATAGGTAATAGTACAGTAGCAGTACAGTATTCTAGCTAGCTAGCATAATTTGCAAGCATAACTTCTAAAAATGAATGGTGCTTTTAATAATTAAAATATAGCAGCAAAGGTCACGCAATGAACGCGACGCACGATCGCAAGGGAGTCGTGTCAATTGCAATCGTTGCATTGTCAGTTTAAAAAAGCTGAAGTTTCTACTGGTGCAGCTGTCATTTTGGTGAAATGGTCACTCGCTGCACAAGCAGCAATTCAGACAAGGTTGCAGAGAATGCATTTGGCTGAGCGTGAAATGAATTGTTTAACATTACTGAAATAATTATTTTATTGATTTATTTTTATAGACTGTACAAATTACCCATAAGAACCGAAAGTTGGCACCAAAATTTTCGTTTCGCTTCCAGTCGGAACAATGAATTGTTCTGAGGAAGACCCGTGTGAGGGTCGAAACGTCATTTTGCAAGCGTGCATGTGTTCATTTGGATACTGTTGTGCTGTTTCCCCTCTTAAAGGAACAGTTTACCCATACAACTCACTTGATGGCATTGTTGACTCGCCCCCCATGTCCGTTGAATCCAAAGATTTTTTTTTTTTAAATCCACATAATTTTCACATAGTTAGAAGCATCTTTGTCTCACCAATTCAATGGCTGGGCCCCATAGGCAGCCCCTTCCTATGGGGCCCAGCCATTTAATTGGTGAGACGAAGATGCTGACATGGGGGATGAGTAAACAATGCCATAAAGTGAGTTGCATGGGTGAACTATTCCTTTTAATGATCTTGTGTTTCAGAATTTGCATCTTCAGATGCTGGGCCTAGCTCCTCCTGTACAGATACCCTGTCGCTATCAAGCCATTCATCAAGTGACCTGGACCGAACACCAGAGCGTCCTGCCAAGATATCCAAGCCAGCAGATGAATCTGCAAAAGAGGTAATCTGTACTTTTCTTTCATGTGTAGTTGTATGTATGTGTGGGTGTGTGCATGTATGTGTGGGTGTGTGCGCGCAAGTATTCAGGCAGACATACGTACACTATATGGCCAAAAGTCAGTGGACACCTGACCATCACAGGTTTTTTGGCTCTGTACTCCAAAAGTTAAGATTTGAAATCAAACAATTCATATGCGGTTAAAGTGCAGATTTGCAGCTTTTATTAGAGGGTATTTGTATGAATATGGCATTAACCATTTAGAAGTTCAGAACACTTTTTTGGGGGGGAATTCATCTCTATGGGAATTTAGTGGGGGGCATTAGATTTAGCAGTAAATTACGCTGGTAGAGTATGGAACACATTAGTTGGCTAAATGGCTGTAAATCATCAAGGGTCTGAGGTATCAAACCAGCCACAAACCATCATGCTGGTTTGGCCATATAGTGTACCTCAGGCCTATGATGATTCATACAAATACCCTCTAATAAAAGCTGCAAATCTGCACTTTAACTGCATATGAATTGTTTGATTTCAAATCTTAACTTTTGGAGTACAGGGCCAAAAAATGGTGATGGTCAGGTGTCCACTGACTTTTGGCCATATAGTGTATGTACAGACTGCTGTGCACAGAACATAATATTTTAATTCTTGTTTTGAAGATGGTCCTTGCTGCCCTAAAGGAGAAAGCTGGAGGAGATGCTGTTCTCACTGAATACAGTTCGAAAAAACTGCTGTCAAGTGAAACGAGACGAGTTCTTGTCAACATACTGGTTGGACACATGGTAGAGATGCATGGGTAAGCCCATTTTTCAGTTTTAGCCTCACACAGTCAGACTAAATTTAGTGAGCTCAAATTGTATTGGAGTTATATGTAAAACTTTTTTCATTCGTTTCATTCATTCATTCATACAATTATCTTTTTCTTAGGACTGGTACGTTTGCCTGTATTAGTGAATTTCATACAGTATTGTCATGTGTATAATGTGTGTATTGCATTTGTATTCATTAGTGGTCTACATTTTTCCTGTTCAAGGAGGATTCCCTCAAGGCATCAGAAAGAGCAATATGCGCTTGGTGTTGTGACTGTTTTCCCATCGCTGAAAGATCCATTTTCAAAAAATGGATATGTAAGTGTAGTCTATTTGTTACGTGGTAGCTCTAACAATTTGGTCATTGTAATCAATGAATCATTAAATGTTCTTTTCAAATGTTGTAGGAGCACTTCTATGATTCTGAAGGTGGGACTGGCTACATTGCATGGCGCCTCAAGACCGTGCAGAGGAACCATCGTGCCCGCACAAGCAGCCATACCAGCCATTCCACGAGGACCGCTACGGGCTCTGGCTTGAGTGGACCTTCCCTTAATAGATGTACCAGTCCTGCTCAGCAGCTTGATGAAGATTCTTTAAGAGAAGCCATTGCCTTTCTCACCCATTCTTCGGATGAAGCTCAGATCTTCCTCAAGATGAAGGACACATTTCATTACAGACATGCACTCGTCCATGACCCAAACAAGACAGACGATATCCTTAAGACCTTTCCCCGGTTTTTAAACACCAAAGGACTGGTAAGTTGAAATAAGTAGCGGGGTATTGTGGTGATGGATGGTGAATGTATTGTTCTAATTTGTTGTATCTCTTGAAGGTCAGCCAAGACTTCTCACTCCTCTTCAATGCTGAGATGGCTTCTAAGCTGCTGGAAAGGTGGGACACTGCTTTTAAGAAGAGAATAATTGAAGAAGCCATGGGCCTTACTTCGACTCCTGCTGTGCGGTCCCTTCTGCTGTCAGCAAGAAACGAGACAGACAGTGAAGATTGTTCCAGTAAGATATTTAGCTATTTCCTTGTAATGTATTATTTGTCAAGAATGTGAACTCTGTATAGGTTGGGTAGCTCTGCAGGAAGTTTAAGGAACTTGCTTGATGTAGTGGAGTCAGGCAGTATTGGCCTTCACTTTATAAACTTAATTTGCTGGAACAAGCACATAATTTGTGAGAAGCTGCGACCGATAGTGACAGTGCTTTGAACTTTTTGGACAGACAAACCGACAGCGTGGCTTATACTAGCTGCTTGGTCGCAGCTAAAAACTGCGATGTAAAAAATCTGGATGTATTTACTGATCTCCTCTTCTTTTCAGAATGGGACAGTGACATGGCCACTCTGCTTTTGCTCATTCATCTCCTTCCACCCCCACCTGGAGGGAAGAGGGCTGCGAAAATCAGTGCCGTGGATGCTGCAAGTAGGCTTGTGGTGTACCACAAGGTATTGAGACTCCTTTATTATATACCCCTGAGAATATTGAGTTTTGACATGAGTGTTTATGCCTTGGCCTTAATGGAATGTAACCGGAATGCTTGTTTTCTTTGTTCTTGTTTTCTTTCTCCATGTAGTCATGCAACAGCATTGATGAACATCTTCGGCAAAGAGAAGGGCGACAGCCGTACATCCTTGCTGTGGGTGGATCTCCTGGCCAGATCGACCACTTCTACCTAGCTCTCGACAAGAAACTCATCCCTTGTCAGGCGGGTGGTTCCCTCTCTGCATTTGACGCGCTGTTCAAGTCCCACTTTGTGTTCAATGTAATGTACGATATCGCACTCATTAACTTCTACACTTTCATTCAGACAACCGTGTACAGAATTGATGTAGGGAAAACGAAAGAATCACCTCGAGTAAAAGAACTGCGAACAAAGCTACTTAACTAGGCTGTAGTAAGTAAAGCTGGCCAGGATGTTATTTTGTTTTAAATGCCAAGCATCGTATGGAACTAGTCAGTTACTGATAACTCATTTAAGATTTGAACATGGATTTTATCCTGACAAAAATTTCAAATTGATGTGTGCACAAGAAACATGTAGGAAACGATTTACAACCTATGCGGGATTTCGTAAACATTTAGATTTTAGTCATCAGATCGATAATAACCCTGAGAGTAATTTGACCCTGAGATGTAATTTAGTTCATCCTGATGGTTATTCCAGAGTTGACTTGGATGAATCTTCTGTGCCAAATGTGTTAGTTGAGTCTTTGTCAGATTCAGGACATTCTGAGAACAGTGGGTCAGGTCTTTGTAAAAGAAATATGAAAGATATGTGTGCAGCTATTGTTGCCAAAATACAAGGAAGTGGTGCTGCCAGTAATGCAGTCTCATCGATTGTCTGTGATTTGGAAGAATTTGCAACTGAGATGCACTCCCAAACTACGCAAACTGTGCTGTCTGTAGTTCCTGCTAGTGTCCCTTTGAGGTCAGCAGTAGAACAAAGTTTGGAAGATTTTGACAATCCATTTTCCTGTTTAAATACGGAACGTAAACGAACCAAGTACTTTAGTGAAAAGTGTGGAATTGTTGAGCCTGTGGAAATTGTCTTGGGTGTTCGGTATGACAGCAGACGTAACAGGAAAACTGGCACATATAGCCAAGTCCCGGTGAATGACACATTCATATATATTCCTATTTTGGAGACTTTGAAATTCATGTTCCGAAACTCTGACTTTTGCGATACGGTCAAAGCAGGTACCTCATTCAGTGCAAATATTTACAAAGACTTCAATGATGGGAGTTACTTTAAGACCCACCCACTGTTCTCTAAACACTTGAATGCTTTACAAATACAACTTTACTATGACGACTTTGAGACAGCCAATCCGCTTGGTTCAAAACGTTGCATTCATAAGCTAGGCTGTTTGTATTTTGTTTTGCGAAATGTACCCCCTAAATTCAACTCTGCTGTTCTGAACATACCTTTAGTGTCTCTGTTTCATTGTCAAGACTTGAAGAAATATGGTTTTGATTTGATTCTACAGCCCTTGATTTCTGACCTTAAAAGGCTTGAAAGAGAAGGAATTGATTTGCCAATTTCCTCTGAAAAAGTGCATGGTACAATAAGTCAAATTACAGGAGACAATCTAGGAATGCATTCCATTCTTGGGTTTACAGAGTCCTTCAGTGGACATTATTTCTGCCATTTATGTTTGCTTCATAAGAGTGATGCCCAAGATGTTTTCTGTGAGGATGATCCTCGAGTAGTAATACGTGACAAGGAAAGTTTTGAAATGCATTGCAGGACACTTCAGTCAGATCCACAGCTTAATTCTGTATATGGGGTTAAGAGAAATTCATCTCTGAACACTTTGCAGTTTTTTCATGTGTGTAACAATGTTTCCTTTGACATTATGCACGATGTTCTTGAAGGGGTGGCTCAATATGAGCTAAAGTTGTTGTTTCAGTATCTAACTGCGAATTTCATCTCAAAGCAAGATCTTCTGTCACGAATCTATTCATTTAATTATGGTTATTTGGAACGCAAAAACCGCCCAACAAATGTTAACTTTGAGAACAGTAGCAACCACCTGGGACTGAATTCAATTCAAACGCTGTGTCTTGTGAAAAATACCCCATTACTTTTTGGAGATGTGGTACCACCTGAGAATAGAAACTGGAACCTTCTGCTTCTCTTGTTGCAAATAATGAACATCATTTTTTCCCCAAGCCTTACTTATGGGATGACTGTAGCACTTAAACACTTAATTCAGGAGCACCACCAGCTTTTTAAGCAGCTGTACCCAGACAGAAATTTAATACCCAAGCATCATTTCATGGTGCATTACCCTTCTTGCATAAGAAAAATAGGTCCCTTGTTACACACTTGGTGTATGAGGTATGAAGCCAAACATAAGCTTTTCAAAAACACTCTTAAAAACTTTAAGAATATAACTAAGTCTCTGGCCAGAAAACATCAGATGTTAATAGGAAATCATTGGGACACGTTAACATTTCAACGCAAAGACTATGGGCCAGTGTCTTTGTTTTCTCTTGCAGACTATGATGGTGGTGAAGAGTTGGCCAATTCTCTTGTAATTTCTATGCAAGACAATGTGTATTCCACTAATTGGGTACAGATAGATGGGATTGAATATAGGATAGGGCTTACTGTTTGCAACGAGATCACGCACGAGGTTCCTGTATTTTCCAACATCACAAGGATACTGTTGCTAGATGACTGTATCTACTTAGTAGTAGAACCATTAGTAACTGATTGTTTCTATGAGCATTTTCATGCCTTCAGAGTGTGCGATAGTGAAGAAAATGAAACTGTCATTAAACTTGATAGTTTGCGCTTTTACAAACCATTTGACATTCAGTGTGCTTATGGGCCAGATGAGAGTATGTATGTGGTGCTTTCCCATTGTTTGTTATAATATCTGGTCTGTAATGTAAGTACAGGTCTTGTAATCATAAGGACACTGTTGGCAGATGACTATCTACTTAGAAATAATACATTACTCATGGCTCTACTACTGTGAGCATTATGCCTTCAGAGTGTAATGATGAAGAAAATAAAACTCATTAAACTTAATAGTTTGCGCTTTTACAAGCCGTTTGACATTCGGTGTGCTATATGGGCCAGATGAGGGTATGCATGTGGTGCTTTCCCATCGTTTGTTATAATATCTGGTCTGTAATGTAAGTACAGGTGTTGTGCTGAATAAAAGAAAAGGAAAAGTGGTTTCATTCTTGACTTTACTGACATGTAAAACAACTCCAGAGTTACTTTCACTCTTATAATGATTTGATTCAACCTGATGTAGGGTTAAAATAACACTGTCCAGTTACATTTTTAACTATTCAGAGAATTGATTCACCCATTTTTAGTGTTAACTCAACACTGTCCAGAGTTACATTTGAACTCTATAGAGAATTGATTCACCCATTTTTAGTGTTAACTCAACCCTGTCCAGAGTTACATTTGAACTCTATAGAGAATTGATTCACCCATTTTTAGTGTTAACTCAACACTGTCCAGAGTTATATTTGAACTCTATAGAGAATTGATTCACCCATTTTTAGTGTTAACTCAACACTGTCCAGAGTTACATTTTAACTCTATAGAGAATTGATTCACCCATTTTTAGTGTTAACTCAACACTGTCCAGAGTTATATTTGAACTCTATAGAGAATTGATTCACCCATTTTTAGTGTTAACTCAACACTGTCCAGAGTTACATTTGAACTCTATAGAGAATTGATTCACCCATTTTTAGTGTTAACTCAACACTGTCCAGAGTTACATTTGAACTCTATAGAGAATTGATTCACCCATTTTTAGTGTTAACTCAACACTGTCCAGAGTTACATTTGAACGATTCAGAGAATGTGTTCACTCCTATTTAGTGTTGAAACAACACTGTGAAGAGTTATGTCTTAAACACTACCAGAGTAAATATCCAACACTGTGGTGGAGTAAAAATGGTAACACTGATGTGAGAGTTGAATCAACACTGGTCAGTGAGAATTATATAAACACTGAAAAAGTGTTAATATTAACACTTACAGAGTTGATTTAACACCGGTGGTTTTGCTGTGTAGGCTACACACACAGAATCAAACATCTTTACCTAGGATTAATAACTCCGATCAATGGCTAGGCTAGGCCCACCAGGATTAGTTCTTTTGTATGATAAAGGCTATTCAGTTTAATTCACTTGCTAAATGGTTTAGCTCTAGTCAAACAACAATCAAACATTATGTTACTGGAAATCATGCAGTCAAAGATAGCCTACAATGTGATGTGTTTTATCACAATCTAGCATAGTGTGCACTTGTTAGTTATTTTATTACATAGGCTGGACAGACAATGTTTTTTGAAAACATGTATTTAAGCAATCATAGTGGCACTCCACCAGCCATTGAAAGATCAGGTGTAATGTTAGTAGTAGATGAGATCCGATCAACTTGCGCGACTTGCAACAAAGCTTTCCTCAGATTAAAAGTAGCTCCCGCACTTTGTCCGAATGAGGCGGGATGGACATAGGAGGTTTTTGCAGACAAGCTGAAGACCCAATGGAGATACGGGTTTTAATCACAAGCTATTTTGAATACTTTCTATTGGTCAAATCGTCTTAAAACACACAGACAGACGTAAAGGATGAAAAATAGTAGTGACTTATGGAAAAAAATAAAATTTGAAAAAAATGGAGATACAAGGTTTTCACCCGACAGCGACGATATACAATGAGATAATTAGTTAAGAAGGAAGTGCATGACAGAGGAAATACAGAGAGAGAAAAACTGCAATCACAAAAGGCTCCCGAAAAGTGTGACGAAGACAGGGGAGTGACGGCAATGAAAACACGGAACAGTGAAACCATAAACGAAACTGAATGCATGATGAGAAAATAATAAATGAGAACATAGTCAGAAACATAAATACACAGATAAATAAACAAAATACAGAATCCTGACAGTACCCTCCCCCCCCTAACTAACGCCTCTTGGAGTTTTAGTAGGTGGCACAGGGCGGGTTGCATGAAAGTCTCTAATGAGAGTAGGGTCCAGAATAAAACGGGAGGGGATCCAGCTCCTCTCCTCCGGACCGTACCCCTCCCAGTCAATCAAGTACTGGAGTACCCGCCTCTGGCAGCGAACATCCAGCAAGCGGCGCACAGTGTAAGCTTTGGAACCATCAATGAGACGGAGGGTGGGTAACTAAGGGTTTGATACGGGATACATGGAAAATGCGGTGCATGGTGGAGGGAAGCTTTAAACGGACAGCAGTGGGGCTAATGATCTGAGTGATGGGGTAAGGACCAATAAAACGAGATGCCAGTTTGCGAGAGTCTACTCGAAGGGGAATGTCTCTGGTCAAAAGCCACACAGGTTGTCCAACATGGTAACGGGGAGCTTTGGAGTGCCCCCTATCGGCCTGCTGCTTAATCCTAGCATTGGCCCAAATCAGGTTGGTGCGAGTGCGTTGCCAAGTGCGCCGGCAACGACGCACATAAGCCTCAGCTGACAGAACCCCCACCTCTTCCTCCTGACTAGGAAACAATGGGGGCTGATACCCCATACAGCACTCAAATGGCGACAGTCCTGAGGAGGAAGAGGTATGAGAATTAATCGCATATTCCGCCCAGGGTAGTTGAAGACTCCAGGAGGTGGGGTTCTGGGAGGTCAGGCAATGCAACACAGTCTCAATAAGTTGATTAGCCCGTTCCGTTTTGGCCGTTGGTTTGGGGGTGGAAACCAGAGGATAAGCTGACCGTAGCCCCCAACAGTTTACAAAAAGACTTCCAAAACTTAGAGACAAACTGGGGCCCTCGCTCAGACACAATATCAGTGGGGAGACCATGTAGACGAAAACACGCTTTGAATCATGATGTTAGCAGTTTCTTTGGCAGAGGGAAGTTTGGTGAGGGGAATGAAGTGGGCGGCCTTGGAAAATCTATCCACTACTGTGAGAATAGTGGTATTGCCAATAGAAGGGGGTAATCCGGTTATGAAATCCAGAGAGATGTGAGACCAGGGTCATTTAGGGACAGGCAGAAGTTGAAGATGACCAGCAGGGGGTTAGTTAGAAGTCTTGTTTTGAGCACAAGTAGCACAGGCAGAGATAAAATCTTGAATATCTTGGATCATGGAGGGCCACCAGAAATGTCTTTGGATGAAGGCTTTAGTTCTACGGATTCCGGGATGAAATGATAATTGTGATGAGTGTCCCCACTGGATAACCTGGGATCGGGCAGAGTCAGGAACGAAGAGACGGTTGGTGGGACAATGGCTGGGACCAGCATTGCCAGCTTGAGCAGTGCGTACCACAGTCTCAATACGCAGCAGCAATTAAGTAGTGATGGTAGGATGGTTTCAGGTTCAGGAGCATTGGTGGTTCGCGCACCAGCGCAGGTAGAGGACTCGGAGGAGACAGAGGAGCGGGCTGCTGGGGTGCACTGACTCGGGCGGGAGCTCGAAATTACTGGGCTTGATAACTGCACTGAGTAAAACCTGAGTATAAACCCTCCCAAATCTGGAACATGGACTGAAGTTAAAAGAGCCAATATTTTCCGTGACAATCGATAGCAGACAGAGCCAAAGAACGTGTTCAGACACTTTTAGATAATGACACATTTATTGAAACACTTGCAAATGCTAAACCAGGTTGTTTGTAGGCTATGACACTACAAATGCTCTACCACTAGAAGACAGCGACTACCGGACACGCCAACAAACCACGTAGGATGGAGTAAACTCCTTGTTGAATCATTGTCTACGAAATAGTTTGCCAGCACTGCTGGCACTGCAATTGTTTTCCATTAAAGCACAGCAGACAATCTTACAGTCTTTTTTTCTAAGTGTTGGGTGTTTAAGAGTAAGAAAAGGCTAGTTGTTGTAGTAAGCAGTTGCCCTTATAAAGTAGGCTATGCTGGTAGACAAATACCAATAGTATTTGTCTACCAAATACCAATAGTTTTAAAGCTGTTGAGATAATTGAAAAACTTTTGTATGTTCTCAAATGTCAAGGTGGCACAACCGTAAACATGGGACTTTTTAATGAAGTTTAGAGGTAATAACAGTAAACAGGATATTGCATCATCAAGAGAACCCCAAGTGACCTTTATGGCTGAGTGAAAAGGTTTGTAGATCTCTCTCAAATATTGATAAAAATAGCTACTTTCAACACGTAGGTAGGCTGGTACACTTTCCATGTCAGGTGGTACAACCAATGTAAAACTAGGAAAATGTTATTTTATCATAAAACTCTTTATTCTATTTAAAAATTTGATAGCAATGGCTAAAGCTAGGACAGGCGTAGAAGTAGAAGCCTGTTTAATTTGAAAGTAGTTGCAAAAGTCAGGTGGCGCAACCAGTAAGTCAGGTGGCGCAACTGAAAGGAATGTCACTATATGAAATAAATAATATTATTTAAAGCTCTAAGATTATCTATTACATTTCTAAAATGTTTATTAGTTTTAAGTTAAAGAAGTTATACACTTTCAAACCTTTTTCATGATTTGTAATTCTAGATTTAGTTTCTGAACTCTGAGTTTGCATGTTATCGAACTTTTCACTGTATAATGTGATGTATATTTATGCATTGTTCTGTGTGGTACGACAAGGTTTAGAATAGGCCTTCCCTACAGAAAGACAGTAGACAATATAAGTTTGAACACAAACCTCAAGTTGGCTTGATAAAGCAAAGGACAGAGAACACTATATTTTGGTAATTGAAATTAGGCATTACACAACAAACAATAGACATTGTTAGCAATGACATGTATTAGTTGAACTGAAATAGGCTATATGAACTGGAAGCTGAATGGAACTGGATGAATACAAGTTCCATTACAAACCATGAACGAGTAGAAAACGAACAAGCTTTACTCATCCAATAATTCCTATTGACTTTAAAACAGTTTTTTAAAAGTGGAATACCATTAATTGTATGAAATCTTTCAAAATGGACGAAGAGGTGGTTGCTAAGGTCTTTGCTATGGTCTTACTTGTTGGTTGATAGGGTCCCTGTTAGTTAATAGGATGTTACTAGTGGATTGCTCGGTGGTTGCTAAGGTCTTTCTAGGTGGTTGCTATGGTCTTAGTTGTTAGTTGCTAGGGTCCCTGTTGGTGAATAGGGTGTTACTAGGGGATTGCTTGGTGGTTGCTAGGGTGATACGAGGTGGTTACAAGCCGGTTGCTAGGGTGTAGTAGGTGGTTGCCGTGGTATTACTAGGTGTAGGAAAAAATCTTTATTTCCCAAGTTGCCCCTTATGAGGGCCCCTTGGGAAAGAAAAGTTTGCACTGGCCAGAATTTGGTCTCTCTTGTGTTGAAGTTTTACCAGCATTTGTTTAATCCTCCTGGGAATATGGTGTTGAGTTTTCTAATCCAATGTCTTTCTGTCCTACGTCTGTCCTCCTGTGTCCAGTTAATATTTGAATGGAGGCCCGATATTTCTACTGCTTCAAGTCCATGTTGTAGGAAATGAGCCACTACGTGTGTGTCTGTTTTTCTATAATTTCTTATGTTATATACAGTGGGGCAAAAAAGTATTTAGTCAGTATTTAGAAGTTACCAATTGTGCAAGTTCTCCCACTTAAAAAGATGAGAGAGGCCTGTAATTTTCATCATAGGTATACCTAAACTATGAGAGACAAAATGAGAAAAAAAATTCCTGAAAATCACATTGTCTGATTTTTAAAGAATATATTTGCAAATTATGGTGGAAAATAAGTATTTGGTCAATAACAAAAGTTCATCTCAATACTTTGTTATATACCCTTTGTTGGCAATGACAGAGGTCAAACGTTTTCTGTAAGTCTTCACAAGCTTTTCACACACTGTTGCTGGTATTTTGGCCCATTCCTCCATGCAGATCTCCTCTAGAGCAGTGATGTTTTGGGGCTGTCGCTGGGCAACACGGACTTTCAACTCCCTCCACAGATTTTCTATGGGGTTGAGATCTGGAGACTGGCTAGGCCACTCCAGGACCTTGAAATGCTTCTTACGAAGCCACTCCTTCGTTGCCCGGGCGGTGTGTTTGGGATCATTGTCATGCTGAAAGACCCAGCCACGTTTCATCTTCATTGCCCTTGCTGATGGAAGGAGGTTTTCACTCAAAATCTCACGATACATGGCCCCATTCATTCTTTCCTTTACACGGATCAGTCGTCCTGGTCCCCTTGCAGAAAAACAGCCCCAAAGCATGATGTTTCCACCCCCATGCTTCACAGTAGGTATGGTGTTCTTTGGATGCAACTCGGCATTCTTTCTCCTCCAAACACGACGAGTTGAGTTTTTACCAAAAAGTTCTATTTTGGTTTCATCTGACCATATGACATTCTCCCAATCCTCTTCTGGATCATCCAAATGCTCTCTAGCAAACTTCAGACGGGCCTGGACATGTACTGGCTTAAGCAGGGGGACACGTCTGGCACTGCAGGATTTGAGTCCCTGGCGGCGTAGTGTGTTACTGATGGTAGCCTTTGTTACTTTGGTCCCAGCTCTCTGCAGGTCATTCACTAGGTCCCCCCGTGTGGTTCTGGGATTTTTGTTCACCGTTCTTGTGATCATTTTGGCCCCACGGGGTGAGATCTTGCGTGGAGCCCCAGATCGAGGGAGATTATCAGTGGTCTTGTATGCCTTCCATTTTCTAATAATTGCTCCCACAGTTGATTTCTTCACACCAAGCTGCTTACCTATTGCAGATTCAGTCTTCCCAGCCTGGTGCAGGTCTACAATTTTGTTTCTGGTGTCCTTTGACAGCTCTTTGGTCTTGGCCATAGTGGAGTTTGGAGTGTGACTGTTTGAGGTTGTGGACAGGTGTCTTTTATACTGATAACAAGTTCAAACAGGTGCCATTAATACAGGTAACGAGTGGAGGACAGAGGAGCCTCTTAAAGAAGAAGTTACAGGTCTGTGAGAGCCAGAAATCTTGCTTGTTTGTAGGTGACCAAATACTTATTTTACCGAGGAATTTACCAATTAATTCATTAAAAATCCGACAATGTGATTTCCTGGATTCTTTCCCCCCATTCTGTCTCTCATAGTTGAAGTGTACCTATGATGAAAATTACAGGCGTTTCTCATCTTTTTAAGTGGGAGAACTTGCACAATTGGTAACTTCTAAATACTGACTAAATACTTTTTTGCCCCACTGTATATGTGTTGTGCCAATCTGGTCTTGATTGTATTTCCTGTCTCTCCTACATATTTTATGTCGCAGTTTGCGCACTTTATTTTTAATAAGGTATGTTGTGTTTGTAGTGTTGTTTTTCACTGTAGTGGCCTGTTTGTAAAATATTGGGCCTTGTGTGGGTAAAATGTTGATTTCCGGTAGTTTACTACTTACCAGATGATTCTTAAGGTTTTTTTTTTTTTTTTTGCAGGCCGAAACGATTTTGTATTCTTGAAGCAAGTCTGTGTTTTGCAGAATCCTGGCCAGGTTCAGTTTAATTTTTCCGTTCGCTATTTGGCTGAATGTCAAGGAGGTGGTGATAAGTGGAATAATTTCTCGTGTCCTGTTGTTTTGTAGCCAAGGTTTTCCTAATCTGTCTGAGGAACGATGTGGAATACCCCCGTGGTTTTAATGCATTGAAGACTGTTTTGGTAGCCTCCTCAAAGTCTGTAATCTGTGTGGAGATTCTGTTGAACCTTAGCAATTGGGATTTAATCAGGCCTCTGAATGTATGTTTCGGGTGGAGACTGTCCTTGTGTAAGAGTGCATGTGTGTCTGTCTTTAAAGAAAACTTTAGTGTCTAATGTGTGTGTTTGGAGAAATGAGGGCCCCTTGTATGTGGCAGTGTCCAACAAATCTATATGTTCATAGTGTGTGGTGTGTTTAACCCCTTGGCGCAGATGGCAAATTTCACCTATTTAGGGGGTGCTCTGTTTAAGGCTTTATAAAACCAGGGGCCCTATCTTACACCCGGCGCAAAGCGGCGCTAACCCAAACGCAAGTGTCTTTGCGATCTTACACCCGGCGCTGGGTTCATTATGACGCCTAGCGCTTACGTCGTTTAACTACCATGTATTCTTGCGCCCGTTGCAAGTGAACTGGACGTGTTGGTCTTAAGATAAGGAGTGGCCAGAATTCTTTTTGGCGTATTCCTATCTTGAGCCAGCACAAAGCGCTTGCGCTAGAACCACCACAAACCTGGTCTAAAGTCATGTCGCAGTTGTTTACGTTATTTTAACGGCGCATATAAGTGCGTCTACATAGGCGTGTGCACAACGCGCGTACCCTCCTGTCTGTTACACACAGGGGCGCGCACAAGCATGACTAAAATATCAAGATTACAATGTGTATTATGAAATAGTATTATTGTGTAGGCTATATCAAAAAATGCATAATAATAAAAGGGTCCATAGCCTACCTTTCCCTCAGCGAAGGGGAATGCCATGCACATTAAATTGCTTTCAGCCCACTACATCAACATCCAGGCAATGTGCGATGGTACAGGACAATGGCTATCCATTAAAAAGGAGCTGATAACACCTACGTATATCAAGCCTAATGCGCGAATTGTCATTTACACCTAATGTGTGAATTGTCATTCAATGGAAAACTCGCGCACGGCAATTGATGGACATTTGAGTTCTGAAAATGCGCTTCAGATGTCATTACAATACAGCTCTGTTTATCTAGGAATACAGCCTGTAAGTTCAAAGCCTGGTTTGTGACTGAAAAAAGTTCAAAACCTTGTCCAGTGAATTTGTTTTTCAAAGAGTCTAGGCTACAGCGGATTCGCTGTGCATAAGGTTGTTTCGATAGCCTATGGTTAATAAACGGAGATAAATGTCACCATGTTAACTAAATTGTAACCTTAGCTATTCTTCGTCCTTCATATTTTTTAAATTACAGTGACCAGGTTTCCATACTCTCCGCTTATTAAAACCCAGCTGATTTCACCTGTTATTCCATAACTGAACAAAACGATTTTATAGAGAACTAAGTGTCTAATTAGAAATGAAAACAAATTTGCAGCACGCTACACAACTAATTCACAATTAATTTTAATGCCATTCTCTGCATGTGCGCTGCATGTTCTCTGTTTCCCCTGCTGTAAGTCGCACGTTTCGCGGTCTTCCTGGGAAAGTGGATTGTTTTAAAGCATTACGCTACGAGTAAAACAGGTTGCTCACATTTCCATAAACAGGACATTATTAAACAAGGGGAAATATGCGTGAACATATGGGTTGCCAACCTGACAGCTTTATTGTATTTAGTGTCATCATTAAGGCAAAATGGCGGTATTTATGTTATTAATCAGTATTACTATGCAGGTAGCCTAATGAACTTCAGATGAAGCTTGAACTTCGAGAACTCCATGAGAACAGCCTCATGGAATTGATGTTTGACACTTTCATTGCATAATCAAATGAAATTCGCTGAACAAGCAGGCTGAAGCCATTGATAGCTTATTCTCAGCTGTTGCAGGTCCTTTTAACGAAATTTAACCGCATATATTTTGTAAAATAACAGCCCTGTCGGGAATTACCGGGAACGCATAGGCTAATGGTTAGTCCGAATAATATTGAATCATACTCCATTTAGCCTGATCACACTAAACACGCACAAGCGTGTCTGTTTCACCATCAAGCAATCCGCCAAGGTGGAAAAGCAGGCTTTTAAAGGGAATGGGATATGACATTTTGATTGGTTTATTGCATGTCACGCCCAAGACACACCTATAACTAATGAAGCGACTAGGTTCAGCCCATTTGCACCTTCCGCCGTGCTTAGCGCCCAAAAAACACGCCGTTAAAATAGCAAAAGTGGACTTGGACACGCCCAAAATGGACTTTACGCCATGCGCTTAGACCAAGCGCCAAGATCGCCAAGATAGAGCCCCAGGTGTGAGCATCACATAAACTTGGTAAATGGCTTAAATGAAACAAGACAGGGGTACCATTTACAATACAAACTTAGAGTGGGAATTACTATATTTTCATCACTATAGGGGGGTAGATATCTATGGGTCCAAAATCCTTATGCAAAACATGTCATAAAATGAATAAAATTAGTTTTGTCCATTACAAAGCATATACATTTGCTCCTTCTGATGCCTTCTGAAGCACTCGGTAAAGTGGCTCTGGTTCGTTAGCTTTTTACCTTAAATTAGATATGACCGTGCGTTCAAATCTCAAACCGACCCGTATTTGCTGGAAAAAGAAGTTGAAATTCGCTTTTTTTCCACTAGGGCGCAGCCATCTTGGACCAACAGAAATTAAGTTTTGTTCGGTAATACTCATTTGAGCATCTTGGGGCAATAGAAAAAGACCGTCTGTGCATTTTTTGTTTTATTTTTTCCTCAAGATACATCGTTGAGCTCACTGAAAGTCAGCTATTTTCCCATAGGAATATATTGAGCAGCAGAGACTGACAAACCTAGTGATGTCACGACCGCAGTTGGTCCAAGATGGCTGCGCCCTAGTGTAAAAAAAGCTAATTTCAACTTCTTTTTCCAGCAAATATGGGTCGGTTTGAGATTTGAACGCACAGTCATATCTAATTTAAGGTAAAAAGCAACGAACCTGAGCCACTTTACCGAGTGCTTCATAATATCACAGTGTTACATACACCTGAATATGTTGCCTAATCATTCACTCTTGTACCTAAATAAAACATCACTTGTCCCTGTACTCTACAGTATTTATACTTTTGTCCTGGGATTGCATTTTTCTGTATTTTTTAAATTTTTAAAAATTTTCCTATTCATAATGACTCCAAGGAAATTTTTACCTTAATCTACCACATATCAGCACACAGTAAATTGGAATGAGCATTTGTCATGCCCTAAGAGACAAGTATATACGCCATAGCCTATATTATGTACGATAACATGAACATAAAATAGTATTCCACCATCTGCAAAATGCTGCCAAATGTTCTATCTTCAATGAACATTGGTAGCCTACATCAAAAATACATTTAACGATTGCACTACAGTATGTGAAATGCACTCAAAATGCGAAAATAAAAATAGGGCTATCAAACATATTGGAAAGACAGTGCTCGAGTGGAAACACAAACGTACATATGTAGCCAGTGAGACCAACGGAATTTTAGACGCAAAAGTATTTACATGTCGGAAAAGGGAAACTCCCCTCCATAATGCGTGTTCTATAGAGCTTGCGTAATACTAGACCGTTAAAACGAAAACTGCCGTTACGCTGGGCTGTAGTAAATTGTTCAAAGCACCCAAAAAGACATGGCATATACCGTTGCTAAGGTTATAATGTACTCTATTGGATAAAAAAGCCGACAATTAAACCAGAATGAACTGTAACGACTGAGACAGGCTTGCAGGGCATGGGGGTATTACGCGTTGACGTTTCAGATAGTGTAATAGCGGTATAAAGTGTTGTATATTTCTCAAAGCGATTGTACCAGACAATAAATGACCACTAAATTTTGAAAGGAACCGATGGTAGGATTATATATTTATTTCAAATTTAGTAGCATATATTGCTAGTAGAATGGTAGAATGAGACAGTACTTTCACAGTTTATTTTGCATTTGAGTGAGCAGGGCTTTTCACGGCTTTTCTGGCATATGATCAGGCTATTGTTGGGTTTATCTCCTTGCTATGACGTTATTCTAATTTTATATGATGAATAAATATATTTATGAACTCAAACATAGACGCTATTGTCCACTATATCACACATGGGTAGGTATAGACTAGGTGGGGGGTTGCTTGTTAAATTGACTTGCTACGGGAAAATAGTGACACTTAGAAACTCCGTATTCAGCAGAAATCGTCATGAACTGTCTACCAATAAAGCTAAAACACAGAGTTTGTGATTTCCACTAATAGTTTGACTGCAGTAGCAACGAATGTCTCAGTTGAGCAAAAAGGTCCCACCGGCGTCACCTTCTACGCAAAGGAGTTAATTGTGATAGATGTATGGTGCGTGTTGAGGATCTGTATGAAGTGTTTGAAATCTTCTGAGCTATGTGTCCATGTTCCCCAGGTGTCATCTAAATACCTAAAATAATTAGTGGGAAGTTTGGGGTATTTTTCAAAAACAGTCTCCTCCCAATGTGCCATATAAATGTTTTTGGCATAAGCCAGAGCAAATTTTTTGCCCATAGCTGTGCCACTGGTCTGTAAAAAGAATTCTTTATTGAATTCAAAGTAATTTTTGGTGAGGCTTATCTCCAGTAATTGCAGGAGGATTGTATCCGGTCGATTGTTGTCCGGGTACTTTTCTATCCATGTTTTTACCGCTGTTAATCCCGCTACTGTGTTTATGTTGGTGTATAGACTATCTATGTCTATGGTGAACAGGATGGCTTCTTCCGGTATTTTGGCGTTTTTTTATTTTGTTTATGAAATCATATGAGTCTTTGATGTAGCTTTTGTGTTTTGTGGACATAGAATTGAGAAAAAAAAATCTAAGTATTCAGCTATCCTATAGGAGTCACTGTTGCAGTCTGAAATAATAGGCCTCCCTGCTGGGACCTCATACAGTATGCTCCAGGATTCTGGTGGCTTGTGTATTTTAGGGAGGAGGTAAAAAAAATCCTAGGTCTCGGGTTGTCCTCTCCCCTCAGGTAAAAACTTTGTTTTTTAGTGATGTATTTGTTTTCTACTAGTGTCTGTATGATGGCATGTATTTCCTGGGCCGTGTCTGGGTATATGGGTCCATCTAATTTTCTGTAATATGTTATGTTGTGAAATTGTCTATAGGCTTCCTGTGTGTATTGTGTTCTGTCCATAATAACTATGGCACTTCCCTCGTCTGCTGGTTTGATCATTATTTGCTTGTTTTTAGCCAGCTGTAGTAGCGCTTGGCTCTCCCCTCTGCTGAGGTTGTTTTGGTCTTTGTGGGTTTGCAGGTTCAGTGCCTTAATCAATGTGTTGTCCTCTTTAATAATCTGCGCAATCTCTTTAGGGATTTGTTCTGGTCTGGGTTCCCAGATGGATCTTGGTGTGAAAGGTGTCTGTTCCCTGGTTTCCGCTCCCTCAAAGAAAGCTGCCAGCTTCAGTCTCCTGTGGAACTCCTGGACTTGTCCTTTGAGGGTTTCTTTTTGTTTTCTGTGGATATTTACTGTGGTTATAAATGACAGACCCCTGTCCAGCAGCTTAAATTAGTCTTCTGTGGGTGTAAAGTTGTTACTCAGTAGTATAATGTTGTTGTTCCCCTCCCTGTTTGTGCTTGGGCTTGTGGGGATTGTCAGTTTAAATGGTGCAGCCAGTGGTTCAGTATGTTTGTTGCTGTCCTATCTGTCCAGTGGATGTCATCTTGTGTGGTGCAGAAGTCCTCCTCTGGAAGCTTAGGGACATGTGGCATGTTCCTGCGGATGTGTTCATTTATCTCTTCCAAGTTACATTACATTACATTCATTTAGCAGACGCTTTTATCCAAAGTGACGTACAATAAGTGCATACAGAGACATCATCAAGATCACTACAGAACAGACAAAGACAAAGCACATCCTTCCCATAATGTAGCAGCTATCCCTAGTAATGAACGTTGACTGTAGTTCACAGTAAGCTGTGGGTAAATCAGCTATACTACACTTCTATTCTAAATACTATTATAAACTATAACAAACAGACAGGAAAAACACAGGGAACTAGTAAACACAGGGAACTGATATTCCTAGGTTAGAACATCAGTCAAGGTGGAGTCTGAAGAGGTGTGTCTTCAGGCCTCGACGGAATGCAGGCAGGGTTCGAGTAGAATGTAGGGGAATGGGAAGTTCATTCCACCACTGAGGAGCTAAGGTGGAAAAGCTCCGCAGTCGGGACGAGCGAGAGCCGTTGACACGGAGGGGGGGAAGTGCGAGTCGCCCTGCTGTAGAAGAGCGAAGTGGTCGAGCAGGAACATAGTTCTGGATTAAGTCCTGCAGGTAGGCAGGGCCTGTCCTATTGGCTGCAGTGTAGGCCAGGGTCAGAACTTTGAACCTGATCCTGGGTGCAACTGGCAGCCAGTGGAGTGACCTCAGCAGGGGGGTTACATGGGGAAATTTCGGGAGGTTGAACACAAGCCGGGCAGCTGCATTCTGGATCAGTTGAAGAGGCAGAATGGCGCAGGCCAGTAGGCTTGCGAGCAGGGAGTTGCAGTAGTCCAGGCGTGAGGTGACCATGGTCTGGACAAGAAGGTGGGTGGAGTAGGTGGTCAGGTACGGTCAAATCCTCCTAATGTTGTACAGGAGTTACCTGCAGGACCGTGCCGTCACCCTGATGTGCTCTTTGAAGTTGGACCTCTAGCGGGGTTCTAGGTTCACAGAGTGATTGATGAGTGGAATCCAGATCTCCACTGATGGAAAGGTGGTTTTGGCCATCCTCAGCATATTTTGTAACTGCTTGATAGCAGTTTTCTTTGGGTGCTGGTCCTTGTTGTTGATTCCAAAGGATAGGGTGACTCTCTGTACCTTGGGATCCACCACTGTCTTCTCCAGGAGGCCCGCCGCATGTTGGAATGTTGCCCCAGGGTAGCTGTCAATCTGAAGATCCCCCCTGGAGTAGGACTGGATCCTGGAGAGGTTGGAGTCCCCCAAGATGATGTTTGGTTTTCTGACGGTGATTTCCCATTCCTGGATCTTTCTGGTGGACCTGGGATGTTGTGTGGGGTGGAAGGTCCCATCTTCCACTCTGGCCCTCGTAGCGTGTGGCTGGGGAATGGGGGTGTGTGTGAGGGCAGGCCTGGGGTTATGGTTGGGGGTAGGTCTGGGTAGGTAATGGTTAGGGGTGGGGGTGGGTGTGAGGGTAGGTCTGGGTAGGTTATGGTTACAGTCTTCTGCCAAACTTCTTTTTGGCCCACCTGGTAGCCACCTGGAATGCCGCCAGCCAGTTTGATAGATGAATGTTCTCCATAGATGAATGTTCTCCAGTTTTTTAGTGAGGTGTCCCAGGTTCTCCAAGTAGTGTTCTTCCAGGATCTGCATGGATGTGTGGAGCCAGTTGAGAGCATTCCCCGCCAGCTTCTCCATGGTGTTGTCCGTCGGGGAGGCCGGTCTGACCAGGGTGGCCAGTTCCTGCATCTTCTTTTGTAGGCTGGCTGGTGGAGTAGTCCTGCCTCCAGACACCGCAGTGTTCTGCAGGTGGTGTGTTGTCTGGATGATCCTGAAGAGAATCCTGGTAGCCTTCGCAAAGGCTGCCATAGCTCTGGGCGTTGGTGCGGTGTTGTTTAGGTGTGGTCGTTTTTTAGTGTTTTTTTTTTAGTGCAAGCGGCGGTGTGCGGTTTGGCTGATTGATAGCATGCTTTGTCAACTCAAGGTTGACGCATACCAATGCAGCCTATACTTACCCAGACTGGTACCTTGTAGCTTGTAGCTTAGTTGACACTGTTAGGTTTCCACTACAAGATACTACAGTCTCTGTAGTGCTGTGTCTGTAGTACACCCGATCTGTGTACTGTACCTGGTGTCTCAAGAAATAATTTGCAGTTAAAACTACAGTTTTCCGTAATAAATGGATACTTTTTTGCTTTTTAGGGAGGTTTTTTCAGCAGGATAGGTTCTTCTGTTTCTCTAGAAGAGTGTCAGTAGTCCTTGCTGTTTCTCCAAAGCTGTTGTGTGCATGGTATTACTTGGTGGTTGCTAAGGTGTTACTAGGTGGTTGCTAGGGTCTTACCAGGCGATTGTTTTAATATGTGGTACAATGAAAGCATATCATACAGTGCATAGGCCTCAGAAGTCGTGTCGTCAGTTCCTCTAGATTAGTATGAGCATGTTGAACTGAAATAGGCTATATGAACTGAAAGCTGAATGGAACTGGATGAATAAGAGTTCTATTAAAAACCATGAATGAGGAGAAAATGCACAAGCTTTACCCATCCAATAATTCCTATTGACCTCTTCTATTGACTTTAAAAGAGTTTATATTTTAAGTGGAATATACCATTAATTGTATGAAATCTTTCATTACAGTGTATCTAATCAATCTATTGCACTGTAGCCTATTTCAGTTGCTATGTACCGAATGTGATCTCATGTGATGTGTCCTGTTTTTGATCAATTTACTACTTTTACTTCAATAGAGACTGTTGACGAAAACTTTGAAATAAAAATGCAATTATTCAGCATATTTCCTGTCATTATTAATGTTGTCAGGTGGCACAACTGATAATCGTCAGGTGGTGCGACCAGGTAAAATATTCATTTAAACCAATAAATAGTAGGTTAAAGTGAACAAATGGTTGATAACTATGATGTGAATAGCCATTGTATTGAATGCATTCATTTGTGTATTTGTATAATAATTTTTCTGTCTTTAAATGTAAAATCAGATGCTAAAGATACGAAATACCTGGCCACTAGGATGCAATCATCTTAAATTATTTTAAATACAAAACACAACCGCAAAATAATAATGTGTTAGGCACTGTAGACACTCTAAGGGATACTTGCCAAAGATTTCACTTAGAATAAATAGTAGGAAAATACAAATATTTGGTTGCACCACCTGACATGGGCGGTGAAGTTAAAAATACAGTCAAAAAATTAATTTAAACACTTTGAAATGTTATTTAACAAATTGTAAACACATTGTTCCAGACAGGGGCGCGGCCAGGGATTATGGGCCCCATGAAAAGATGTATCACATTGGGCCCCACCACAACAGGCCACGCCAACCCTTTTGTATGGGTTAATGCTATTGCTTTCTGCTAGCTACATCATTCTAGCCTCTTATGGGGATCAATAAAGGCTAACAATACATTAGCACTTACTTCTTGTAAGTTTTATCACCACTGCAGTGAAGCAAAAAAAAGTGAACAAACTCCGTTTTCTATCAGGAATGTATTGTCAAGCTCACGTGAATTCACTGCTGTCTACGGACAGGCTAGCTAACAGGTTAATTTCCACCACTCACGGGCTACTACACCCACCTTCCTTTGTGAAAAATTGGGTGACATACTGTCGCCCTTTCTTTTCTCTCTCCTGTCTTTCCTTTTCTTTCTTTCCACTCGCAATTTTCACTGCTAGGCTAGCAAGTACCATTCGTGCCTGGTTTGGGGGCAGGACCGAACCATTTCATGTAAATAGAGGGGGGGGGTTTGGGTTTGGTTGGGCAATACAGAGGCTCTCTGGATGTTTACTTTTTTGCCAAAAACAAGAAAAGAAAAAGAAACCGTTGTAAATAAAATATTCTATTAATTAAATAATTTCATATTGAAAAAAATTTACCTAATGTTCTAATAATGTTTTAGGGCCCTTAGAATCGTCCTAACCTTTCCCCCATACGGCACCCCTGGTTCCAGAATCAAAAATATGCATTACATCCATTTTTTAAAGACTTTTTAAAAATACCTTTTTAGAAGTTTTATTTGTCATTGCCCCATAAATCAAAGTTCAATATATATTTCCTGTTTGGCTTGCCATATACACACACACACACACACACACACACACACACACACACACACACACACACACACACACACACACACACACACACACAATTATATATACATATACATACACACAAACACTAACTCCAAGAATCAATTATTTTACTTAAAACAAAAATTGAGTATACACTTTTACTTCAAATAAAATAAAAATGTGTTTCTACACATTTAGGAAAAGTTGGTTCTGCAATGATTTGGGCCATTCATAGCATCTTTGTCTTTACATGTCTACATGTCTCACATCTTTAGCCCCTGGTCTTTTATGCTTTTGTTAGGAATATTGTGAAGGAATTTTCTATTTTACAATATGTGTGTATTAACATGGAGACAATCACATGATTATTATTAAACATTTATTATAGTTTTGATTATTGGTAGATCAATTATATTGAATTAAGTAATTAAACATATACTCTATGCAAACACATGAGCTAGGCCTGCTAGGCCTCAAGCAGGCTCTGTGTCTTTATCTTTCATTTCTGCAAGAGACAGGCAGTCTGTGAGATGGATGTTTCTGTTGAACATTCCTGACCAAGGCTGAAGGTTATCTAGAGTCTAAACACTGGAAAGTTTTAACACCCCTGTTTTCTGTATTATTTAGGAATACGCCCCTTGTGGCAAATCACTAAGGAGTGTGTATAAATGTCAGTGTATTCTGTTTTCAAGTCAGAGTGATCTGGTAAGATCCTCTCACTATGGTTTATCTGCAAATAAACTAAAATTCTTATTCTTATTAATATACAGTTTTGTTGTGGTTCTGTTTGGTCAGACTTGCTCACTGTGGGTAAAAGGGAAAATTCCACGACAAATATCAAATTAACTGAATAGTCTCACTTCTAAAGTAGTGGTTTCTGCAGACACATCTTCAAGTGCATTTTAACACATTTTCAAAATATGTGAACTATAAGGGCAGTTTTAAGACTAAAGTTGGAACACAACTGACACAAGTAATATTGGTTGTCCACTGAGCTTTACTCTTTTCAAATGAATTTCAAATATATAATGATTTTGATAAAAGCAGAATGTGCAGAACATTTTTATTTCCCTTTCATTTCCTTGCTCCTTGGGTTAATCCTTGGTCAGATCATATCTGAAACAACCTACTTTTTTAGTATCATTTTGTAAATGCCTGCACAAACAAGTGTGCATTGCCTCTAATCCAGCTGAAGGAAGGTGCTTATCTTACCAAGGCTGTTTATTGTGAGAGCCGTGTGGCGCAGTCAGCCTTATTGACCTGATGTAACTGCGTCGCTGAACTCAAGCGCATCAGTTCTGGATTCATGCAATGGGAGAGGAAAAGGATGGGAATGGGAAATTTCTCAGCTCACAGACAGAGGGTGCTGTTGCCATTCCATTGTGAAAAGAAAACAAAAGGTTTATGGCGGGCAGCAGGCGGGCTGGTTGGCATGGAGATTAAATCAGTGTGCAGTCTGTATGGATTGGTTGCATAAGTCTTTCTCTAGGGCCTCAAAGAAATCTATAGGGTGCAAATAAAAAGTTGTAGCAGGAGCCTTAGTCAGAATCCCAAGTGTTCCAGCCATATATGGAGGTATGGATGAACAAAGTAAAAAAATAAATAAATAATTAAAAATGTACTTAAATTTAAAAGCAAACTTTTTCAATCCATGCATATCAAGTGTGATTTCCTTGACATAAATAGCCACACTTTTGTGGATCTGGTTCTTCCTCAGCAGTGTAACTTGCATCCTGTCCTTTACCCTCAGTTTTTTTAAGCCTTTCAGGGGGAAAAATACTCCCTTAAAACTGCTTTCCCGTCTCATTCCAGGATGCTCGCTGGATGCTAATTTTCCTGCAGAGGGGAGTGAGCTGGATTTAACTACCAGCTGTTCATCCAAATGCGTACTTGGAGGCAGGGAGGGGACAGGTTTACATTCTGATGGCTTGCTGACTAGAACTGGCTCCAATGTCTCACTTGGAAACTGAATATTTCCATGGAGTGAGTGAGCACAGAGAGGACTTGATCGGAGAGCCATCTACAACCAGTCAAATGCTGCATGAAGCGGTTATCTGACTGCTTAGATGGAGGTGTGGAGAGTGTAAATGGATCTCCTTGGGGTGATTTGCTGCAACATTTCACCTGTGGAAATGCTTTAATTTATACTCATTATCCCATCTGGAAAGAGGCCTGATTAAGAAGTATAAGCTCTTACTTTGGCTGCAATTGAACATGGAAATGTGTTTGATTCGTTGCTGTACATACAGAGGTCTGTACAGAAGTCTTATATGACAATCCATATGTGAAATTGGTGAACATTATACAGTATAAGTTTATATACCAGCATTCATAATGCGTAACTGCTTTTTACAGATTTAGGGTATGATTATGAAATAAAATAATGATACATATATAATGAGCAAAGTGTCAAGTAAATACATTGGTTAAGACAAATAAAAATCAAAGCACAAAATGGCATTCGAGCTGACAGTTGGGCAGTCTCAAGAATAAAAGCGATTTAAAAATATAGCTGTGAGCAGCGGTTCATGGGATACAAGCAGCATAAGCAACAGGTGCCATACACAGACTATGATGACGGATTATAACTTTACACATACATAACTGATACGTAATCTGGCTGAAAATAGCATCGGCTATTTTAAAAAATAATAATAATTTTAAGCAAAGTCTGGTCCTGCTTACAAAATTAGTATATATTAATCAGATTTAAAAATCATACTCATTTTATGTATCCTGTATGGTACTCCTAAAAGAGACAAATTTCAAGATAATTCATGGGAATTACCCTGTTTCAGACATTTTACAGAAGAGATTTAAATTCGAAACTGAACTGTGTAGGCTAGCCTACGTTTTTGTTCCGACCAGATCGACAGTAGCAAGGAAAAAACTCCCTGGTGTAACTAGGAAGAAACCTTGGGAGGAACCAAACTCAAGGGGGGAACCCATCCTCCTCTGGTCGGCTCAGGGTCTAGGTCTTAATGACCAGCATGGTCAAAACAGCCAATGTCCATGTTAATAGAATTTGCAGCAGCTAGATGACAGTCCAGATGTGGCGGCAATGATGGTGGGGAACTGGGCGCCGATGGCGGCGGGAGCAGCTGGCAGGGGTGGTGAGGAGGGAGGGGCAAGCGGCAACGGACAGGAAGCCGGACAGCAACTATCGGGGGGGGGGGGGGGGGGGGTTGGACAAATGACCCGCCAGGAGTAATCTATGGCTGCATAGCTATGAAGACAGAGTTTGAGAAACCATCCAGTCATGAGGGAAAATAATCCTACCCACCTATCAAGAGCCAGCCCAGGAAGATGGGGTCACAGCTGTTGAGAGGTGACAGTAAGGAAAGGATGCCACCGCACATTACTCTATGGCTAAAGGCTTCTCTGGTCCTGTCTCCGGACTACAACTCGTTATAAACCTGATCGTAAAGGTGCGTTTTTAATCTAGACTTAAATATTGAGACTGTGTCTGATTCCCTTATAAATTTTGGCAGGGTGTTCCACAGTAGTGGCACTCTGTAGGAGAAGCTCTACCACCAGTCAAGTTTTTAGATATTCTAGGGATTACTAAGTAGCCTGCGTCTTGGGAACGAAGTGATCTTTTCGGCTTATATGGTAAAAGCAGATTACATACAGTCAAGCCGGAAAGTCTCCCCACCCCTTTCACCTTCTCCACGTTTTATTACATTACAGACATATTCTACAATAGATTGAGTTAATTTTTTGTCTCAAAATTCTACACAAAATAGCCCATAATGACAAAGTGAAAACAGGTTTGTGCTAATTTATTAAAAATCAAAATGTAAAATATCATATGTACACAAGTGTGCACACCCTTTGATATGGCACCCAAAAGTGAGCTGAGGTGCATTTTGTTTCCACTGATACTGCTTGAGATGTTTCTACAACTTAATTGGAGTCCACCTGTGATAAATTCAATTGATTGGACATGATTGGGGATTGCCAACACCTGCCTATATAAGGTCCCACAGTTGACAGTGCATGTCAGAGCAAACTCCAAGCCATGGGGTCAAAGGAATTATCTGCAGACCTCAGAAACAGGATTGTGTCAAGGTATAGATCTGGAGAAGGGTATGGAAAAATCTCTGCAGCTTTACAGGTCCCAAAGAGCACAGTGGCCACCATCATTGAAAAATGGAAGAAGTTTGGAACCACCAAGAATCTTCCTAGACCTGGCCGCCCGGCCAAACTGAGCAATCGGGCAAGACGGGCCTTGGCCAGGGAGGTGAGCAGGAACCCGAGGGTCACTCTGACAGAGCTCCAGCGTATCCTTGTGGAGATGGGAGAACCTTTCAGAAGATCAACCATCCAGGCAGCACTCCACCAATCAGGCCTTTATGGTAGTGGCCAGACGGAAGCCCCTCCTTAGTAAAAGGCACATCACATCCCGCTTGGAGTTTGCCAAAAAGCACCTAGAGGACTCTCAAACCATGAGAATCAAGATTCTCTGGTCTGATGAAACCAAAATTGAACTTTTTGGCCTGAATACCAAGCGTCACGTCTGGAAGAAACCAGGCACCGCTCATCACCTGGCTAATACCATCCCTACAGTGAAGCATGGCGGTGGCAGCATCATGATGTGGGGATGTTTTTCAGCAGCGGGAACGGGGCGACTAGTCCTGATAGAGGGAAAGATGAATGCAGCTAAGTACACCGAGATCCTTGAAGAAAACCTGCTCCAGAGCGCTCTGGACCTCAGACTGGGGCGAAGGTTTACCTTCCAACATGACAACGACCCGAAGCACACAGCCAAGAGAACAAAGGAGTGGCTTCGGAGAAAGTCTGTGCATGTCCTTGAGTGGCCCAGCCAGAGCCCAGACCTGAATCCAATTGAACATCTGTGGAAAGAGCTGAAAATGGCTGTGTAAACGCTCCCCATCCAACCTGACGGAGCTTGCAAGGATATGCCAAGAGGAAAAAATGTCCAGAAACAAGTGTGCCAAGCTCGTAGCTTCTTTACCAAGATGCCTTGAAGCTGTAATCACTGCCAAAGGTGCAGCAACCAAGTATTAGGCTAAGGGTGTGTATAGATATGTATCCCCTAAATAACCTATTTTTGTCAGTAAAATAAAATTGAATATTTTCTAAAAACCTGTTTTCACTTCGACATTATTGGCTATTGTGTGTAGATGTTTGAGGCAAAAAATGAACTCAATCTATTGTAGTATAAGTCCGTAACGTAATAAAACGTGGAGAAGGTGAAAGGGGTGGGGAGACTTTCCGGCTTGACTGTATATACACTGGCGCAAGTCCATTTAAAGCTTTAAAGGTCAGAAGCAAAACCTTAAAGTCTATCCTGTACTTAATTGGTAGCCAATGAAGTGATGCTAGTACTGGGGTAATATGCTCATATTTCTTAGTTCTAGTTAAAATGCGAGCGGCTGCATTCTGCACAAGCTGGAGATTATTTAGCAAGGATTTAGTGCAGCCAGATAGTAGGGCATTACAGTAATCTAGCCTAGACGTAACAAAAGCATGGATCAATTTCTCTGCATCCCCTTCTGATAGGAAGTGCCTTATTTTAGTTATGTTCTTTAACTGAAAGAAAGCTACTCTAGATATGTTTTTTTATCTAGATCTGGGTCTATAGTAACACCTAGGTCTTTCACAGCTGAGTTTGGAACAACTAAACAACCATCGAAATTTAAAGTAGATGTACACAATTTCTCCCTTAGTTTTTTTGGACCTAAAACCAGCATTTCGGTCTTCTCTGAGTTTAGGAGCAGGAAATTGGAAAGCATCCAAGCTTTAATACCTGCAATACAAGCCTCGAATCGAGAAAGTGGTAGTGCCTTCATGGAAATCTGCATATCGTCCGCATAGCAGTGAAAATCTACCCCATGTGCCCGAATAATATCACCAAGGGGTAGCATATATAATGAAGAGTACTGGACCTAGCACTGATCCTTGTGCAATACCATATTTCACTACTGAGTAACTGGATACTTCTTCATTTAACAAACTGCTTCCTATTGTATAAGTATGATCTGAACCATGCAAGTGCATGACCATTTAGTCCAACACAACCCTGGAGTCTGTTCAGTAGAATCTCATGATCTATTGTATCAAAAGCTGCACTTAGGTCAAGGAATACAAGAATAGACACAGAGTTTTCGTCGGCTGATAATAGTAAATCGTTAATAACTTTAACAAGTGCCGTTTCAGTGCTATGATAGGGTCTAAATCCTGACTGGTATATTTCATGGATATGGTTTGAGCTAAGGTATGCACCAAGTTGCTTCGCAACAGCTTTCTCTAATATTTTTGATAGAAATGGAAGATTTGAAATGGGTCTATAGTTTTCCAGTTTGTCAGGTTCGAGGATTGGTTTTTGAGCAGTTGTTTTATTTATGCCACTCGATCTAAACGGCTCTGGGTAGACATTCGTGGATGGCTATCATTAAAAATTACATACCATCTTACCAATCTATTGATATTTTCCTTTATATGGACGGCTTGCTGTGGAACACATCGGATTTAATCAATTTGTTCATTTTATTGGTTAGATATTGCATTGACATTTGCAAATGGAGGGGGATCAAGCCAAATTTTACACATTTTTTAAATGACTTAGCCTAATTAGTCAATTAGCCTATTTAAAATCCAGGAAAAGTGTTAAGACTATGAACAAGAACAACAAGAAAATATACAAGAAAAAAATATCTCTTTGCCTTTTATTATAATTGATTGTCATGCTCAACCGCTTTGGATCCTCTTTTTCCCCTGATATTAGGCTGTCAGTTTTGGTGTCTTGTTTTTTGTGACATGCCTTTTACCACCAAATTTGTATTTTAGTTTGAGACAGTACTGACAGCGCAGATCTTCTTGTGCATTTTTGAGATCACCTCACCAATGTCAAAGTATCTCCAGAACAGTGGCATGGACCTACTGACTGCTCATCATTTGGTAATGGGGAACCCAAAACAGCCTGAAAAAATATGTCAGGGACATATGCCTCGACCCTAGACACTTTGACAATATCAGAGTAATGGGGCTTCCAACTGAATCCCTAGAACTGAGCAAATGCCTCCGTAAGTTCGGTAGAGAGCCACTACTGGAAGGCTGAAGGCCAAGCTCCGCAGTCTGGCTAACCAACGGGAAAGACTGAAGTTGCCCCATTTGGAGCCATACAGCATGAGAACAACAGATGATGCAGAGGATGGAGGAGAAGACCTGGAGCTGAAGAACACCATCTGCACCTCCTGCAAAAAAATTGTGCCATTTGTGTTTACCACACCCTCTCCAAATACGACCTACTGACTGATGTCTATCACGTCATTGGATTGGCCTAGAAGTTGCCGACACTCTTTTTCAGTCAAGTGGCCTGGGAGAGGACCTTCTCTACTCTCAAGTTTGCAAAGAACAGACTGAAGACCACCCTGACCACAGGAGCATCTTGAGGTATTCATGCTCATGTGCACAGAGAAAGAGATCCTGATGACTTTAGACAATGATGGAGTCAGAGACCAGTGGACTGCTCTGATGCTTACTGTTGATGTGAGGTAGTACAGTCTCCATTTGTTTTGGGGTTTGAGAAGGTATAGGCCTGTATACCTTGGAGGTTGGTTAGGGCTAGGTAATATTACGGTAATACCATATACCGGGTAGGGGTGTGCAGCGATGCCACTATCTGTATCTGTTCAACCATCAACAATATCTGTATCTGTATTCTGATTAGAAACCGGAAGTGGGCGTGACTTTGATCTGAGGTTGCGTTACATATAGGAAATGTGATCTTTTCTAGTCTAAAATTAATTGTTATTGCAATTTATGAGTATTCACCGTCTTTTTTTCTTTTCAAAACTTTTTATAAGAACTATACTCTGTACTTATCTATCTATTGTTCTGTTAAAGGTTGTTTTTGTTTGAACTCCCCACCCCCTAACTGGGGGACACTGAACAATAATTTTGGATAAGAACTGGAAAAAATCGGAGGTACAATATATAATCAACTCAGCATGAAAAGGCAGTTTTATAAAAACATCAAACCGTTTCATTATACATTTGAAGAAACTATTTCCACAATAACAGCACATTCTGTACTTTTTTTGTTATTTTTTTATAGGCATACAGACAGGTGGGCACTGAATCAAAGATTTCCCTGCTGCAATTGAATTATTTCCCTCATCCAAATATGAACTGGCAACTTTGGATAGAAAAAAAAAAATCTGTTTCCAACCCACGATCCGTCCACTTCCGGATTTCGGCTTCGGGCACACCCCTAATACCGGGGTATTGAAAAATGACGAAGGTATCCAATTTCAATACCGTCCTCTAATTTCTGGCCCATATCTACCTATGAATACCATAATACCATATACCATATATAATTTGGGGAAGGCTTAAAGGGATAGTTCGGAATGTTGGACATAATGTCTCAATTACGACTTACCTATGATGTAGTTGATTGATGGAAACCATTTTCAGCTAATTCCATGCTGTCCCTTCTTTTGAACATACACACGTTGCTAATGCTAGCAAAACTCTATGGTAACCGGTAGCATCCACTACCAAATGCACTTAAACACTCCACAGTACATCCAAAGCAAATAAAATACGACGACAGTCTATCAGGGTTATTTTGAGTGTTTATACCATAATTCTTTAAGTCAAACTATCATTGAATCCTTTACTTTGTGCTGACCTAATATTCCCTGTGGAAGTACGGCGGCGGCAGAGCGAACGTGGCCATTGCAACTTGTTACTCTTCTTTGTTGTATTTGACCAGTGCCGGCACTACATTCATAGGTAACGTAAAGTATCGCTCCCCCGATAGACTGTCGTCATATTTTATTTGCTTTGGGTGCACTGTGGAGTGTTTAAGTGCGTTTGGTAGTGGATGCTACCGGTTGCCATAGAGTTGTGCTAGCATTTGCAACGTGTGTATTTCCAAAAGAAGGGACAGCATGGAATTAGTTGAAAATGGTTTTCATCAATCAACTACATCATGGGTAAGTCGTAATTGAGACATTATGTCCAAAATTCCAAACTATCCCTTTAAATGTATGAAAAATCTGATACCGCCCAACCCTAAAGTTGGTTGTTTCCGTCTCCAAATATTTGCATGGATTTTGATAAGCTGTTGTGAGCATGTGAGAGCATTTGTGTATCACACTCTTCATGACTGACTGTACACGTTTGGGTACAATAGGTAGCAGTAGGTGGCAGTATACTCTGACTTAGTGCTACAGCTGACGTAGGCTTGCCTGGCCCTCTTCTTGCATTGATTCAGTGTAATGGCGATGCCTATACAAATTGAGGGAGCACATGCCAGCAAGACAAAATCGTATTTGCGCTAAAAATATAGAAGTTTTTTCGCCAATCTCCTTTGTGAAAACGTTAGCGAAGCAAAGTTTTTAAACTATTTTAAACTATTGCCACTGCTAGCATGGTAAAAATCAGTATGTCCTCTTGATAAATTATTGATTTCTCTCAGTATGAGTATTACAGAATGTTGATTAGGGGGATTTGAGACAAAACCCTGTTTTTTTTGTCCGTAATGGGCTGAAACGAATATCTGATACTTGTAGTTGATGCTATAGCGAGTTGACAGACTCTCCCATTAAATGCCATTGGCAATTAGCTGTGGCAATATCACCGTGTGATGTCACATCATCTATGGAACTCAAGTTTAATAGCGGAAAACTTAAATACTACACAAAACAGGAAAACAAGACCTGGGTTGTGTTTTACAGTGGGGTGCAAAAAATTTGGGCACACCTGGTCAAAATTGTACAAAAATAAATTACACATTTCTTCAAATTTTAAAGCAAGATTACATTTTATTTACATTTTTTACAGTTTCAATATAATAAAAAAAGGTAAAAAAGGCCCTGTGCAAAAGGTTGGGAACCCTTTTGGATTATTCTTTGTTACTTTTTAAAAAGATGATTACTAAGGCCCAGGGCCAGGTGATTTACTCGTTAGGGCTTCAATGGGTCAGGTGAATATAATTCCAGGGCTGAAGTATTTATTCTGAAGTAACTCCATGCCTTCTAAAGCATCCAACTATGGTGCCTGTTCTGTCTGGTGGTAACAACCATGGGTTCCTCTAAACAGTTGTCCAAGGATGTCAGAATCAAGATAGTGCACTTCCACCAACAAGGAGAAGGCAAAAAAAAGAATAAAATATTTTTTTTTTTAAACTCTCAATTTTTCAAACTACCTATATACACTCAGAAACATTATCAGAAAATGGAATATAAATTGAATGGTTGAAGTCAAGGCAAGATCTAGAAGACCAAGAACAATATCAGCTCAAGGCAACAGCTCAAGGCAACAGCTCAAGGCTACAGCTGCAACGGGAACTGGGGGAGAGAAAGAATGGAATGATAAACTCGACGAAACAATAAAACAACATAACAAATGCAAATATAGCAAATGCTATATTAATCGCTTAAAAATCACTGAAATCAAGAAAATGGTCAAGCCAGAAAGGTCAGACAAGTCAGCTAAAACAAGTCACTCTATTCCAGCGGACTTGGCATCAATTATGGAAAGCCTGGAAGATATCAAGATTCAACTGAAAGACATAAGGCAGGAGTTAAAAGATCTTAAAGATGAAAATATCAAGAAAGACCAACAAATAAAGGCTCTAACATACAGAGTGGAGGAGCTTGAACAACATGGGAAACTTAATGATGTGATCATCACAGGGCTCAGAATCAAACCAAGGAACTATGCCAGGGCGACGAGTTCCAACGAGGAGCCAGACGAGGCAGACATTCAATCAGTGGAAATACAGGTGTGGAACTTTCTTGATTCCAAAAAAATCGATATGGATCTTACAAATGTGGATTCTTGTTATCTGCTGCCCAAGAGAAAAACTAATGAAGGTAGGGAAAACGAAACCCGCGCCGTGGTGCTGAGATTCATAAGCAGGAAATATAAAGTTGCTCTACTGAAACAGGGCAAAAATCTGAAAGGATCCAACGTGTTCATCAATGAAAATCTCACCAAAGTAAACGCCACCATCACTTGGAAAGCGCGTCAATTGAAGAAAGGGGAAAAACTACAGAACACCTGGACGGCAAACTGCAAAGTTTTTATCAAACCAATTGGGTCTTCAGAAAACACCAGACCGGTGCTGATCAGGGCGCTGGAGGAGCTGGAGAAATATTAATAGTAAGGTACGTGAAAACAATGTGAAAACGCCATGAACTCAGTACAATCAAAAAGTAAAACTTCACGGATTATATTGAATGAATTGATGGATAAAATTGCTGACCATGAAAAAAGGAGTATGATATCTAACCAGAACCCAAAATCAAAAGCCCCGAATGAAGAAGTGGATCCAGACAGACACTTTTTTTATAATGAAACAAACAAATGTGGATATTACTTGGAAGACCAATTCAATAAGAACATTAGTATGGGTGGAAAGCTGTCAATAATCCACTTCAACAGCAGGAGTCTATACGCAAACTTTGAACAGATACAGGAGTATCTATGTACATTTGCCAAACCATTTAACATCATTGCGGTGTCGGAAACTTGGATTAACGTTGAGAAAGGCATGGATTTCCACCTGGAAGGGTATAATTTTGTGTGTAAGAACAGAATCAACAAAGCTGGTGGAGGAGTTGCACTGTTTATTGAGGAGAGCATAAATTTTGAGATAATGGAAAGCTTGTCAATTGTCGTTGAAAATGTAATGGAGTGTATAACAATTGAATTCTCAGCGCTAAAAGGTAAAAAAACTGTTATATGCAATGTTTACAGAGCTCCTAGCTCAAAAATAGACATTTTCAAAAATTGTATGGGAGAAATATTATCAAAAATGAATCAATCAAATGTTTTTATATGCGGTGACTTTAACGTAGACATATTAAATCCCAACGATAACAAGTTGATTGAGGATTTCGTAAACACAATGTATGCGTGGGGAATGCGACCATTAATTACCCAGCCAAGCAGAATCTCTAAACATAGTGCCACACTAATTGACAACATCTATACAAATATACTGGACACAAAAATAACAAGTGGTATTTTGATAAATGATATCTCTGATCACCTTCCAGTCTTCGCCATCTGTGACTGGAAACAAACTTTGGATCAAAATCCAGGGTCAAAAATCTTAAAAAGAATTAGAAACGAAAAGAGACTCAAAGAGTTTGAACAAGACATGATAAAGCAAAAGTGGAATGATGTATTGAATGAAAGAGACACAAACAAAGCGTATGAGGCCTTCTTAAACACAATAAATTCAATATATGACAAGCACTGCCCGGTAGTCAAAAATTCGAGAAAAGGCAAAAAAATCAAAGAAATAAGGCCATGGATTACCAAGAAAATAGAAAACGCCTGTAGAAAAAAAAAACAGCTTATATAAACAGTTTTTAAAGGAAAGGAGCGAACAATCATATGCAAAGTACAAACGTTGCAGAAACAGAGTGACTGATCAGTTGAGGAAACATAAAAAAGATTACTATGATAAGTTACTATCAGAAAATATTAATTACAATTACATTAATATCATTTCAATATAAACAACAAGAGGGAAGAAGAAAAAAAGTCGACATTAGACAATTTCAACAAATACTTTGTTAGTGTCGGTCCAGAGCTAGCCAAGGCCATTCCTTCCACACTCCTACAGTGGGATCACTTTGATAGGGGCAGTGAGACAAAACAAGAGTCATTATTTTTATATCCTGTTACACAAAAAGAAATGAAAGAGATACTGAGAGACTGCACAGCTAAGACATCCACTGACGCAGATCAGATAGACATGACATTGTTAAAAAGGATATCAAAGGCGATCATACCTCCACTAACACACATATGTAACCTATCGTTCTGTAATGGCGTGTTTCCAGACAAAATGAAGATAGCAAAAGTTCTTCCTTTATATAAAAATGGAGACAAACAAGAGTTTTCAAATTATCGTCCGGTTTCAATTTTACCACAGTGCTCGAAAATTATTGAAAAGCTCTTTAATGTAAGATTAGATAAATTCATTGTTAAACACAAACTGTTATGTGACAACCAATACGGGTTCAGGAAAAAACATTCAACAGCACTGGCCCTAACAGAATCCATAGAATTTATTAAAGACGCATTAGACCGGAATCTATTCACCATAGGCATATTCATAGACTTGAAAAAAGCTTTTGACACGATAAACCACAACATATTGATGGAAAAATTGTATAGATATGGAGTTAGAGGAATCGCATTACAATGGATAAAGAGTTACCTATCAAACAGAGTTCAATTTGTTCAGATAGGGGATAACATATCATCATGCCTGGACATCACCTGTGGGGTCACACAGGGTTCAGTCCTAGGACCAAAATTATTTTTAATATATATTAATGACATAGTCAAAGTATCTGACGTTTTAAAATTAATTTTATTCGCGGACGACACAAACATCCTATGTTCTGGAATTGATCTTAAACAAATGGTCACATCAGTTAATAATGAAATGTCAAAGCTCCACACGTGGTTTAATATTAATAAACTATAATTAAACCTTTCAAAGACAAAATTTATATTATTTGGGAAAAGAGGCCAGAAAGAAAATATAAACTTAAAAGTCAATGGTATCAACATTGAACGAGTGAACGAACACAAGATTCTGGGGGTTACGGTAGATAACCTCCTGACATGGAAACCACATGTGAAGCTAGTTCAATGTAAATTGGCCAAAAGCGTGTCTATTTTGTGGAAAATGCAGAAACTACTCAATCAACATTCACTTAAGACAATTTACTCGGCACTCATAACACCTCACCTAAACTACTGTGTCGAAGTGTGGGGACACACATATAAAGACACTATAGAGCCACTGTTCAAACTCCAAAAAAGGGCAATAAGAGTTGTATATGGTGTCCCATATAGAGACCACACTAATGAATTGTTTATTAAGGCAAAGTTTCTCAAGTGGCAGGATATAATTGAATATAATACTGTACAAATATTATTCTTAGCCTCCAAAAACCTCTTACCCATAAATATACAGAAACTGTTTCTAAAGAGAGATGACATACATAACCTAAGAGGAAATATGATTTATAAACAAAAATCTATAAAGTCAACATTCAGAGGTCATTCATTATCCATTGTGGGGGTTAAACTTTGGAACAGTTTACATGATGAGATTAAAATGTCTACAAATTTAAAGACTTTCAAGGGTAAGATAAAATGCAAGATGGTAGAAAACTATCAAGTCTGAAAAATAGGGGGTTATCATGAAATGAAAACAATGTCATGATGTACTTTACTTTAAAAAACATTTAAAAATAAATAAATAAAAATAAAAAAAACCACAGCATGCGGTTCACACAGGATCCTGAACCCTGCAACAAAAGACAACAGACATTGGTCGCACAAACTCTCAGGATGGAGCTTCTAAACTGGTCATTTAATGCTATTGACAAAATATTCTCGACAAGGCGTGTGGGCACTGGAGAGCCGTCATGTCCAGATGGGACCTTTCTGGCAGGATACATCATGGATGGGTGGGACAAATGGCGTGTAGTGTGTCTGGCAGTACTAGATATAGAAGATGTGGAAGATGTGTACCTGCTTGGATTCATGATGGTTGGTCTAATCGGCCTAGGATTTGGCCAGTATGTGATGTACTGACAGCTGAGAAAAATGGGGTGTGACGTCTCTGGAAACAGGGAATTACTGATCATACTGAGAAATTTGAGATCGGACATCAACAAAATCAAGGGAAAAATAGCCATAATGCAGGCAGAAATCACCAAGCCACCGGAGGACAGTGCAGAAAATAGCGAGGGGTAATGAAATCCGAGATCTGGCAATCATACCAACTCAGGCTAAATGCACGGAATTTATAGGGGACAACAGAACATCATAAAAACGTAGAAACGGACACGTTTAATTTGGACATTAGCTGAACAAAATTTGAGAATGTTGGACGTGGAACTGAAACAAATTGTTTTGACCAAAGTATGACATGCACATTTAAACCTACTATTTTGGTATTTAATAATCTGATTTTAACTATCTGGTTTATTTTACTTTAGAGTATTTTATTTTATTTTATTTTTTTCTTTCCTTCTTGATCAATTTCGCTATAAAGAAAACTCAGCTATGATGTTATGATACTAAAAATATCTGTTTTAATCAAATGTATAATAAGAACATTGAAACAAATTGTTTGACCAATGTATGACATGCACATTTAAACCTACTTAATTGGACTTTAATAATCTGACTTTAAAAATCCGGTTTGTTTTACTTTAGAGTATTTTATTTTTATTTTATTTTTTCTTTCCTTCTTGATCAATTTTGATATAAAGAAAACTTAGCTATGCTGTTGTGATACTAAAAATATCAGTTTTAATCAAATGTATAATATGAACATTTAAAATCGTGAGGGAAGTGGGGCGGGACATTGATAAGCAGGCTGCTTTTTTCCCGTATCCCTTTTCGGCAGGAAATGTATTTGTTAAATGAATATTTCAGAAATGTGATGCAATGTGATCATACACATGCCGAAATAAATAAATAAATAAAAAAAGATAGAATGGCCCGAGACCTGGTGAGAAATGCTCAGAAGAACCCACACATCACTGAAAAAGAGCTTCAAAAAAGAGTAGCAGACACAGATATAGGTATAGACAACAATACAACGTACTTTAAACATCAAAGATCTATATAGCAGAGTTGCCAGAAAGAAGCCTTAGAGCATTACAATTCAAACACTAAACAACAAAATACCAGTGTTTGATGGCACATTCCCCTTTGCTTTTGAAAGGAACACTGGGCTTTGGAAATAAACTTTTCACTAACAATGTCAGGGGTGTGACAGGGACTTAGGCGCAGACAGCACGTAAAAATAAACCAAAGTTTATTTTGGGTCGAGACCCGGAGATGAGGCAAAGACATGGTCGAAAAACAGGCAGATGTCAAAAACCAAGAAGTCACAGTGAAGGTACAAAAACACAATACAAACGTAGTCAGTCAACAGTAGGGATGGGACACTCGCCACTCACGTGTTGACACGGTGTCGAGTTTTCAAATCACGGCTGTTTCGAAGTAGTGCTCCGAGGCTTGTTTCAAATCACGTGATCACAGAAACCGAAGCTTTGGACATCACGGTGACGCCTGTCATTGTGGGAGGTATCTTGAACCAATGCACGCTGAACCTGTTGAGATGTGTCAGCTATACGGATCTGGGATCAGAGGCTCTTTTCACTCACATATTGTAATGGGGCGTGACGTGTGAGGTGGGAGGAGCCAAACGCAGCAAGGGGAATCATTAAGCCCTTAGGCCACTAAGGCGGGATACCCCGCAGATAAGGGAAGGAGAACAGACAAGGAACACACACACCACAGCTACAGACCGGCTCACTGATACACGAGAGCCAGAAATAACACGCCCTGTCTCGATAACGAGACGCAAGAACAGGCGAGTAGCACAATGGCACAAACAAAATACACAACAAATACACACAGAAAACTAATACCTATTGGTATAGGAAGAGGCGGAGGAACAAAGATAATGTTCCGTGGCTACTTACATAAGCTGGCACTAACAGTCATATGCAGCAAAACAAACCTGGGTAAACACCCGATCTCCCAGAAGAGAAACATTTTACAGGTGAGCCGACGGAACAACGTCGTCCCAATGCCTTACCAGCAAAATGACTAAGCTAAGAATAGAGCCACGCCCTAACCTCTCAGACAGGAGAAATGTAAAGAGGCGAAGGAACAGATAATTAATGTACCAAGGCTTAAGGCTTGCAGTCACACACAAACATGTCCAACATCATCAACAGGTCTCCCTAAGAGACGAATTGCACCGAAGGACGAACAGAACTAAAGTTCCGAACCGAATCGCCCACATCTCCTATACACGGAGAAGGAAAGCACAAAAAGATGAAAAGGACAGCTGCACCTTAACCAACGGCTAACTGACTAACACAAGCACAAGCCCAGCCTCTCAGTAAGGGGAAATGTAACGAAGCGAACAGGAACAGCGATTTAACGTTCTATGGCTAGTTTAATAAGTGCGCAGTCCAATGCAGCAAACGTACCTGGGCAAACACCCGATCTCCCAGGAGGGAGAAACATTTACAGGCGAGCCGACGGAGCACCGTCGTCCCATAACTTGCTAACCTAAGACTCACGCAAACTAAATTAAACACGCGCCCAAGCCTCTGGTAAGGTGAAAAGTAACGAGGCGAACAGGAACAGAGATTTAACGTTCCATGGCTACTTAAATAAGTTCGCAGTCTAATGCAGCAAACAAACCTGGGTAAACACCCGATCTCCCAGGAGAGAGAAACATTAAAGTGTATCAGCACCGTCGTCCCAAAACTTACTATCCAAAAGACTACCGCGAACCTAAATAAACACACGCCCTAGCCTCACAGTAAAGGAATAAGTATCAAAAACCCTGACTCACAACAAAGGGGAATGTAACCCATGAGAAGGAGACAACAGGAAATAAACGTACCAAGGCTACTCACTGGCTCACCATAACACGGAAACGAGTAGAAGCAAACGCCAGGACTCTCAGTAGAAACCATTAACCGGCGAAAGGGAACAAAGAACAGCTACTTTACACTTCTACAAGCTAAGCAACCTAGCAGAAGCGAAGCGCCCGATCTCCAATGAGACGACATGCACCGAGGGGCGAACAGAACTAAAGTTCCAAACAGAGTCGCCCAGATCTCCATACACGGAGAAAACGCACACAGGCGAAATAGAGCAGAGATTTACGGTCCCAAACTTCTACGAGACAACTAACCACCAAGCCAGTAAGAAATAAGCCCTGCCTCACCAAGAGACGTTAAAAATAGGCGAGTAGCCAAAAATGGTACGAGAACTCACAGCCAACAATACACCACAGTACATAACAATAAACAAACAACAATTAATGTCGAAACCCCGAACGAAGGAAACGGTACGCTTAAATAACTCAGGTGACTACGAACAGGTGTAAATGCTAAACAGAAACTCCCCCAACTCAGCAGGGCGGAGCAAGCATCTACCAAAAGGGCAGCGCCCTCGCGTGGCCACCGAGGAAAACGACCGCATGGGGAAACAGGGTCAAAACCATGACACATATGAACCTCCATTCGGGTGTACGTGGAAAGACACAGGCTTCCTGTGTATCTGTGCAAAACCTCTGATTCCAGATCAGCTCATTCTTTTCCCACCCACAAACTTCCAAAATATAAAAATGGTTCAAATGCCCTAAATGTGACAAAATTCAATAGATAAGCAATTAAATAGATCATGTAATATATATAGCAATGAAATAACTAAATTAGCAATTAAATAAATCAATATCTATTTGTTATTTACAAATAGATATTATTATTTCTAGGTTTTTTTTCATAAAAACCTAGAAACCGCTACACGGCCGCCATATTAAGCAGTCAAGATAAGCATATTTTTGTAGTATATTGACTGATGCAGACTTCCCCTGATAAAATATACTATAACTCTTAATTCTCTACTAATTTTCATAAAATTTTTCTTGTTATAAATGTGGGAAATATCTGCATTACCTTTAAACAGGTTACCTTATTTATAAATTTCCCAAAACAGCTTGCCTATTTGTAAAAAGCCCTTTTAACTATTATAGCCTACAGGAGTTGTCAAAATGTAGTTTTTTTTTTTTTTTTTTAAAGTTGTAAATTAATTTAGAATTTCAGAGAAATATGAATAGGCTATTATAATTGGGACATCAACGACAACCACTAGGGGGCAGCCGTGGATGAGGTAAGCATAATAAAAAGGGGTAATAATGAACGCAAACCCATAGTTTTCCTTATTCCAGGACATCGCATTCTACAGAAATATAGAAATGCCATTGGGTCCATACCCAAGTCGTGGGGTTTCATCAGAGGAGAGGGAGAGATTTGAGAGTGCGTTTGAGATTTTGCTGAGAGATATTGTTAATAAAGGAAGGTTCACATAAGACGTCTTTTGTATGGGATTATTTCCAACAAGACACTCCATAAAAAGCACAGTGCATGATTTGCGACCGGCACCTGTCCTATTAAAATGCTTTGTCACTTGCGGTCAACGCATCCCGATATTTCAGCATTACCATGGAATCCTGCTGTGACTCAAGCTGGACCATCTAAGCTAGGTAGCCTATAGCCCAATAGAGCACCAAAAATGTACCTGTATATAAAAAAATAACATAAACAAGTTATTGAAGTTTGTGAACTTAATGAAGTTCCCCACATGCATGAGCATAATGTTATTTATTAACTGTGTTACAGTAGCAATCCACTTATGCCAGGAAGCCCTGAAAACATATGAAGAAAATAACTCCCATAGAATGACTACTAATAAGAATAACAATAATGTGAATAAAAATATGGCTACCTATCTGTGTGCTATTTAATATAGCCTACATTTCCTTTCCACAATGCTATATTGAGCTGGGAGAAAGCTGATACACTAGGTAGCCTATAGCCCAATAGAGCACCAAAAATGTACCTGTATATAAAAAAATAACATAAACAAGTTATTGAAGTTTGTGAACTTAATGAAGTTCCCCACATGCATGAGCATAATGTTATTTATTAACTGTGTTACAGTAGCAATCCACTTATGCCAGGAAGCCCTGAAAACATATGAAGAAAATAACTCCCATAGAATGACTACTAATAAGAATAACAATAATGTGAATAAAAATATGGCTACCTATCTGTGTGCTATTTAATATAGCCTACATTTCCTTTCCACAATGCTATATTGAGCTGGGAGAAAGCTGATACACTTTAAATACGAACCAGTAAATGGCGAAAATTGTTTTTAAAATAATTGGAATTCATTGTTGCAATGTACTGTCATGGTTTATGACCTTTTTCCCTTGTGGTCGTGTTCCTCGGTCGCCACACGTGGGCGCTGCTTCGTTGGTGGAGTTTTGGCTCCGTTCCTTCTTCTCGCGAAGAAGTCTCATCAACGTTGCACAGCTGTACATGGTTGCCGGTGAGCTATATAAGCCTTCCGTTTCCTTCATTCGGGGCTTCGATATTAATTGTTGATTGTTGATTGTGATTGTTTGTTGTTTGTGCTGTGGTGTGTTGTTTGGCATTATTTGTGCTATTTTGTGTGTGGTTTATTTCACCCTTTTAAAGTTTTAGCCTGTATGATAGGTCTAGAGTTAAGGAGACCGTTTTGCTCCGTTGTGCTATATTGGAGTTTTGCGGAACTTGCTTTTGTGCTTTGAGCTTTCAGGATTAATTCCTTTTTTGTGTGCTCGTTTCAGTCTCCGCTTTCTGGTCTTACCTTTGTTTGTTTGCTGCCTAGATCTTTTGCCTGTTTCTGTCTTTCTCCTCTCTCTGTTTGCTGTCTTCCGTGAAAGCTAGAGGAGTCTTTGTTTGTGTATATTTGTATGGTAGTTTCTTACTAAGAGACAGGGCGTTTTATCATACTGACTTTAGGGCTTTATTTATTCTTAGAGGCAGGGCATGTATTTTCTATTGAGCTTGCGCTAGTCAGATAGCCGATAATTCCGGTGCAGCTGTCCTCTCGTCCCTGTGTGCCTTTATCCGTATATGGAGTTTGACGATTTTGTTCGGAACTGTAGTTCTGTTTCGTCTGTCGGTGCATGTCTTCCTGTGGGGAAGATTGGGCAATGTTGTGGACATGTTCGCATTTGACTGTGAGTCTCTGATAATAGCCTTGGAACGGTCGTTTTCTGTTCCTTTTCGCCTTGTAATATTTCCACTTATTGAGAGGCTAGGGCGTGTATTTTCTACTAAGCTTGTGTGGTCATCTTTGCTAGTAAAGTTATGGGACGACGGTGCTCCGTCGGCTCGCCTGTAAAATGTTTCTCTCTCCTGAGAGATCGGGCGTTTACCCCTTTACGTTTTCTGGAGTAATGCGGGACTTGCCATGTGGATATAGTTATCCGGACTTTCCCCTCCTGGCGTATGTGCCTATGTGCATGTAATTATCCGGACTCTTCTCCCCTGGCTCTTGTCTGTTCCTGCTTCCTAGTTTTTGCATGTGACTGCTAGCTTGTGAAAGTAGCCATGGAATATTATATCCGTTCCTTTGGCCTTCTCTTATACTATTTCGTATTTTGCCGTGTTTATCGGCTGTGTGTTTTGTTTGTGCCATTTTGCTACTCGCCCGTTCTTATGCATCTCGTTACCGAGACAGGGCGTTTGTTATTTCCGGCTCATTCTCTAGTCACTTAGCTCATAGAAGTTTGAGAGCCTAGTGCTTTGTTCCATTCGCTTTGTTTGGTTTTCTTACTGAAAAAACCTGGCGTTTGCACTTCTACTCATTGGCGTGTGACAGTGAGCTGGTTAGTAGCTTTGGTACATTTGGTGTGTATTTGTGCCATTATGCTACTCGCCTGTTCTTATGCGTCTCGTTTCCGAGACAGGGCGTTTGTTATTTCCGGCTCGTTTATTAGTTACTTAGCTCGTAGAAGTATGGGGTAGTAGTCCTTTGTTCCCTTTCGCCTTGTTTGGGTTTCTTGTTGTGAAACCAGGCGTTTGTGCTTCTACTCATTGGTGTGTAACAGTGAGCCGGTCTGTAGCTGTGGTGTGTGTGTGTTCCTTGTCTTGTCTCCTCCCTTATCTGCAGGGTTGCCCGCCTTAGTGGCCTTAGGGCTTAAAGAATCCCCTTGCTGCGTTTGGCTCCTCCTACCTCACACGTCACGCCCCATTACATGTACTCTTGTACTCTCCTGATCAGACATGCAAGAGGAAATAGAAGAGCATTGGTCGGTATGATGGCATTAGGTTCATGAAACACTTTTCTATTTCACTTTAATAATAATTATCGTCATCTCATCATGAGAATGTTTAATTTGTACAACACTTTTAATGAAAGTCTCCGTTGGAAGACTCCGTTGGACAGGGTTTTAAGAATACATGGCAAAAGCATTACAAGAGTCAAGAATATTTAATTAATTTAAATTTATCGCCGTTGTGAAGAGGAATTTAGACCAGATGTCGGCACTAGAGAGGCAGAAAACAGGTCAAAAAAGGCTTGTAGCGAAACAGCAAAGGTGGCAACTGTGACGAACTCACAACAGAGTGGAGTATAAATACACAGGACTAACAAGCAAATGAGACACAGGTGAGTCGTGAAGCAGGTGAAACACATAGGTAATCAGGGCAGAGAAGAGAGGCGGGGCTGACACAATGAGGAAGTGAAACATGAGTACATGGAAGGAAAACGGAGATTGGAAATGCAAACACACGAATTACACCAAACAAGACCGAGAACAGAAATACCGAACAGGCTCAGATACTGACAAACAAGAACTACCTCTTTCTCACTGGAAGCAACTGGCATTAAATAAGAGTGCTACAATACTTACAATACTAAGTCCAGCCCTCAAAATAGTATTTCTTTATTTTATTAACATTTGGCTTGGCAGAGTCAGCAGTTTCCCCTTTCAGAAGGACCTTAAACTGTATTGCCTTATGCACCATGGAAACATGCTACATCTCAGGTCTTGTTTCCACCCCTCTCTTCAAAATAAAACTGCTTTCCCACAAGCCCCATATCCTAACTGCTTGGCGAGAAGGCGGCGGGAATCAGGGAGGAAATGAGTTTCATGTCTGTCTGAATGCACCACTGCCTCACAACAGACCCAACAAAACTCCCATCTCCCCCTCCTCCACAGAAAGATGGGGGAAAATGAGGGAACCACCCACAAAGGAACAGAGAAATCTTCTGGCATTACTGTACGGGCAGTTACCAAATTCAGTTGCTACCCACTGATAATTTACTGTGCTTACAGCCTGCCACTCCCTAAAAGGTCTTTGCCAAAAATCACGAAGAGCAAAAAAAAGAACCGCAGAACTCTCTCGATTAAGTGGGATCTTGTTTTTTACTCAAAACAGTTCAGTACCAGAATATTCCAATATAATAAAATGCTGTCAACCAGAATTATGCTATAGTAAAATAGTTATTATGTTGTGTTATGATTGTTTTGATAAAAACTAAATTTGAAATGTTGAACTACATAAACTGATGTCAATGAACTATGATCTAGTTTAAAAAAATGTTACCTGTCTGAAGAAATCCATTGGCTTAAAAAACAGCATTAACCTACATGTATAACAAATAAGATAACAGAGATAATAATCTTTCTTATCTATATACAGTACATAGTAGGCTGCAGTTACAATATACTGGTTGTACACTAATGAAGTGTTTTGTCATACTCTGCTGCATGCGTCTTAGTTTTGAGGCAAGATGTAATTCCTGGATTGCAGATTTTAATGAGTTTTTTAATGCAGTTTCCACATTGTTCTCAGCGTTTCCCACCATATATTTGTCACCCATGGCAATTGCACCACACTGATTCTCAGTCGTCCTGGACATAATTAACCACAAGGCCTCTCATTGAGCTGGGTCCAATTACCTGTGGAGGAAATGTTTGTGAGACAATGAACAAAGTAGGTCTATATATACCTAATGGTGCATGACCAAGATATTTATATGGGCTGCCCTTAACTGGCAAGGATATGCACCCGAGAAAAAGGGAGGCTGTGACTGCTATCGGAGCAGCGTGTGAAAAATAGCCGCTTGTTTCCAAACCATTCAATCAGTTATGGGCACCTCTGTGGCTGTAGTTCCCATGTTCGCTTCAACCCTGTAAATAATTGGTAGGGCTTCCGGTTCTTCCATTGGTGGGACGCTGAGAGAACAGTGCCCACTTTGAAGTGGTATATCATTATTCATTCAGCCAAATGTGTCTGTCTTCATATCCACCTTTTGCACCTGATTGAAGCTTCCAGTCCGATCAGATTTGCCCTTTTTAGGGCTAGCTCGGTCTAGCATTGTTGCACATATGTTTCTCCTATACTGTAAGTCACTCAGGGTAATGTGACGTCATGTGGTGCTGTAATGGCGACATGTAGTCCAGCTGTCTCTTGTGTTCGTGTTTGTTAATTTGAATGTATTTTGTTGTGTCTGGCTTTTGTCTTTTGTTTTTTTCATTCACTGTGTGTCTGTTGTGGGACGGGGAAGCGGGCTGCTCGTTTTGATAATATTGGCGAATTGTCTAGTCGGGATAATTATGTTTGTGGTCGTCACCACGGAGACGCATTCGCAACATATACTCAGGAATGTCCGTTGGATCTGCAGCCACAAAGTTTACGTCGTGATGACAACGTGATGACATTGGACATCTCGGGACAGCGGGGGCTATTTTTAATCATGACGTTTGACTGTATTCCACTTTAATTCACTTAATTAGTTTGATTAATGCAATGATTCTATTGAATGTCTTTATTTGATATGTTTGTGTGTTGTGGGTCTGCCCCACTCTACTGTCTATGTCTTTTTTGTTGTTGCTGGTGGCTACAACTGAAGTTCCCTAACGGGGAAATAAAAGTTATTCTTTTCTATTCTAAGAGTGTCTGCTAAATAAAGGTAATGTATTGAATTAGTATTAGTTAGCCATTGCCTTAATTTGTTTTTTTAGTTCCCGGTATACTTATTTATTGGATCACTCCAAGCTAAACTGTCATGGAGGGGAATATCCATTTGCTTGCTAAGAGGGCATTTTATTTTGAACTGAGCAAGAGCGGCAGAAAACAAACCAAGATGCAGGGTCGATGCCATTAACCTCTTCCTACCGAGGGCAAAATAGGCCAAATGTTGCCTGTTTTCACTAGTGACAAACAAAGGTGGTTATCTCAAAAACTATAAATGGTACAAATATGGTTCATGGCTTTTATTAAAGCAGACACCTGCAGTATTACGACTAAGCAGTGAGAACTCATAGAAATCCAGTTTTTGATACTTAACTACAACAATTTATTTACAGAAAATATAAAAAAACTAAAAAACAGGTACCTACATTCAAGTTTAAGAATTTTTACCTGGGGAGCTACAAATGCAATCAAGGAAATGACTCCTCTACCTGATTCATCAATATGCTGCCTACCTCTGGTAACAATCCGGTGTCAATATCTCAAACCATTCAAATTTTACAGGGTTTTCTTTCAGGTGAACCTTTTTCGTTATCCAAATGGTGCCAAATGTGCCAAAAATGGCAATGTTCCAGAAAGGTCTCAATATGATTTATTTTTTAGGTTTTTACAATAAAATGAGATAATTTGTCAATATTGGCAATAAAAGTTCATTTTTAGACGTGTTCTTGGTGTTCTGCATATTACACAACTAACTAACCAAGGTTACAAAAAGCTGTCAAAACCCATGTAGCAGCACAGTGAATCTTGTGTATTTCACCAGAGCCCCATTAGCCAGAAATGAGTCCAGGAATGTGCAAACAGGTTTTCAAATGAATAATGGGAATAGTATGAAACTTCCCTACACATTAATGCTTGCCAGTCCTGTCCTTTATTCTGTTGGCACCTCCTATGACAGGGACGTTGGGGTTGGGTTTTAGGAGGCAAAACTTTATACATGACAAACATATATCAACTATATACAAGTGCACTAAGGTGTACTACTAAAAGTGCAGTGGATAAAAAATCAAAAGTCCACCAGTTTCCTAGATAAAAAATAAAAACACCCCTGCTGTAACAAATAAAAAGATCCTTGCCTCTAATTGCTGAAGTTACCGTATTTACACAAAGAAAGTACAAAATGGCAGGGTCCAAAAAGCTAAAAAAAATGAACTAAAAACAAAAAAAGGTAAAGGATCAAAACATGGGGGTGGAGGTTGAGGAGAGATTATTTAACCATTCATACAGAAGCCATTTAGACTACACATTCCCTCAGGAGAGCAATCTGCATCATTACAAATCCCACTAACCCTGTCCATGGAATTGTCCACCATGTTGATATACCCATTAGTCCCCCTTATACAACAACAATCAACAATAATAATAATCAACAAGTACTCCCTCATGTTATCATGTTCTCTCCCTCATACCATGCATAAATTACCATTTTGTTTACCTGCACAGCCTTCTGTACTGCATACAGAACAATTTACTCAGGTGGAACAATGACTTTACTAAACACTTCCAGAAGCCATTTCACACTCAAAAAAATCGTTTTAGTAGCTCATCTCAGACACAAATAGATAGCTAGCTGCTTGTTACCTGTAATTTTGCTTGCATTACATTACATTACATTTATTTAGCAGACGCTTTTATCCAAAGCGACGTACAGTAAGTGCGCACAGAGACATCAAGATCACTACAGAACAGACAAGGCAAAGCACATCCTTCGCATAATGTAGCAGCTATCCCTAGCAATGAACGTCGACTGTAGTTCACAGTAAGCTGTTGGCAAATCAGCAACACCACACTTCCATTCCTAATACTCGTATAAACTATAATAAACAGACAGGAAAACACAGGGATGCTTGCTAGCTTGCCACTGTAAAGGCAATACTATCTATATTAATTTAGCTGAGAGGGACCGATTTTATGCATAAGTATATAAGGTTAGTTAGCTTCACAGAAGAAACACAGGGATTCACGCATTGCAGCTAAATTTCCTTCCATGCTTACACCAAACATCTGTGTTGTTGGCAACGCCACGTAACACGTGCGAGTTTGTCAACACAGACAATACACCCTAAGTTTACTTCATAAATTATTTATCATACCGTTGGAATGTGCAATTTGTAATATTAATTGTATGAAAAACAATAAAATACAGTTGACAATGTAATTACGAACCCGCATGGCATTGCGTGAATTCACACTGGTATATCGAAAAATCGGTAATACCACCAGCCCTAACGACGTTACCTGCCATGGCGAAATTCAATGCGTTTATAGCATAACACTGTTAGTATGATAAAACAACTTACATGTCAGCAACATCATCTCGGTCATCAGTGGATTCAGCGTCACTGAGACAGGATGAGTCTCCCTCGGCAAAAACATCTTCTGGCTTATCCAGTTCGTCTAGCACTTGGTGCACGGATAAACGCCTCAAAAAATCTCGACATAACTACACAAAAACTGTATCAAAAATACTCTAAAGTAAAAAATGTAACTGCGGGCCTTACCTAATTAATTGTGCTTTGCTAAACGGAATGTAGCGAGCTACGCTACAAGGTAAAAACACTGCGCCATTTTGGTTCGATAATTACGCGTGGCTCGCCACTTCCTCATACGCACGGCTCGATTTCCTTTTTTACGACGGCTATTGTATTCAATAGCCGGCTTGTTTCAAAGATAAGAGTTTTGGCTATTTCCTGGAATATTTGACAGACAGTTTTAAAACCCAATGGAAAGCTAATAATACTCAGAGTGGAGGCGGGTGGAAGACGGTTTTTCCCACTTCAGATAGGCCTATTGTGCTATCAGTCAAAGAAATACACCCAATTGACGACGGTTTTGCATAAATCTCTGCAAGCATGTTCAAAACTACTCTGGCTAACATATACTAAGCCATGGGATTGGTACTCCAGAAACTGGCTGAGTTTCACAACGCCAAAGTGAACACAGCCGAACGAGTCGTAATCAAGTGCAAAAAAGCACAAGTCGGTTTAAAATTGGAAAAAAATAATGTACAGCCGTATGAAAGTTTTAAAGTATTTTTTCTTGAAGCCTAAAGGTATAATGATTTTTCAAACCAAAGTTTTGTGAAATACAATTAAGCAGAACAGTTTACCAGCACATTGTTTATGGTGTGACATCAAGCTGCAATACATGTTTAAGAATTAGGTCCGAGTTTCCAACGTTATTTACGAAGTTTTATCCCGACGTTTTGGGCTTAAAAACCACTTTCCCAGAAGGAATGGATATATCTTAAGGATATTTAATCAAAATATTGAGGTGAGCAGTTTATTATATATTATTAAATTAATGAAATGTATAATGTAATAATTTCCGTCACGCCGGCGTGACCGCTAGGGGGCGTTTGGCATTAAGAGGTTAAGGACACGACAAAGCTATCTCGTCAGTGAAACTGTAATTTGCAGTTTACAATACATAACGTCATGAGATAGCACTGATAGGAAGAAAAAGAAGGGACATGGCAAGCAGATGGACATCCACTTTTAGAATGGTAGTGTTGTCACAGTCTGCCCACATCTAACAGGGAGGATTTAGGATGTACCAAACTACACTGCTCAAAGAAATTAAGGGAACACTTAAATCACTAGGGGTGGGAATCGAGAACCGGTTCCCGTTAGGAACCGGTTCCAAGTTGTCAGATTCCTCGGAATCGTACGCCTTCGAGCTTATCGATTCTCTTATCGATTCCAGCATGTATTCCCGACAGTTACGCATAGCAAAACGTCATGCGCGCCGTCGTTTTTCATTCAGTCAGCGCATGCTGGCAGGCAGAGTTTGGCGCCCGTCTAAAAAATGTAAACGTCATTTTTTTTAAACTAATACTACTGCTAGGCTACTGTCATTTAAAAATCAATAGAAAATGTGTTCGCGTAAGCTCCATTTTGTGATCTTTTCTTATCAGTTAACCTCTTGCTGCCAAACGCCCCCTAGCGGTAACGCGAGCGTTACGGAAATTATTAAATTATACATTTCATTAATTTAATAATATATAATAAACTGCTCACCTCAATATTTTGATTAAATATCCTTAAGATATATCCATTCCTTCTGGGAAAGTGGTTTTTAAGCCCAAAACGTCGAGATAAAACTTCGTAAATAACGTTGGAAACTCTGACCTAATTCTCAAACATGTATTGCAGCTTGATGTCACACCATAAACAATGTGCTGGTAAACTGTTATGCTTAATTGTATTTCACAAAACTTTGGTTTGAAAAATCATTATACCTTTAGGCTTCAAGAAAAAATACTTTAAAACTTTCATAAGGCTGTACATGATTTTTTTTCCAATTTTAAACCGACTTGTGCTTTTTTGCACTTGATTACGACTCGTTCGGCTGTCTTCACTTTGGCGTTGTGAAACTCAGCCAGTTTCTGGAGTACCAATCCCATGGCTTAGTATATGTTAGCCAGAGTGGTTTTGAACTTGTTTGCAGAGATTTATGCAAAACCGTCGTCAATTGGGTGTATTTCTTTGACTGATAGCATAATAGGCCTATCTGAAGTGGGAAAAACTGTCTTCGACCTGCCTCCACTCCGAGTATTATTTGCTTTCCATTGGGTTTTAAAACTGTCTGTCAAATATTCCAGCCAATAGCCAAGACTCTTATCTTTCAAACAAGCCCTCATTCAACACAATGCCGTCGTAAATCAAGGAAATACAGCCCTGCGTATAAGGAAGTGGCAACCACGCGTAATTATTGAACCAAGATGGCGCAGTGTTTTTACCTTGTAGCGTAGCTCGCTACATTCCGTTTAGCAAAGCACAATTCATAAGGTAACTGCGTTGTTTATCTTTTTACTTTACAGTCTCTTTCATAAAGTTTTTGGTTAGTTATGTCTAGGTTATTCATGAGTTTCCCCGTGCAGCAGAAATATGGTTTTGCGGTCTCAGTGACGCAGAGTGATATAAGGTAACAGATTATTTTGCCGGTATACCAGTGCGAATTCACTGTTATGTATAAAACGAATCCCTCTGAATTAAATGAATATAGCTAACATTACTATATTGTAACAATGGCAAGCTAGCCAGCAAAATTACACATAGCAGCTAGCTATCTATTTGTGTCTGAGACAAGTGCAGCCCTGTGTAAGAGGAATTATCAAACCGAGATGGCGCAGTGTTTTTACCTTGTAGCGTAGCTCGCTACATTCTGTTTAGCAAAGCACAATTCATAAGGTAAATGCGCTGTTTATATTTTTACTTTACAGTTTCTTTCATACAGTTTTTGGTTAGTTATGTCTAGGTTATTCAGGAGTTTCTCCGTGCAGCAGAAATATGGTTTTGCGGTCTCAGTGACGCAGACTGATATAAGGTAACGGATTATTTTGCCGGTATACCAGTGCGAATTCACTGTAATAAAACGAATGTATGACTATAGCTAACATTACTATATTGTAACAATGACCAAAAACACATCTAAATTAACTTTTATTGCCAATTATCAGATTTTATTGTAAAACTTAAAAAATAAATTATATTGAGACTTTTCTGGAACCTGGGCCATTTTGCACAATTTGGCACAATTTGTGCCAACTTTGGTAACCAAAATGGTTCACCTGAAAAAAAGCTCTGTAGAATTTGAATGATTTGAGATATTGACACCATATCTTTAGCAGAGATAGGCAGCATATTGAGGAATCACAAAGAGTTATTTCCTCCATAGCTATTGTAGCTCATCAGGTAAAAAATCTGAAATTTGAATTTAGGTACCCGTTTTTTGTTTTTTCACAATTTCTGTACATAAATTGTTGTAGTTAAGTAGCAAGAAGGGTATGTATATGAATTATGACTACTTAGTCATAATAGTGCAGTTCTCTGTTTTAATAAAAGCTATGAACCATATTTGTAGCCTTTACAGTTTTTGAGATAAACAGCTTTGTTTGTCACTAAAAACAGGCGAGAATAGGTATATTTTGCCCTTGGTATTAAGAGGTTAAACTGATAATTTATCCTCTCTTCTCACGTCCTTTTTCATTATTTTCTGGTGTCTCTTACTTTCTTTGACGTCTCATATGTTTAAGCACTCGTATTGATCAAGCCAAATGACATTTATAATGCCATTTAAATTTGCAGAATTATACAATTCAGACTTTTATTGGATGCTCTGTCACTTGTGCAGGCCTATAGCAGATAAATATTTTCCATGATATGACTAAAAAATATGAATGAAAAATGAATGCTTTATAAATATTGTGTCATTGAATCCATTTTAGATGACCACCCAATAGTAATAGTTGGTCTTTTAATAGCCTGGGAGAAAATAATATTTAAGGAATCGATAAAGGAATCGATAAAGAATCGGATCGATAAGCGGAATCGATAATGGCATCGGTATCAATAAAATCGAACGATTCCCATCCCTATAAATCACACATCGCAGATCTCGATGAACGAAATATTCAAGTTGAAAAATATTCATTGTGTAATTAATCGAGAACAAAATGACGTAAGAACGGTCAATGGAAACCAAAATCATTAACCCATTCAGGGCTGGATTCAAAATCACACCAAAAATCAAAGTGAAAAATTGAGATCACAGGCTGATCCAACTTGTGTGAATTTCATCACGACAACTCATAATGTGGCTCAGTAGTGTGTATGGCCCCCACGTGCCTGTATACACTCCCGACAATGTCTGGGCATGCTCCTGATGAGACGGCGGATGGTGTCCTGGGGGATCTCCTCCCAGACCTGGATCAGGGCATCAGTGAGCTCCTGGACAGTCTGTGGCGCTACTTGGAGGCGGATGCACCGAGACATAACGTCCCAGATGTGCTCAATTGGATTCAGGTCTGGGGAACGTGAGGGCCAGTCAATGGCATCAATGCCTTCATCATCCAGGAACTGCCTACACACTCTGGCCACATGAGGCCGGGCATTGTCCTGCACCAGGAGGAACCCAGGGCCCACTGCACCAGCATAAGGTCTGACAATGGGTCTGAGGATTTCATCCCGGTACCTAACACCAGTCAGGGTACCGTTGGCTAGCACGTGGAGGTTTGTGCGACCCTTGTGCGATGCCTCCCCAGACCATCACTGACCGACCGCCAAACCGGTCATGCTGGATGATGTTGCAGGCAGCATAACGTTCGCCATGGCGTCTCCAGACTCTTTCACGTCTGTCACGTGCTCAGTGTGAACCTGCTCTCATCTGTGAAGAGAACAGGGCGCCAATGGCGAACCTACCAATTCTGGTGTTCTCTGGCAAATGCCAATCGAGCTGCACGGTGCTGGGCTGTGAGCACAGGTCCCACTACAGGACGTCGGGCCCTCATGCCACCCTCATGGAGTCTGTTTCTGACAGTTTGGTCAGAAACATGCACACGAGTAGCCCGCTGGAAATCATTTTGTAGGGCTCTGATAGTGCTCCTCCTGTTCCTCCTCGCACAAAAGAGCAGATACCGGTCCTGCCGCTGGGTTGTTGCCCTTCTACGGCCCTGTCCAGCTCTCCTCGTGTAATGGCCCGTCTCTCGGTATCTCCTCCACGCTTTTGAGACTGTGCTAGGAGACACAGCAAAATTTCTTGCGACGGCACGTATGGATGTGCCATCCTGGAGGAGCTGGACTACCTGTGCAACCTGAATGGGCTGCAGGTACCACCTCATGCTACCAGTAGTGACAAGGGCACTAGCAAAATGCAAAACTAGAGAAAAATCAGTCTGGAAGGATAAGGAGAGAGAAATGGTCTGTGGCCACCACCTGCAAAACCATTTCCTTTTTGGGGGTTGTCTTGCTGTTGCCTCTCCTGTCCTCACCTGTTGTCACTTTCATTTGCACCAAAGCAGGTGAAATTGATTCACAATCATTTACGCTTCCTAACTGGACAGATCGATATCCCAGAAGTTTAATTGACTTGGTGTTATACTGTGATGATTAAGTGTTCCCTTAATTTCTTTGAGCAGTGTATAATGAGCTATTACCGTTATTCTACATGACTGACAATGTTTTGAAAACATAAAATACCGTATTTCACAGTAAACTGTAAAAAACTTGTTGCAGGTTAACTTGTTAACAGTCATACCATAAAATAGCAAGATTTATACGGTTTAATACCAGGATTTATATGGCTAAATAACAGGATTCATACAGTTTTCCCCCTTCATTAAATGGTTTTTCACTGGCAAAATTGCTGCCATTTTTTACGGTATTTGTTTTACAGTGTAGCCTATACCTAACCATTCCAAACACGCAAAATCTCTCACTTAAATATGGCTGTTTGCGGCTGTAGTCATTTGAAAAATGCCTCTTAGTTGATTACCCGCAGAGAGTGAAATAACACATGCAAATACTTTGTGGCCTTGGGAACAGCCAGAATAAAAGTTGGGTAGGTCTCTTACTGCAATCATTAGGCATGGCAATGAGTCCTGGAAAAAATAAGCTTGAGACCGCAGGGGGTTAAATTTGAGTTCTGGGTGGGCATGTCATGAAGGAGCAGACAGTTTATTTCAGTGGTCTACATCTGCACTTTGTCAGTATCTGCAGCATCTGCATGGTGACTCCCTTCAGTTGGGGGACTCTCCGGTGCCAACTTGAGGGTCAGCATAATAATTTCACATCCTTGGACAGCCAGCTGGTTGACAATAATTTTAATCCAGACTCAAGTTCTATGTAGGTGGTTTTAAAATGAGCAGTCCACCCTCCTTATGTTTTCTCGCTTCATTCAAACAGAGAAAGCAGAGGGGGTAACAGATGGAGATTTGATTACAGTACAGAAAATGTGGTGATGAATGAGGGGATTCGTATATGGGTTTAGAGTTTGCTGCCCTTTTTTTATTTTTTATTTAATTTAAATTTTTCCAATTTTTCTCCCAATTTAGTAGCCAATTGAACCCCTATTCTAATTAAATTCCCCCGTGTAGCAACCGCTAGAGAATCACTGCTGCACAACCCCGTCAGCGGTAGGACGGTGGGGCGCCACGTCCTCTTCAGGGCGCGACTCCTCCTGGGGCTCCTGACCGTGATTCCAGCTCGCCCAGGGTCGCTATGCGTGCAATGATTCTCTCCGAGCTCCTCCCCCCACCCGGAGTCAGCCGCCAATCGCCGCTCCCACCGGGGCGCGAACCTCGATCCTCGGAGTACAACTGCACCGACTGAAGGTCGGCGCTCTTACCGTTGTACCACCACAGCGGCCTCCTTTGCTGCCCTTTTTTAATGGGTTGCTAGCAAAACCTGCTACTAACCAAAGAGAGAACTTCGGTGAAAATAGATGGTTTATTTTAATTGTTTGTTTAACTCTCTCAACCACTTCTATTACACCAGCCAGCTTCTTTGTCTGCGGCTTGAGCACATATTTAAGTGTCCTGCCAGGGTGTGATTTGCCGGAGGACACCGCAGTTCTCCTTTGAGGCTTTTCATACTTGCACTGATCTGACTACTCTCTGTTCCCACAGCCGGACCAAGAGAGGGAGTTGCAGTATGTGTTGAGAACCCTTCACTGATCTGACTACTCTCTGTTCCCACAGCCAGACCAAGAGTTCTGCCTACCTGCAGGACTTAATCCAGAACTATGTTCCTGCTCGACCACTTTGCTCTTCTACAGCAGGGTGACTCGCACTCCCCCCCCCCTCTGTGCCAACGGCTCTCGCTCGTCCCGACTGTGGAGCTTTTCCACCCTAGCTCCTCAGTGGTGGAATGAACTTCCCATTCTCCTACGTTCTACTCTAACCCTGCCTGTGTTCCGTCGTGGCCTGAAGACACACCTCTTCAGACTCCATCTTGACTGATATTCTAATCTAGGACCTCATGGTACTAGTTCCCTGTGTTTTCCTGTCTGTTATAGTTTATAATAGTATTTAGAATATAAGTGTAGTACAGCTGATTTACCCACAGCTTACTGTGAACTACATTCAACGTTCTTTACTAGGGATAGCTGCTACGTTATGGGAAGGATGTGCTTTGTCTTATCTGTTCTGTAGTGACTTCGATGACGTTTATGTATGCACTTATTGTATGTCGCTTTGGATAAAAGCGTCTGCTAAATGACTGTAATTTAATGTAATGTAATGTAAAGAGATGGAGCTGCTTGCACTGATCTGACTACTCTGTTCCCACAGCCGGACCAAGAGAGGGAGCAGCACTATGATCTGACTACTCTGTTCCCACAGCCGGACCAAGAGAGGGAGTTGCAGTATGTGTTGAGAACCCTTCACTGATGCTTTTCTTGGATTTCCCTTTCACTCCCCTCCATCTCGAATGACTTTTGAACACTGGACACGTTTTCTCTTTGTTTAAGAGGTCGGTCTCTCTCACTCTCTAACCTTGAACATGTAGGCAGAGACATGAAGGGTCTTGGGGTGACTTGGGGTTGAGTTTCCACAGCATTTTTACATTCTATTGTTTTTTGTTAACTTTTCCTCGCTGCCTATTTGTACAATAGCAATTACAGGAAGAGCTTTTAAAATGGAAAAGGATACACTCACATTCTTTCAGCATTTATTCTTGAAACCTCATCTTTAGGATTATGCTGTGCTGGCATCATGCCTCCCTGACACTCAACACATGTATCTTGGAGTAAATAGTTATCTTTTCCAACATGCAAATAGGACATTCTTTCGATTAATGACAGTTTTACTCAAGAGGGATGTACTTTCACCTTGGCTTCAATACTACAGAGTGGAGGGGAGACATCTGCTCAGCAGCCACACACAACTAATTAGACGGCTGCTGGGAATTTTTTTTTTTGGTCTGTCTGCTGTGTTGATTGAAAATTTGGTGCAGACTAGGAATTATTTTATATGCATTTTGTGACATACAAAGAGGGAAGGAAATAAGAACAGGCAGATTATTTGCTGTTGGACAGACTGGGCTCTGGAACATTTCCTCTTTTTGTGGAAACCGGAATGTAAATGGAACTACATATAAACACACTAATTCAAAATTCAGTACCATATTTTTCAAATATGATCTATGGCTAGGCTAAATGCTCTGCTTTCAATGTTTTTTTTGTTTGTTTACATTAAGCTAATTATTTGCATCTTATGAGATGTGTACTTTGTTGATGTTAACTACGTGATTTAAATGCATTGTCTGCTTCTGGCAGCAGAGTGATGGTTTAAGGCCTGCTTGATACGTCAGACCCTTGATGACTTAGAGCCATTTAGCCAACCATGTGTTCCACACTGTTCCAGTGTAATTTACAGCTAAATCTAGTCCTACCCCCCAATTCCCATAGCGATCCATTCAAATGCAGAGAGGTTATAGTATTGCTTGTAAGAGTACCAGAAAATAAGATATCAAGAGTCTTTTGATGTTGTTGGGTCACAGACATCAGGAAGTCATGGCATGCAAAGGATATGCGACCCAGTATTAAAAATGATTACTTTATTATATATATAAATGCAGGGGTGCCAATAATTATGGCACACATGGTTTTGTTAAAAATAATAATTTCTTCATGAGGGATTTTTTTTTCTGATAATAAATGTACTTCAATTAAAGGTTGTATTTTTCTCATTATTTCAGTGTGAGATTAAGCTAATTCACCAAACGGTGAAATTTTTATAAACCTTTTTACTCATCTTTACCAGGGGTGCCAATAATAATTGAGGGCACTGTATATGGCACATAATGGGAACATGACAAAGGGTCCTATGTTCCCCAGCTCTACATCCGTGCTCTCCCAGGGCCCTATGTTCCCCAGCTCTATATAGCACATAATTGGAACCTGAAAAAGATGTTCCCCAGCTCTGTATTCGCTTAATATGACATGGGCTATTGTGGGTTAGGGTTAGGTTTATAAACTGGATAATATTTATGAAATATTTTAACTTGAAACGGGTCAAAAAACAAATTTGACCCAAACACAATAGGAGGGTTAATGTGTGTTAACAGAATATTGAACTGGGGAACATAGGACCCTGGGAACAAAGACTATGCTCCTGCCTTGTGTCATTAAGAATCAGAGGACCCCAGCCTTCAAAAAAAGACTGTGTCCTATGTGTCCGATTTTGTGTCCGATTTCTGCTTGACTTTACCCTGTGGTACCTCAGCCCAGGCAACAGTAAGCGCACAGTAAGGCGTGTCTTGGGCGTAACATGCATGTGTCATCTCACATTTAGTTTAAAAGCCATCTGCATTTGCACTAATGTGCATTAATGTGATTTAAAATTTCAAAATAAATGCAATATTTGCTGGACGAAGTTTTGGACTTTTTTCAATCAAATAAACCATTCTGTTTGCTTACCAGTTTATAGATGAAGCAGCTCTTCTGCCATCTGAGCCCTCTTCGCCAGTGCTGCTGCTGCCACTGGCTCCCGGATCAGAGTGTTTTGATGCAATATGGCTGCTTCACCCAGGCGGGTGTGACACATGGACCTGGGCCAGTTCAGCACATTTTCTTTGTTTGGTTTCTTCAACTTTGTGTTTTATTAGCTTAAGAATGAGATTGTTACAGCGAGTGGTGATTTTCTCTGGAAAATTACAGAAAATTCCCTCCCTCTGCAACCCTAGTGTTAGCATACAAGGCTGCTAAAGGAGCTGCACCCCCATACCTTCAGGCCTTGGTCCAGCCCTGCACCCTAACCCGTACTCTATGCTCTGCTGCCACCGAGCGCCTAGCTTTCCCCTCCCTGTGACAACCTGCTCCTCCCAGGCTCAAGTATTCTCCCTACTGCCCCCCCCCCCCCCCCCCAATGGTGGAACGACCTACCCATCTCAATCAGGAGAGCACCTTCCGGCTGATCTGAAGACGCATCGATTCAGGAAATAACTCTCCTTTCCTTCTCCATCCTGATTCCGATTGCCCTCTTCCAAATCTTCTTTAACCCTTTCCAGACCAAGTGTTATAATTTTGAAACTTACGTTTCGATAGCTTAACGTTTAATATCTCTGCCGTCCAATCACCAATTTTATTTTTGAAAAATGCTAGTTACAGATGACAAAATAAGCTACAGTGTCCTGTAATTGGTTCATGGGTTTATTGGGCAGGAATTTATTTCTAGATAAAACCACGTCATCCATATGCCAGGGTTGCCAGGTCCTGCTGAAATTTCCAGCCCAAAATCAGCACAAAACCAGCCCCAAATGTCCTAAAACTAGCCCAAATACACTGCCTGGCCAAAGAAAAAGTCGCACACTGTAATATTTTGTTGGACCACCTTTAGCTTTGATTACGGCGCACATTCGTCGTGGCATTGTTTTGACAACCTTATGCAATGTCACAACATTTATTTCCATCCAGAGTTGCATTAATTTTTGGCCGAGATCTTGTATTGACGACGGGAGAGTCGAACCACTACGTAAAGTCTTCCCCAGCACATCCCAAAGACTTACAATGAGGTTAAGGTCAGGACTCTGGTGGCCAATTCATGTGTGAAAATGATTCCTCATGCTCCCTGAACCACTCTTTCACAATTTGAGCCCTATGAATCTTGGCATTGTCATCCTGGAATATGCCCATTGATGGGATAACCTGGTCATTCAGTGGATTCAGGTACTCAGCTGACTTCATTTAATTGCTGCATATACGTTGCTGAGCCTAGACCTGACCAATTGAAGCAACCCCAGATCATAACACTGCCTCCAGAGGTTTGTACAGTGGGCACTATGCATGACGGGTGCAACGGCGACTTTTTTTTTGGCCAGGCAGTGTATAATGATGTTCCATTTAGGTGTTTTAAAGGGATACTTCAGTTTGGCTAGCTGTAACCAAAGCCATAGGCTGGAACCTATACTGGATGTAACCATTTGTTTCCATTAGCATTGCTACAAAAAGCAAACAAGCTTACAGTGGACGTTTCTCAAGAACCTTGGGAAGTGCGATATCAAACCCCAAATATAAAAAAGGAAGTATTCATTTAATAGAGATCATATTTGAGCATTCTTTATTTCCCCTCCTTTTTTGTTTCTTTTCACTGCAAAATGTATTGAGTATTCCTATTTTTTAAATGTTTTGAATGTTGTTAGTTTATTCAAAAAGATACTATGCTCACAACAACAACAAAAAGGTTAATTCAGTAGGTACTTTAGAATTTATTTTATTACTGTGAACCCCCAGTAGCTGAAACTGCACACCTAGCTTTTCTCATCTTCCACAGTGTCCTCACTCCTCACCTCAAAATCTCCCTCTGCTCCATCTTCCTATCAACGTTTTCTTCCTTCACTCTTTGTTACACAACTGTATTCCTTCTTTCCTTCTTTCCATTCACAACCATAATCTCCGACTAATAATGCAGTTCAATAATGTTACAGTGCGTGATTAAATAATTAAATATTCGCTCTCGCTTATGTCTGACTGTCTCCCAGAGCAGAGCAGTGGGAGCCGGGACCCCGCCCCACCCCCTCTTCCCGCCTCCAAATTTAGACGTGAACGTAGTACGTAACGTAGCTATCAACGCTTTAAATGACGTGAATTCAAACCGCACCACCCACTTGCTCTCTTTCTCTCTCTCTATACTGCAGCCCAGCACTGTAGTGGGGAGTGTAAGGTTCGGAGAACCAAATGCAACCGATAAGAATTTCTAAAAGCGTATTTAGAAAGATACGCCACAAAACGCTGAATTATCCGCACCAGGGGAAAAGGTGAACAAAATAACGGGAGCAAAACTTCCCTGGCAACAAGCCCCAAAAAACAAAACAACCTCAAACGGAGGCGAATCTCGATAAAACAGCGAGAATAATAAACAAACAAAAAAACCTCAAGCACTGAATAGTAGGCGTAGACAAGAGGTAATGAAACGAAAATAAAGACCCGAGAAAAACGGGAGAAGGAAAGAACAGAAATGAAAGCCTGTATCAAAAACTCTGTAGTGACAAGAGTTTTAAACAAAAGATAACAGTAGAAGTAAAGGATGAGAAAAAGACAGGTGGAAAAGAAGGAACCTATCTAAACCTAATCTCTCTAATTTCTAACCGGACTTGCTGCAGTCTCTATTCATACAAATCAAGAATGCAGCGACCGAATTTCCTATACCTTACCTACTTCGTAGTCAACATAACATGAGACAATATCGAAGTGCGGAAATGCGGAAGTCCTGAGCTATTTATAGCCGGCAGGAAACGCAAAACAGGTGTAGGGAATAATTGTCTGGCAAAACACGAATACCGGAACGGAGGTGGAAAAAATCAGAGAGAGCGTCCCAACGACGCCCAAAGTAAACCCCAACGCAGAAACAACAGAGGCTGCTAGAAACCATGGCACGCACTGTACGTGCCTATCTCTGTTCTAAAACATTCATTCTCTGAAATAACTGAAGTAAATGCTGATTTTCGACACACTATTCTAATTTCTTGAAATACTGTTTTGGGGGTTTTCTGGAGCTGTAAGCCAAAATGATGAAAAATGAAACAAATAAAGGCTAGAAATATTTCACTTTGTGTGTAATGAATCTATAATCTATGAAAGTTTCACTTTTTGAATGGAATTATGGAAAAAAAAAAAACTTTTCCATGATATTCTAATTTTTTGGAAAGGATCTGTATATATATATATATATAAAATATAACTGTATAGGTTAGTGGCAATAGTTTAACTCTATAGGCTTTGGCCCCCTAGTGGTGGGACGCATGCGGTCCAATTTTTTATAGTGTTCATATTTCTCTTAAATTCTAAATTATAACGTTAATAAAACACGGAACTTTCGACGCAAAATTGTTAAAAACAGTCACAGCCTGCGAGCACATTCGTTTATATGCTTATCAGCTCTCAGGTTACACTACAGAGCCATAAAGCAGCAGGGTGCTAATAGCCCAACCCACTTTTTTTATTTGTTTACAGCCTTCACCTCGCCGCAATCACAGGCAATAAAATGCGTATCACAAAAGCTCTTGGTACCATTTCAACACGCTAAAAAATCAAGATCCGATTCAGGAACAATTGTATATTATTGAAAAGTTGTATAAATAAACATTAGGTGTTTTTTTCCCGTGCTCACTTCAGTATGCATACAACCGATATACTTCCGGTTTTGTATAAATACATTTTATTTTCTACAAATTCTCTTGATAAACATGTTTAAGCAACCAAATACGATACCTGGTTATGCAGTTATAACCCTTTTCTGAAGAATCCTCAACGTTTTTTCGTAACCCATTTATCCATTATCCAGGAAAGTCTCAATTTCCACAGTGCGTACCCTTCGCTTTTGCGTTTGTACTACGTTACTACCGTTGCGTAAAAGCATTACTAGACTGCTACAGGAATTATCTAACGTAAAACACGTAGATTATCTTCTACGGGGGTTCCTGCCCTTTCAAACGAAGTAAAATATGTCATATTCAAGCGACTGTGAACGGCGCTGTATCCACGCGTAAAGACAGCCCATAGGGCAATCGGCTGTGCGCTCCTGACTGTCGTCAGCATCATATGACGCCTGTGGCCATTTTGACTGAGTTTATCCTGTAAGGGATGGGCTGGATTGCTGTTACAAGTAAGTTTGTAGTCTATCCCGATGTATTTAGCAATGTGTAGCTTTTTTGTGAGCTGAAAAAACGTCACAGATCAGTCTTTCTCTGTACGCAGACGCGGGCAGCTGTATTGGTGCAATTGCGCTGGTGATGTCTTTGCTGCTTCAAAGTTTACGATTATTTTATACATTTATACGCGAACGTGGCAATCAACGGTGGAAAGAAGAGCGCTTATTTCACGGTTGCTCAGGTTTTGGAGGTGAAGAAGTGTCCCAGAGGCGAAGAAGTCTGTGTTCTGGCAGAGCAATGACTCTGGCATGGACCCGTGCCTGGACATGTAAGTGTTTTTAAAAAATATATAATACAAATTATTATTATTATTATTATTCTTGTTATTATCATCATCATGATCATCAACAGTATGGAGCGCTATTATCTAGAGTATTTTTAGTTTGGTGATAAATGGATTCTCGCAGGAGTTCGCTAGTTTCTATGGTGTCACAGGTTGCTAAGTAGCGCCTGCTGTTTGTTTGTTTTCTAGCGTTAATTCGCAGTTTCTTTGTGCAGCAAACAACACAGGGCTAGTTGTTGAATTTACGCATGAAACGAGTTCTCATTATCAGTACTTTATTTCACGGTTCAGTCAAGACATTACAGTATTATAATAATGTAATTTAGTTCGTGCAAGCTGACAAACAAATTCATAAATCCTAGTTAGCTACGATTGCTAATTATGTTGGAGCTAATATCAGACGTACTGTGGATGTAAGATTTTTTAATGTATATACGTATATATAATATATATATATATATGTGTGTGTGTGTGTGTATATATATATATATATCTATATATATATATTTTTTTTTTTATAAAATAAAAATTTTTTTCCACTTAATTGTAATACTTGCCATATGTCTTTTTGAGATAATTTCTGTTCTCATTTTTTAGTGATTCTACTTAGTAATGTACTTGAATCTGTCTTTTTCAGGGAGGACAGTGAAGACACCCCTCCCCCACCTAACACCTCTGTCGTAGGATGTGGTAACAGACAGGTTTGCCAAATAGTGATGTATAATTCATTACTTTTGCTGTAAAAAGTCAAGTTGAAGGCTTGTTATAGATAAACCTGTTATTCTGCTGGCTTATGGGGCTCTGGTAAATCTAACTTTGAAGTACAGTGCCATTTTAAATGTAAAGCAGATTGGTTGGATAACATTAGGGTAAGTAATCCTTTTCGGAGAGGTATTTGGGCACTTTTGGGCACGCTTTGTAAGAGAATACCCTCATACACATAAACACAAAACATGTGTAGGTTAATTTTCTTCACATTCTGTATTACAAAAAATGTTTTAAAAGAAAAATAAAGTTTTCTGATGATTGACATGCCTAGACAGAAAGATATGCACATGTTTTATATTTGGCGACGTTTGGAAACGTTTTGGGACACCAGGGCCCCGTTTTGGTAAAAATACCAATGCATAAGGAAAGCCTGTAGATATCTTTACCAAATTCTATACCCAAGTGGACAACATATCAGTGCACTAGTGTAAGGAAGTCTGGCTTGCTCCAGTACTTTGAAGTTGAAATATTCAGTGCTAAACTGTAAAAACACAAGGCGTTTTGTACTTTTTTTTGTTTTTTTATGTTTATTATGTATAAACTGTATGTGACCATTTTTACATAAATTTATTCTGAGGCAAATTTCTGAATGGTACAAGCCTCTTCTTTCATTGAAACTTTCAACCATGGATGTGCAGTGAATAGTTTTTGAGATATTGGCACTTAATTGACACTAGTAAAAACTAGGCGAAAATTGTATAAAATAGGCCAAAGTAAATAGGGTTAAGGTTTAAAAAAAACAAAAAACAGTTTGTCTTAGCAGAAGCGTTTTAAAAGAATAAAAGAATAAAATAAGTCAAGAATTCAAGCAGGCTGTTAAAACATGATAAATAGCGGTAGACTATAGCGAGTTAGTTGTCTGAAAGAAAGCATACCATTTTTTAAATAATGTTTGTTAGAGCCGAAGGGAAAAAGACTAACACATTTTTGAAGATATCCGTGAAATGTGTGTGCAAGACTCCGTAGCCAAGGTCTTAGAATATGTTTTGATGTCCGGGGTTGCGTAAATCTTAAAATCTGTGTAAAATAGACTAATATCTAAAAAGCGAGTTAGTGTTCTAAAAGAAGAAGACCTAGGATGCCTCGAAAGAAAGACTAGAAAGAATAAAAAATAAAAGAATAGGCTATGTAACGCTTTACAGAATTAAAAAGCAAAAACCTAAAACGAACTCTGAATTTTTTCCAAAGTCCGCGGGGTTCCGGAGATGGCCTATAGTTTTGCAGGTTGAGAGAGAGAGATCCTTCCAGACGGCTAGAGTGCGGACAAATGGAGCCATTAGTTTATCGTACTGTGTAAAATGAAAATGGGATACCCTGTAGTAGGGCGGCAGTGTAGCACAGTGGTTAAGGAACTGGGCTTGTAACTGAAAGGTTGCAGGTTCGATTCCCAGGTACGACACTGCCGTTGTACCCTTGAGCAAGGTACTTCACCTGCATTGCTTCAGTATATATCCAGCTGCATAAATGGATACTATGTATAAATACAAATGCTGTGTAAGTCGCTCTGGATAAGAGCGTCTGCTAAATGCCTGTAATGTAATGTAATGTCTGTAATGAGAGTGCAATCAGACCAGCGTTGTCAATAATCTACCGTCGGGTAGGCTAAGTGTCGTCTTTTCATTCGGTTTCAGCTGTGCGTTAGTTGATTGAACTGTTTGTAGAGTAGTCACTGTTTAGTTGATGTAAATTGCAGCATTAGCGGTCAGTTGTTTACTTGCTTTGTGCTTTTAGGCAAGCTGCTAGTCTTTTGTGTTGCTAATTGAAAATAGATTCACCTGAGTGAACTAGCCCTGCAAGCAGCTGAGTGCAATCGGGAAATTAGCAAATTAGCAAAAGTAGAGGCTGCCGTAAATACCGTAAATACAGCAGCCTCATCGGCAATTTGAACTGTCTGTAATCTGTTTGTAATGATCTTTCCCCACCTAACCTGTTTTATCACCCCCTACCATGTGTCTAACCCCCATTCCTCTGTGCTCCATGCCTCGCTCCAGGAGGCACAACCACCGCAGACGCTGTCTGGCTAACCTGGTCTGCCCACCGCTGTCCTCTCATAAGGAACTCTCAGTGGTGTGTGGACTATGGAACTGCCCGCGGGTAACGTTCTACACTACCGGAAAAAAACTCTGCTGTGCTTATGAACTCACTAGCTCGCTCGCTAGCTCGTAGCCCACACATGGAAGGTTGGAGTTACGCATCCGGCAATCCAGTGTTGAATGGCCTAATGTTAAATGTATTTCATAGAATACTAATAGCCCTATTTTAAAACTGTATTTCCATATTTTACTGATGCAATCTATTTAGGTTGTACTAGCTATTTAGGCTGTATGTCTTTCAGCTAGAATGTGTTTGCGTCTAGCCCATTGTGCATGTATGTCTGCATGTAGACTTGGTTCATTAATTTACATGCTTCTTCATGATCCATAGCTCAGGTGGTGCTGTTCATTGTATTTCATTACACATTAAATACTGCTCATCTACAAACTATTTTAATGTAATTGTGTGCTGTCTGTAATAGGATAACTGTCCTCATTCTTGTCAGTAGAGGGCGTTATGGTTACGTGAATGTCTGCATACATTTCTTTGGAATGCATGTCTCTCTCCGTGTTTATCTTCATGCATTATTCATCATTAGTTAGCTATAAAAAATAAGTGATATCAGATCAAAAACATCTACAACGTAAAAAAAGCCAGGTTACTCACGCATAGCCTACATAGCGCTGTCTATAAGTTCTTAATTCCAACTTGCAAAAACTAGGCCTACCTTTAAAAGTCTTGATATATTTATTTATTTGGATTTCTATCAAAACCTGTGTGGTGCTACAGAGCATACATATCCTTGTGTTCACAAAATTCTGCAAATATCATAAATACTATTATGTTAAGAAAATTGGTACTATTACTTATTTGCCACCATCTGACCCACAAACATGTCTGAATACGTTTGTAAAAATGCTATATGTACGCTATTTACTAGGTAAAAATATTACTAATTTTTATCTGCATTTATTTATTCATCACCCCTTTCTCTATTGTACATGATGTTTCTTGATATAAATGTCTGTTTGTGAATTGTAAAGACTTCTGTAGCAGCAGTTAACATTTTAAAACATGTACATTTTCTAAAGTAAACTTGCCAACAAAGTACAACCATATCCTTTCTGGAGTGTAATTATTCATCAACTGTTCAAAACATTCATTGAAACATATGTTGTTCTATGAGGCACAATCTCTTCACATGCAAAGATGAAGAAACACAGGGCCAAGTTGCATTAAATAATTTAGGAAAGTTTGGATAGTATTGCTTTGGAATAGAGCTAGTTTATTTAGTGTGAGCTACGATAGGCAATATTGTTAGTTGTAACTTGGCCACATTTTGATATCAAGACTTTTAAAGGCAGGCCTAGTTTTTGCAAGTTGGAATTAAGAACTTATAGACAGCGCTATGTAGGCTATGCGTGAGTAACTTGGCTTTTTTACATTGTAGACATTTTTGATCTGATAGACAATAGACCTTACATAAAGTAAAATGGCAATAAGACAAAAAATTATAATAAAAGCATATTGCATAATTTTGTCTCATGCCTTTTGTACCACTTCTTCCACCACCACCCATCCGACTCAAATCCCCCCCAAACTTTTGAAATCCCCCCAAAATGTTGGTCATGGTGGGGGGGGGGGGGAATTCCCCTCAAACCAAAAATTAACCTGCTGAGCTCTGTTACTGCTCTGAGCTAGCAGCCACTTCATCCAAGAAGTGGGCAGTCCTCTTGCAATAAAGTCCTAGTGAAAAAAAGTTTAAAAGCCTTTATTATTTCGCTATATTATAACTATAACACATACCTTGATCAGGGTGCAGGGTTATAAAATTCATAGCTATTAATACTGAAGATTAATAGCCTAGCTGTCTACCAGCAGCTAAAATATGAGTAGCTAGCTAGGTACCTAGCTCTGTTTGAACGTAGCTAGCATAACTAGACTGCTAGCTAACTAAATATAATACATTAGCTAGCCATTACTGGATAATTAGGTAGCTAGTGAAAATATTAGCGAAAGAACTGGAATTCCCAGCAATATTTTGTCAGGATCCTGTACTTTGTCTGTCTGTTTATTCTGTGTAATTATTTTTCCTGATTTCTTTTGCCTATTTTCCCAAATTACCCTCGCGATTGTCTGTTTATTTTCCTGACTTCGTGTACTGTTCCATCACTCTAGTTCCCTTGTCAGTCCGCGTTCCATGTTTCCTGAGATTCCAGTCCATGTCTTTGTCATTGTACTATTCGGGTGATTTTGGGAACATTCAGGTTTCCTCTGTATTTCGTTTCTCGTTTTCTTCGTTCTAGCTTTATTAATATTTTTATAAAATACTAATGTACTAATCATACTAACTGTTAGATTAGATTTAATACTAACCTGCTAACAAACTAATGTGTATATAATACTACCCAGCTAACCTACTAACATTAGGGTTTTAGAGTTCGCTACTAACATTACTAATTACTAATTCATCTTGAGTTTCTACCTGCAGCTGTCATTTCCCTCCTCGTTATCCTATTCCTGCATCTATCTGTGATTTCTCATTCTCTGCATGTGTGTCCACTTCCGCGTCCCTCCCCTCCAAGCTGTGCATGTGTGTACCTGCTAACCCCAGGTCGTTTGTGTGATCATTGTGTATATGTGCATTCCAGTCCGTGTCTTACGTTTCCCCTGTTATTGTATTATTGGTCCTTGTTAACCCTCATTGTTCTCACCTGTGAGCAATCTCCCCTCCCTGCCTCTGCACACCTGATTCCCATTATGTCTGTCTGCTTCTATGTATATATATACCCTGTCATCTCAGTGTTTCTTCGCGAGTTCCTCACCATTGGTTTGCTACTGTGTGTCATACTATTTTTCCGAGTACCTGCCCTAGTTGTCTGTTTGGTTCCTGAGTTTCTGTCTCCGAGTTTTTGTTATCCCTAGTCCTTTTCCTGTTGTTGTTTTATTTTTGTATTCAGTCTTCATTTTGTTTTCTTTTTGTTCCTCTTACGCCTTCCTGGTTTTGACTCCTGCCTGTGTTCTCGCGACCCTGATTTTGGATTCTGTTTTTGTGCCTTTGCTGTGCCTTCCCGGTTCCGACCCCTGCCTGTTCTGTGAATACTCTTTGGACTCTGTTTTTGTACCATTGCCTTGTCTCCCCAGTTTTTGACCTGTTCGGCCTGTTGTACTACGGATTGCTGCCTTGCCCCTTCATTAAACTTCGGTTTTTGTACTTCCTGCCTGCTACTGGGTCCTGTTTCCACCCACCTTAACAGAAGGAACTCGCCAGTTAGGACCCAGCAGGCGGTCACCAGAGTCATGGCGACTCAGGACTTTTTTGAAGACCCCTTTTTTAACAACAACTACTATGAGGAATACCTCATGGGTATCTGGGGGCAGAACCCTGAGTTCGCTGGTCGGCATGCCGACCACCACCCATCACCCCGGACTCTTTATCAGCCCACCTCCCACTCCGTTAGGCTCGGAGTCCTAACCCTTCAGCAGGCCAGCCCTGAGTCTACAACCCCTTCATTCACCCAACCCCAACCGTCACCCTTCGAAGGGACCCGCCTGGTCCTGTGTCCGGGAAACTACGGGCCCAGGAGAAAGCAAGGTTGTCCAGCTACCCGCCTGTCCTGAGCTGCAGAGCCAGCTACCCGCCTGTCCTGAGCTGCAGAGCCAGCAGCCGCCTCCTGTCCCTTGGCCGCCTAACCCATGGTCGCCTCCTGTCCCTGGGCCACCTAGCCTGCGGCCGCTCATTCACCGCCGGCCTCCTGGGCGATGCAGCCGTCGCCGCCGGGCCTCCTGGGCGATGCAGCCGGGCCTCGAGGGCGATGCAGCCGTCGCCGTCGGCCTCCTGGGCGATGCAGCCGGGCCTCGAGGGCGATGCAGCCGTCGCCGTCGGCCTCCAGGGCGATGCAGCCGTCGCCGCCAGCCTCCTGGGCATGCAGCCGTCGCCTCCGGCCTCCTGGGCGATGCAGCCATCGCCGCCGGCCTCCTGGGCGATGCAGCCGTTGCCGCCGGCCTCCAGGGGGATGCAGCCATCGCCACCGGCCTCCAGGGCGATGCAGCCGTTGCCGCCGGCCTCCAGGGGGATGCAGCCGTCGCCACCGGCCTCCAGAGCGGTCCAGCCCACGGCGTCGCCGCCGGCCTCCAGAGCGGTCCAGCCCACGGCGTCGCCGCCGGCCTCCAGAGCGGTCCAGCCCACGGCGCCGCCGCCGGCCTCCAGAGTGGCCCGTCCTGCGCCGCCGCCCGGGCTTTATTTAGTTTGGCTTGATGCTATAAATACGAAAAACATCAAACTGGAAATAATGAAATTGATTAACACCTTTTAAGTAGGGTTAAATGTGTATTATCATACATGCTACTGTAAGGGAAACCATTTGACTTATGACAAAGCTAGTGTTAACCAGCTGGCTAAAGTGTGACATCACCAACCGTAGGTGGCCTTTGCCATTTTAGAGGCCCGTTTCAAAAAGCAATTGGAGGCCCCCCTCCAACGACCACCCGCTGAACCATCTTTCAAATAACACAACAAACAACAGCGTGCAACTGAAATGATCCTACACACTTTAATATCACGGTTTCGCATTTATATTTACAACCTTTAGCTTTCAAAATTCATAATCATTGGGCTATAACTACAACAAATGCTGCATCAAGAGCAATGCACTCTTTTGCCACGAACACGCAGCCTATTAGCCCTATCTATGGTGACCACCTAGTCTTAGCCTAGTCGTCAATGTCCCAATTATAGTAGCCTATTCATATTTCTCTGAAATTGTAAATAACTTTAAACCCTCAAAATTCTGATGCAGGATTGTTACAGTGTCGCCACTTGTGCAAGCAGTGACAGTGCAAACCTCTCAAGTTGCCCTGCAGGGCAATAAAATAGCAGGCTTCTATTAATAGCCCAAACCCGCTTACAACCATCTTGCTACAGTCACAGAAAATAACATGCATAAAATGCACCGTTTCTACACACTAAAAAATATATAAAGGATATATAAAATATATAATCCGATATAGGAACAATAATAGGCTATAGGCTATTATTAAAAGGTTGTAACTGTTACAAATAAACATTCGGTGTATTTTCCTTTGCATACTGTATGTATGCTACAGCAGCCTACCCAATGTATTTTTGGTAGAACGTAAAATAATTTTTCCTACAAATCTCTGATATAAACAGATTAAGAAATCAAATATCCTACCTTGTAACGATTCTACAACTTGTTTCTGTTGAATGTTGAAGAGATTCTCTTATTCCATTTTGCCTCTGCACAGGAAAGTTAGGAACAGCGCCTACAGTGCTAACAGCATTTTTATTGGGTTTTTAAAAGTTTTCACTGTTTACACATTTTGGTCGACATAAGTCGCCCTTGGCAATTTAGAACATTGGTATATTTATGTCACCCGCGGCACTTAAAGAGTTAAATGCATTAAGATGACAAGGGTGTCAGCTGTATGAAAACCGAATTGTAATCAATATTCAGTTATTGCATAATAATTGTTAACATTGATATGACTACAATTATATATTTTTCAATAACATTATTACTATACGTATTGGCCATTGGTTTTAAAGGATAAAAGAAAATTTACAATATATCAATATATACTGTACACAATGCACTGCAGTTGTGGTATGAAAAATTACAGATAATACATCACAGCAGTTAATCACAAACAAAGTACGTTTTTTTATTAATTCACTCTTTGGAATAGAGACATATTGGAATTCAGCGCTTTTTCTGCAAGCTTTTATTAGCTGGACATTTATCTTTTACGCTCCAGAGAGGGTCCATCACATTACAGAAATTTATAAGTCAAACATTGACATTCATTCATGTGGCAGATGCTCTTATCCAGAACTACTTACAAAGAAAAGATACATAACTTCATATAATAAGGCTACATCGAAAACACAGAAAAAAAAGTATAAGGCTTGCATGCTAACACTTGCATGCTAATTCAGGGAGCCAAGATGTTATCTGAACAGGCGAGTCTCGAGTCTGACTTTTGTGACTTTTTTAATATGTTTTTTTATAAAAGTATAAAATGTATAGTATTTATACATTATAATAAGCCCCCTTTTTAAAATGCAGCTAGCTAACTAGGTGGCATTAATGCTATAGGTTTTCAAAGGTTTTCCCTCAGCTAGTACGCTAGTTAGGTTGTAAAGTTGTTCTTACGACTGAGCTGGCTAAATAGTAAGCTCAATCTTGAACATGAAATATTTAAAAACCTAGGTTTCTCATGGAGAATAGCTTAATAAAATATAGCTAACTAGTAAGTACCAATTTATGGTAGCTAGTAAACTAGCTGCACTTAGTTTGTTCTTCTGACCTAGCTAGTTAAAGATATTATTTTAGCATTCTTAGTATGTTTAAATATAGCATATCCATGTTACCTGTTACATCTGTGTAAGCATGTCTTTGCTTAGCTCATCCTACAGAACGCCATAGGCTGAGCCTCTGTGTGTACTACTCATCAACTCTTTGCGTGCGTAATGCAATAGATCTTTGCTCTGCAAAGTTGAAAGGGGAGCTTGCCATCATGGGATGGCAGTGTGTAGCTAGTACCCTGTCTTTTTGTTTACCATTTCAGGCCTATCTAGTGGAAGAAGTAGATTGACACGATTACAGCTGTGGAGAATGATGGGGTTTGAGGGTTATAACTTGTCTTCTCTGCATTTATTTTATTTAATGAAATAAAAAAATACATATTTATTCATACTTGCCTATGTCATGAAAACTGAATCAGTGTATCAAAGGAATAGGTAGTTCCTCTGTGGGGAATTGCAGACAGTATGAAATCATTGCAGTTCTTTTTGTAAGACAAGTTTAATATAACATACAATACTGGACATACAGTATATTAATATTAAGATGAGGCGTTGTATAATTTCCTAACTTAACACTTAACTTAAAACTACCTCTTTTCTGTGTAGATAGCAAAAAATGCAAAAATTGTCACTCAAGGTTTTATATAAAGACAGAGCTTTAAATAAAAATATTGGAATACACCTTTAACCTGACATTACAACATATTTTTATCTATGGTTTCTCAGAACTAGATAAAGATTGTGAGAATTGACCACAGATAAGGCCACCTGTGCTGAGGTTGTTTCACTTTTAAAGCTCAACACATTAATAATTCAGCACAATTCCTTGGGCTGACACTTAGGAAAAGGAGATCAGGAAATTATTTCCTGTTCCCTGATGAGATAACCCCACTTCAAAAACAGATAGGGAAATAAAAACTGAAGCCAATGGATCTTTAATGATTTTTTAGTTGAATTCTAATAAATCAGACAAATAGAATGTGCCGGTCTACTAATTACAACAGGCATCATTAGCTACCCAAAGGAATAGTTTTAATTATAGATTTGACAAATGAAAGTAATGTCAACTGTATTGAAAGATAAATTTAAATGTTTATGCAGTTTTAGGTTAGAGGTCTTTCAACTGCATATAGGCCATAATAAACTACGACACCTTCAAATAAAGCACAATAATCCACAATGACAACGAAATACTCAAAACTTACACCAAAACATCTGTATGCAATAGGTAGCAACCGTGAGGCAGGTAACAAAGAAAAAAGATCTATCAGTCAATTGTATCATAAAATTGACTCATATAATTAAACAGAAACAGAATTTCACTATTCTAATTCAGGCTCAGTTCTATGTAGGCCGAGCATGAAATGGGCTATCACATCACTGCACATGAAAAACATGTTGATTCTGAGGGTCTCTGAATGCTACCTCTTATGAGCCCATCAGTGCGATAAACCTTATCATTCGGGGAGCAGAGCACCTGATGAGAATCCGAAGCAAATCTTTGAATAGATACAATGGAGCCTGAATGATAAGGTTTAACTTGGAGGCCTGTTTTTCTCACCATCCCCAAAGCTGCCTCAATTGCTCATCCAGCGCAGCCCAGGGATCCTGAGACATCACAAAAGACTGAGGCCCATCTTTGAGATCACAAATTCAAATTTGACGGCCTCTTAGTCAACGGCTAACCCCTGAATCCATGAATCCACAGGTAAACTAATGGGGGACCCCTCTATAACACCCATCTATGGGCTGTCCATCTGGCTGGATTTACTGCCCATGATAGTGAGGCCAAAGGTTAATCGGTCTGTAGGCCTTACAACACCTCATTTCGAGACACAGGGGAAGGGCAGAGAGGCAGGATGACCATAAAGTGTTCAAGATTCCCACTTGCTCTGAAAAATGTGATTTGGGATTTTCATTTGGGTGTGTGCTGTGTATTCTAAATGGAAAGTTTATAGCAGGTCCATTGCCCTGGCACTATTGTAGCATGGCATGCCTGATGTAAGTTAATTTTAGACTTAAAAATAGAGCAGGCAAATGACAAATTATGAAAGAAGACGAGGATGAATTGTTTTTTTTTTGCCACAATTCAATCTAAAGTCATTATTGTGTAACATGAAACTGGGATCATTTTATTCTTTAAATTTAGTCTCTGTTCCCTGTGTATATTGACAGTGAATACTGTAAATCACTTTACCGACACGACTTCTGCAGGTTAATCGCTCTTAAAAAGGCATAGGCTTTCTGAATGATGTTTGTTATGCAGGGCTGATAAACAGACGGGTGACAAATTAAAGGAAAAACCAACATAAAGTGTCTTAGTAAGGTGTTGGGCCACCACAAGCCACCAAAACAGTTTCAATGTGCCTTGACATACATTCTACCACTACTCTAGCATAGATTCTAGTCTCTGGAACTCTACTGGAGGGATGGAACACCAGCCATCCAAAAGATATTCCCTCATTTGGTGTTTTGATGATGGTGTTGGAGAGTGCTGTCTAACACGTGGTCCAAAATCTCCCACAGATGTTCAATTGGGTTGAGATTTGGTGACTGCAAAGGCCATAGCATATGATTCACATCATTTTCATACTCATTAAACCATTCATTGACCCCTAACGCCCTGTGGTTGGGGGCATTGTCATCCTGGAAGAGACCACTCCCATCAGGATAGAAATGTTTCATCATAGTATAAAAGTGATCACTCAGAATAACTTTGTATTGATTTGCAGTGATCCTTCCTTCTAAGGGGAAAAGTAGACCCAAACCATGCCAGAAAAATTCCCCCCACAGCATAACAGATCCACCGGACCCCCTCACTGTAGGGGTTTTTCCTTGAATTTGTCACCGGTCTGTACCTCTGAATTAAAAATGCTGTCTGTCTTTTTCCCTTTCCCTTTTATAAATACAAAACAAACAGGAAATTAAATGTCAAAGGATTTGGATTATTCAGTTAATTGGCACACTTAATTAAGCAAAACAATTGGATATTGTGAGACACAAATGTAAATATGAGGTTTCAGTCTTCTATATTTAAAATACTGGACTTAAAAGATGGTTTGATGGTTAACATTAGGAATTGGAGCTCAGTATTTGACCCCTGTAGCATCTCTGCTTGTTGAGGAAGTCTCCCCTTTTTCTGGAGCATCCATTGTAGTGTAAATATTTGATAACACTTTAATATAAGGGTACACAAATTAACATGAATTAAAACAGTCGTAAACATGTGTAAACATTAATGTGTTTATTAAGGTTTATGAATGTTAACTAAGCTAAACAACCACATTAATAATGTTTAATAAACATTATATTAACAAGTAAGTCATACACCAAAGAGGTCCACAAAAAATTTGAAACAAAAGAGTTGCCAATATTGCCTTCAGGCTATTGGCTTATAGGTTGTGTACATTTGGCTAGCAGTGGCATCATGGTGTTTTTGGAGGGGGCGAGGGGTCAAGATTACACTTACAAATCATTCATATCCATCATGATAAACTACTTTGTTACCACTTTTTTGTAGAGATGTGGTACTTTGTTTGAAAACAGAAATATTAAGATATTCGCCCTTTATAATCATGAACAAAAACATTGCCATTTAATGTAGGGCTGGGCGATGACTATTAAAAATGATACTGCAATGCTGTTACGTGAAACATCATGATATACGATACTACTGCTCACAGTTATCTATTAAATACATTTGTAGCCTATTATACTAATCAAGTGGAGACTTCATATTATAGTATATAGTATTTAACATGAAGTAATCTTTATTTCCATTTATTAATGTATTTGTTGATCTTAGTTAATATTCATTAACCTTAACACATGAATGAACTGTTAATTAATATGTATTATGCATTACTGTATTAATTAATGTTAATTAGTGCCATTATTGTAAAACGTTACCAATTATTTTTAATTGCCTGATTTGGGGATGGGAAAAGGGTCTATGACAAAGTCGTATTACGTGGCAACTATTTTTTTTAAAACCGGTCTCAACCTTGGAGCGGTAAACATTTACAGTGACTACTACTTATGTATTCAACACTACTTACGTCTTCATCTGTTAAAAATGAAATAAATGCACATCCTTTGTCTCAGGCAAAACTCTCCTTCCAGACAAATATCCGATTGTAGGATAAATAATTCATATTTTTCAGATGCCCCCTCATTGGGCATTATCACAAAACTAATTCTTAAGACTTTGGGATCAATATGTACTTACTATATGTTGATGTTCTTATTTCTGTCCACTCAAAATGGCAACATAGCTGCATTATAGAGCTTGAAGCTTGGTACTATATTTAGCTCAAATATACAATGACATTTAACATTTGACTGAGATGTAAAGTATATTGATGTAATGTATTTTTTAATGAGTTTGAATGAATTTACAAAAACAAAAGAAGCTACAAGTATTATTTTCCTTTTATAAACATTTTCTCATGAAAAAAGGTTTAAATTTATGAGACTAGTGCAACCTTTAATTACATTTAGCTTGACAACCTTGTGTTCACCTTGCATGGCTGACGACCACACCTGGATTGATAATGGATACGCTTACAATATGAATGCAAATATGTCAGCTTCAGGCCCAAACAAAGGAGCACCCACCTCTCCCAGAATGATGAAATGAAGCTGCTTTATTAAAGCCACAGCTGACCCACCACCCCATCTCTTCCTGAAGGCTCCTGGGCAAATTGCACTCCCCCGCTGGGAATTGCTGCCTTGGGGGGCTGCGTAATGTGTCGTCTATCTCTAACCTAGTGATTTTGTGGCGCTGGGAAATCTGCACAGAAGGGACAGAAGAATTCTGCCATTGAGGAACATGGCGAGGACCGCTACGGTCAGGGCTGTTTCTAGCTTTTTAGGGGTCCTATGCAAAATCTTATTTGGTGCCCCCCCTACCTCAAGAAACTCCTGAAAACTTACCGGATGTGCATTATAACATCTCCCAAATGCGCATAAATGAGATCAAATGCTAAATTTTCCACAAAATGCTTATTTTAATGTCAGGTACTATGTTGTGTTGTTAAGAAATCAAAATAAAGATAAACATGCACATTATAAATAATAAACAAATTTAAAAAAAAACCTCAAAAAATAAATTAGGCCATTACACAGATTAAATAATGACACCAGCATCCAGATAATCAGCACCACATTCACTAACCCACAAGTAATAGGCCTACTGAGTTGTCATCACGATACTGTAATAATTCGCAGGTCCAGTTCTATAATCTAATTTCTAATTATTTAACTCTGACACAAAAGACAGTGCACCTGTGTGTGTTTGTGTGTATGCTCGCGCAATATGCTCACGGTTGTGACTGTAGCTAAAAATATTGCATTCTTTTACCTCAAGCATAAACGTAACTTCAATAAAAACAAATATATTTTACACATTTCATACCACTACAGACATTGTACTTTATAAAGGATTAAACTGACATTTGTTGATAACCACGTCTCACCCATTGTTAACGTGAATTAGTAATTAGCTTCACCAATGTTTCCCCCATGGTTGGCATAAAACGATTGGACTACTAGCCGTTGTTAGCGTAACGTTACATGAAAATAATGACTCCCTAAATGTGATTTATTACACCGGCCACTTATCCCGCCATATTCCTTACTATCTAGCACATTCTTAAAACGTGTTATGTTTGTTTATGGAAACATTTATACACGTCTGCTTCCCTGAAAATATATAAAAATACATGGGAGGGAAATTGCCACCGTACATTCACTTGTTCACATTAGTTCAGTCTGAAACACAAGTAATACTGAGCCAATGTTACATTGTCAGAACAGGCATGCAGGACCCTAGCTTGGCAGAGCTGAGCTTTCTTGTTTGCTTGTTATGCTTCCTGGCAAAGCCACATTCTTCTAGCAAGCGAATAGTTAACTGATAGCAACCATAATCCCCCTCACTTGCCTCATCAAATGCAGCAGTTATTGAAACAGCTAACGTTAGTAACGTTGCCAGGTTCAAGTTAGAAAACTGTGTTTTCACCCTAAAATATTAATTCATCCATTTGTTACAGCATAACGTTACACTGTATAAAGCAGCACCACTTTCTCTAACCTGAGAAAAAACAGCTGCATGTTTCAACTGTTAGCTGCCTGGCTCACATAACGTTAGCTGACTATGGTGAACTACATTAAAAGTTGACTTCCTCGCAAGACTGCTTCCCTATCAATTCCTCTAACTATAATAATGATTAATATTGAAAATTGATCTTTTCTAGTAAATTAATTTTTCTTAACCACTGTTAGCTTAAAATTTGTAGGTAGAACAACACACAAGGGCATGTGGGGCCCCCTGGTGGCTCCGGGGGCCCTATGCAATCGCATAGTCCGCATAGAGCAAGAAACGGCCCTGGCTAGAGTGCGCGGGCCCAATGATTGATGAGCAAACAGTGACAAATGAATGGTTTGCGTGTGCTTATGTGGTGGCCTCTTTACGGGAAAACATATACTAATTGATCACGGTATAGTAGCTTTCAATGCGACAGTCTTCTGATCATGGATTCCAAATAAATGTGACAGTCTGTGTTACGGCTGCAGAATTACTATAGTTACTATCTACAAACTATTAGCGACATGATTTTAATATTGAAAGAATAATGGAAAAATAACACATAAAACACCTTCCCAGAATTATTCTCCAAGAAGCACCTCTTATTAATTGCTGGTGCTCGACTACAAACAGTAATCTGTATTAGAGGTTTAGAACTTTGTTGTTCCTACATATGTAAACTGATTACAGGATTATAAATCCGAGAAGTCATTTTCTAAATTCTATTATTCACATGACATGGCAATATGGGAAATTATTGTTTGTGTTCCAGATTTCACCAGTAATACTCTGTATCTCACAGTGGGGAGAAAAAAGTGTGTATGTTTCAATACAATAATCACCTGCTGGATGGGAATTAATTTCATTTCAAAGAGGCCAGAGAAGATTTCTAGAGGGGTCTTAGTGATATTAGAGTAGGATTCAGTTACATTATTGGCAGATTGCCAGCAGAGCAAACTAATTTCCAGTTTCTGTCCCGAGAGGTTTGATGCCAATGCATTCTTAACAGTTCTCTCCTGACAGAGAACTTGGGGTTTATTTATTGTTTTATTTAGAAAGGGAAGTATTATTATAATATGTTGCCATTTGCGGTTAAATAATCAGTGTTCTAAAATGACAGATGTTTTGTTGGTGTTTAAGATATAAAATATGATTATTAAATATACAAACAAGATGTTACACTCACAACATAGGATGGCAATATAGAATTTTTAAAAGACAGTCAACTGAAATTAACAGAGAGGGAGAGAGAGACCAGTAATCCAGACTTTGCTAGAGAATTATCCTTTCAACAAAATAACGCAAAGAAAAGGGAACAAAAAACACAAGAACCACCACAAAACAAAAGGAAAACACTTAAAATATAACTCAAAACTAACACTCTAAAACCCGTCAGCAGTCATAAATATTTAATCCAGCAGGGATTAAAGATGCTAGCCCTGATTGGCTGATTGAAGGAGACTCAGGTTCATTTATGGCAAGGGCTGTCTTATATATGGTGAGGACTGGTACAATTGTAACAATTTTCACTTCTTACTCAATTACTCAAAGGTAATGCGATAAAAAGCAGTGAAATTCCACTACAAAGAGCACACTCTTGTCTGCTGCAATAAGTCACAATGAAGGCATACTGAACTTTGTTAGAACATAATATTGTATTGCTACCTGGCGCCGATATGAGTCGTAATATTCACGCTCATCTTCATGACTTGCTCCAGTGGTCAGAAACTGGCCAATGGAGAATGACGTTTTTTCTCTCTCCATTCACTCCCATTACATGGTGAAACAGGTCTTAAAAGCACACTTTTAGCACACAAATGAATGCAAACAATGGAGATTATGCCGATATATAAAATCACGACAATCAGAACCGAACATTTGAAACTAATTTTGATTGATTTGATTATTATTTTCTGAGAAAACTAACACCTGTTGCTAAATTCTTTGCTAACTTGCTCGGTTTGTTTACTGGTGCAAGAAAGAAAGAAGGAAGTTCCTCAGCTAACGACCGGATTTTCTTCCAAACCTTTGTTTGGAAAAAGTGTAAAATATCATGAATGGCGCTTTTTATCTTTAAAAAAGTTCGGTTCTGGATGTCGTGGTTTTATTAGGTAGCTATCCAATATTATGTTCTAACAAAGTTCAGTATGCCTTTAAGTTTGAGTATACCTTTAAGTCCAATGTTACAATTGTATCATTATAATTGATATTTGCAATATTTTCCAGGACAAAACACTGTTCGTTCAAAAGAGCATACCCTACTTTGATGTTTAATCCAGCAACCAATTAGGCAACTAGTTTTTTTTATTTTTTTATTTTATTGCCCAAAACGGTAGGCATGCATAATTGGATGAGTTTCGTCATGTTTTAAATACACTTAATATAATGTCTATGTAAAGAAACCATTTTCAGCCAAGTATGATTTTTGTAGGCTTTACGTCATTTATTGGTCGGTTACTAATCATGTGTGAGGTTGAAACCAAGTGCTCACATGATAATCAATTTTAGTGCAGTTTATACTGCCATATCTTCAGGGAGATGAATTGTAGGCTCCATAGGGTACAATTGTAACACGTATTACAAACGTGCTGCAAGGGGGCAGGCTTGCTGTTTCATTGCTTATAATGTCTGTGAGTAAGCAGTACAAGGTAAACCTATGCTAAATTGGAACCAGGAGATGAATGATCAAAATGGTATGTACTTCGGTTGAATGAGCACAAACATCAAAGAGCAAACAAAAAAACACTACCGATTCATGAATTTACTTACGTGAAAAAATGTGCAGAGTTGAACAAACAGAGCTCATATTTTGAGGTCAGTTAGTGGACAGCACAAGGCATAGATGAACGTATTTCCATTTCCATGCTTATACTGGGAAAGTGAGTTTATTACATTTGTCATGTTACAATTATGCCAACACTCCCCTACTGACAAACTTTCTCTTTGGAAAAAAAAAAAACTGTAATTTGTTGAAAGCGGAACTAAGTGCCTCTTTCAACAATTTTGTTTGAATATTTATTGTTTTAGCCTCTTTTTCAGGAGAACAAACATGTATTGGTTATCAGGTAATTTAGTTTACCTAAAAGGACAGATTACCCTGAACATAAATGTTACATTTACTCCAGCTCAGTCAATCCATTATTGAAATCTCTATTCTCAGGAATGTCACTACCATGTAACAAGGCCAATCGTAAAATGCAGCTTCTGCTTTAACCTGTTTTGGTCTGCATAAGGTAAATTCCAAACTGGGAAGCTTCAAAAACCACTATTTGCACAGAAATGAACAGATTTCAGTGACATATTGAATGGAATGTCAAGGATTGTTTTTTTTTTTAAACCCTCCCATTATGTTTGGGGTCAATTTGACCACATTCAGTGTTTGATGTTGAAAAACCAGTTATCTTTTATATTTTTTCATCTCGATACTAATTTGGTGGGATTAAATAGTAAACACAAAATAAACATAATGGTATGCTTTCAAAAGTTCTGTAGCAACTTGTGTGGGGTCATTTCTGGGGTAGCTGTATGAAATGTAAGAAAATATGCAACCTTTATAATTTTTTTTATAGATTTTTTGTGGGTGATTCTGGTGGCGCTTTCCCATGCAAATTTTAAACTTCACAAACTCACTTACCTCAGGGTCTAAAATGAGAAATTTCTCACAGATTTTTAATATTTGTGGATAAAAAGCTAGTCAATTGGGAGACATTAAAAAGGCAACACACTGTCAAAACAATAGTTTTCTGTCAGTTTAAACAGGGTCAATTTGACCCCAAACATAAAATACAACATACTATAATTTCAACATAATATGAGGGTTAAAATCTCACACATTCTTAAAATCTCAGAAACATTTCAACCAAAAGAGAGTACTGGCCATTGGGCTTGGCATAGCCATTCTGAGCTCTGAACCTCTAAATACGTTTTTTTCTGGTGTTTTTTCTGCAAAGTAAAAAAAACCTTCCAGTGACAGTCAACACCAGAATAACACTGTACACTGTTTATGTGGGGCCTCAGGATGTCATTTGGTTGCCTAAGGAATTCCCTTTGATGTTAAGGGAGAAGAGAGACCAGGACAGGCTTTTGGTTCATTCAGACAGGACTGGATCACAAACATAATCTGTATCAAAACATTGTCTGAACATACACAACAAATAAAAACTACTTTTCAAAAGATTTGGATTGGAGGGCTGATATATGAATGGGAACTATAGTAATTATTTCAAGACCTTGGAAAAAAATAATTCCTCAGCTTTGAGCAAGTTAGCTAAAGAAAGATGATTAATCCTGTGATTAAAGTCAAATTGCCATTGAATCCTTTGAGCGTAAAGCTTGGGAAATCTATAACATTCCTACATAAAAGGCTGCCAGTGGCAAGGAACAGCATATTTGAAAAGCCATTAAAATATAGATGTTATGATTTTATTTTTCACTTTCATCTTCACATCAGCAATGTAACAGCCACTTTCTTTTAAAATAAGTGAACCCATCACAAATTAATATGTTGAAAAAACTACTGTCATTATGATTATCAGTACACTTATTACAGAAACAATTTATTACATGTGTACAGGTGAGCCATGAATTCTGCTGACTATTGTGGTCAGATGCATTGCTGTTTCAACAATATTATAAAAATTGTGATTATATCAAATTAAATTGAGTAAATTATAATTTAGATACCTCAAACAGAACTAAAAACATAGTGAGCACATCACACTTCACAGTCCTGTTAATTGTTTCTTCTTACATATTTCTTATGATGATAACAAAAATGCAGGGCTTTCACTGAGGTCAGCGATAGTGATAAAAGCCAAAGCATCTTTTTGATTAAAGGCTGATAGTAGTGTTTATCCACAGACAGCACTGATGTTGTACAATGGATACTGTATACACAAAAATATACCAAATAGTTGAATTCAATTATTGCAAAAACAAAACATCAGTCTGCACAACAGTTCATAAGGAAAACAATCAGGGCACTAGATTTTATCAGGGTGTGCTAGTGAGAGGGACTTGTAGGTCAAACATAATGCTGGATTTGTCCATGACTCTAGGGTTAATGTCTCATAGAACTGTACTGGGATATCTTTTATATCCTTGTTCTTGACAGGGCCAGTTTAAAGTCTGATCCATAAAATGCAGGACAAGAGGCTAGGCTGTCACCGTGCAAAGTATTAAGAACTGTACCATCTTATTGTCCAAACATTGCAGTGTCAACCAGTTATGTGGAAAAATCAAATAAAAATAAAAAAATCAAATAAAGCATTTATTATATTTCTAAAATACAATAGATGAAAATGTTACTGAACTAACACCATGCATTTATGATGAAGGGCCAAATGATCAATGAATCAATTTTCCACTTTCAACAGCGGTGAGAATTGCAAAGCTAAATCAGTGCACAGGGAAGGTATTTGAGAGACCACATCAAAGTATTAATTCAAAATTATGTAGCATTGGTTACATTTTTTAAAGAAAATGCTGAATTTGAAATAAAAAAATATATAGGTTAAAATAAAAATGCAATTGTGTTGTATTTTGACACAAATAACACTGTTTCAAGTCAAAAGTATACTAAATCGGGGAAGTAAATTTTGGCTTTTACAGAAAGACTATCAAAAATATTCCCCATGCTTGGAATCTCAGGGCATTTTTGAGCCTTATAACACTGATGAAAGGAGGCAGTGACTGCAATGAAACAGCACTTCATGAGTGCAGCAGACCACCATAAATTCTGCATTACACAGCAATTCACATTTGGAAACATAATAAAACTTTCTTTTTGCTCTTCGACAACACCACATCAGACTGCGATATAGGTTATAGTGGACCAAATCAATTTTAGTACATCTTCATTTTCTGAAGAAAATGCATTTGTGAGAACTTGATTTATGAACCACGTTTGCAGGAAATTTCATCTCGGATCACCCAATGCCACAGAGATAAAGGCGAGAAGGTTCCTGAAATAGGTTATGTGCTCGGGTCAATTGCACACACTGATTTCCTGTGCTACTCAGCTTGCTGTCATCTCCGCCTCGGTTTTTACGCCCGCCATTCAGATTAGTGGCCTTAGGGAAGATAACCTTGCAGAACCATCAAACAGGGTAGAACTATGATTTAGAGAGCAGTTTAGGGAGGGTCCCATTGTCATACCACTCAAACCAACAGAGGTTGTAAACCTGGCTCTCTATGGATCTCATTCTGATAAACTGGAAGTGCTGTTTGTGTGGGACCGTTGCCTGCAAAACTGTACATTGGGTACATCTGAGAGCAAGAGGTTGCCGGCGTGTAATGCAGCACCATTTCTGTTACATAAATGCATTGTATACAATTCCACCACTCTTAAATAATCATATCTAAATAAGTATAAAGTGCCTTACAAAATTTTTCACATCTCTTTTAAAGATCAGAAAAGAATGCTGTATAAAATAAACAATACAGGTAATGGGCTATGTTGTGTGCTCAAAAGATTGTAAAATTAGATTATTTTAGACTAACACCATTGCTCAGAGAACAACTTTTTTTTTCTTCTAAAATATGTGTCACAATTATTCACACTCCGAATAAGTCTTAAAAATAAAATGTAACACTAATAAATGTGCATTAATGTGCAGCTTTTTTCAATGTTATGGAACTGTATTATGGCCTACAGGTTCCTGTTTCACTGGGGTATTAAAAATGGGAAAACTATGGTGGGCGAGACATACAAAGCAACGCAACATTATCACAACATGACTGCAAATTAGAAAACACATTAATAAATAAGAAAACACAAAGACATTAACAGAAAAGTGCTGCATGATGAAAACACAGCGACATTAACAGAAATGCACAGCATTTCAAAAAATGACAACGGAAGTGTTTCCCCACGAGTGAAATATACTGTGTCCCCAGCCACCTTTGGATGATGGATCCACAGAACTCTGTGGTTGTTGGATCCACAGAAGTCGAAAAACTGAGAGCGGAGTAGACAGGCTATAACTTTGAAAGATTTTCCATCCTCTACTGGGACATTTGCCATTTATCGAGGGTGTGACAGAAATGTTTGATTTCACTTTTACCATTCGATTGAACAAGTAACGTTAGAAGTCCATTTTTATGGGTTAGCGCTATTGGTTTCTGCTAGCTTCATCATTCTAGACTCATACGGCAATCAGGCTAACAATACACTAGCACTTACGTCTTGTAAGTTTTATCACCACTGCAGTGACAATAAACCAGCCTACGTTTTCTGTCATAAATGTATTGTCAAGCTCACTGTCTACGTTCTAAGGCTCCGGTTTGTAGAGAAACAGCAAACACATTGTTTCATTATGAATGTCTATCAAGCATAATCATATGAATTAATCTATCCTGTTAAAAAAAAACAAAAAAACAAGCAAACTACTTAATGACTGTCGTTTGCTTCATGTTCACTGTGGGACAGTATCGCTATAGTAGGCTACGAAAAAACCACAGCATGGTAGGCTATAGTGCACGTAGTGTCGTTAGGTACATTAACAATTTGGTAGTGAAGACAGTTAAAACGTCTTAACAGTCGTCACATGGAGGCCCCAATGAATGTGCAGAATATATAAATAAATTTATATAGCTTCACACTAGGTTACCAGTTATGCTAGTAATATATATATGTACCCTCACACGAGCGCCAACTAGCGATGAGAATATACATATATAGAAACTCATACGGTGACCTATTTGTGCAAAAGCATAATTAATCAGTCTAATGAAATTTATTATTAAATCATGATTATGAATTTCAATATTAAATATAATAAATATTATTAAAATACTAATCAATAACTTAATCTGAAGGCGCAAGTTCTTTTGGAGGATAGCCTCAAATATTTATCCAAACAACAATCAGACCGACGACCAGGTTTAACAAAATACAATTCACGCATTATAATTTGCACATTAGGCTTGATATGGGTGTTAATGGATAGCCATTGTCCCGTAACAGAAGATTGACCCCTCAGAAGATTACAGGAATTATTGGCAAATATAGGCTAAGTCATAGCTTGATCCAGGATAATTGCGAATAGTCTATAGTATACATGTAACCTTACATGTACCATCGCACATCGCCTGGTTGTTGATGGAGTGGGCTGAAATTTATTCAATAACAAACACGTCTAAAACTAACATCCTAAAAGCAGTGAACAATATTGAAAGGAAAACAAAGTGTAGAAAATTAATGAAGCATGTTAGAATACACAGTTCTGTTTCTGTATGTGCGTCTGTGTTCACGGCAGAAGACGTACAGAGACCATGTGGTATGTTTCAAGGGAATTATGAATCTTGCTTTAGCATGAAGCTAACATGACCTGAAATATGGCGTGTATTGAGGCCCCTATCGATTAATAAAAATTAAATGGTACACAAATACATGAAAATAATAATGTGTTCAACTTCTGTGTGTTGTTCTTTCATAATAGCACTAAATATTTACCTATTGTCTTTTTTAAATAATAAAATCTTTTTTTTTTTTTTTAAGTCACAAGCCTTGTCAACAAAATCGCATGTCCTTGAGCTTAATCAAGAGAATTTGGTTTACAATAGGGGTGTTAACGATTAATCGTTGATCGATTAATTGCCGTTAATAATTTGATCGATCGACCATTTCAAATTTAACGATCAAATTGAACTATTTGCGGTCTCATCTTAATTGTGTCAATGGGAGCTGTTGGTGAAATGCAATCATTAAGTTAAACACAAGGGGGCGCGCGCACTGCAATTAGGAAACATGTTATTAACTTTACACAGAAGAAGACTCACTCGACCATGAAGCACGCTACTTATGCGTGCCAGGGACATCGGTCCCATTGGAACGCGTATTTTCAGCAGCTGGTCTCGCTGTAAACCGACTGCACACACGACTCACCCCTGATAACGTAAACATGCTTATATTCTTAAATAAAAATCAGCAGGCCTAGGTATTTACTGCACTTATGCAGTTTAAATTTTAAACTGAGGCCTGAGCTGTCGTAGTTTGTCGTAGCTTTCTCATTTCAAGAGGGAACCTATTATAGCGCTGTTTTCAAAAACGTTATTTATCTTTATTTATCTATTTCATAATCATTTTGCAAATTTAAGTTTTTAATTAAGGCTCATCTTATTTTTGTATATGTCATAGACGTACGTGTTAGTCACTGATTCGCCTCGGGAGAGTGAGCGCAATTTCCCGTGCCTTATTAAAATATCATACTTAAACAAAACAGCGTTCATAATTATATTTGTGTTATGCTATGAAACAGGCGCATTTCTCAAATGTTTCAATAAAGCTTTGATTGAGGAAAAAAACATGCATTTTGTATTTTCTATGTCATAAGCTATTTTTAGCTGTTTTGTTATCGATTGATCGATTGATTGTTCATTAACGTTGACGACTATCGATCAAGGAAATTCCTTACAATTTGCAACCCTAGTTTACAGCTTTCAATATAAAAAAACTATTTTACTTAATACTTAACATGTCCTCTTGCATATTAATACTAACCTTAAAACATTTTTGCATTATTATGTAAAAATAAATGGAATGTAAATGTTGTCCGCAAGTTTCAGTCAACCCTGTTATAATTATGGGAAAAACTGCAAAAAATTATGAAATTAGTGTTAGGACCTTGAGGAATTGACATTATGGGCTCTATCTTGGCGATCTTAGTGCTTTGTCTAAACGCATGGCGTAAAGTGCATTTAGGGTGTGTCCAAGTCCACTTTTGTTAGTTTAACGGTGTGTTTTTTGGGCACTAAGCACGGCGCAACGTGCAAATGTGCTGAATCTAGTCTCTTCATTAATTATAGGTGTGTCTTGCGTGTGACATGCAATAAACGAATCAATCAAAATGTCATAACCCATTCCCTTTAAAAGCTTGCTTTTCCACCTTGACAGATTGCTTGATGGCGAAACAGACATGTTCGTGCTTGTTTAGTGCGATCAAGGAATAGGCTATATGGATCAATAGTATGATCAATATTATTCGGATTAACCATTATGAGTTCCCAGTAATTCCGGAAAGTGCTGTTATTTTACAAAATATATGCGGTTAAATTTCGTTAAAAGCACCTGCAACAGCAGAGAATAAGCTACCAATGGCTTCGGTCTCACCTTATAAAACACCAAATTAGCCTAGTTCTTCAAAGAATTTTGTTTGATTATGCAATGAAACATTGTCAAACATCAATTCCATGAGGCTGTTCTCATGGAGTTCTCGAAGTTCAAGCTTCATCCGAAGTTCATTACCTGCATTCTAATATTGATTAATAACATAAATCCTGTTATTTTGCCTTAATGATGACACTAAATACAATAAAGCTGTCAGGTCCATGCATATTTCCCCTTGTTTTATAATGTCCTGCTTATGGAAATGTGTATGGAAGCCTGTTTGTGGTCACTGTAATAAAAAAAAATATGAAGGACGAAAAATATGGCTAAAATTCAGTTAACATGGTGAAATTTATCTCAGTTTTTTAACCGTAGGCTATCAAAAAACCTTATGACTAGCGAATCCCGGGGACTGTAGCCTATAGGCTATTTGAAAAACAATAAATGCAATATTCACTGGACAAGGTTTTGAACTGTTCAGTCAAAACCATTCTATTTACTTACAGTCTGTAGGCCTAGATGAACATAGCTGTATTGTAATGACATCTGAAGCGCATTTTCAGAACTCAAATGTCCGTCTATTTCAGTGCACGTGTTTTCAATTGAATGACAATTCACGCATTATAATTTGCACATTAAGCTTGATATGGGTGTTAATGGATAGCCATTGTCCCGTAACAGAAGATTGACCCCTCAGAAGATTACAGGAATTATTGGCAAATATAGGCTAAGTCATAGCTTGATCCAGGATAATTGTGAATAGTCTATAGTGTACATGTAACCTTACACGTACCATCGCACATCGCCTGGTTGTTGATGGAGTGGGCTGAAAGCAATTTAATGCTGCATTCGACTTTGCTGAGGGACAGGTACTGTACATTGACAATAAACATTAAACAAAAGCTATTACACTATCTGAAACGTCGACTCGTAATACCCCCATGCCCTGTAAGCCTGTCTCATTCATTACAGTTCATTCTGGTTTATTTGTCGGCTTTTTTATCCAATAGAGTACATTATAACCTTAGCATCGGTATATGCTATGTCTTTTTGGGTGCTTTGAACAATTTACTACAGCCCAGCGTAACGGCAGTTTTCGTTTTAACGGTCTGGTATTAAGCAAGCTCTATAGAAAACACATTAGGGAGGGGAGTTGTAAGTATTTTTGCTTCTAAAATGCCGTTGGTCTCGCTGGCTACATATGTACGTTCGTGTTTCCACTCGAGCACTGTCTTTCCAATATGTTTGACAGCCCTATTGTTATTTTCGCATTTTGAGTGCATTTCACATACTGTAGTGCAATTGTTAAATTTATTTTTGATGTAGGCTACCGATGTTCATTGAAGATATAACATTTGGCAGCATTTTGCAGATGGTGGAATACTATTTTATGTTAATGTTATCGTACATAATATAGGCTATGGCGTATATACTTGTCTCTTAGGGCATGACAAATGCTTATTCCAATTTACTGTGCGCTGATATGTGGTAGATTAAGCTAAAAAATTTCCTTGGAGTCATTATGAATAGGAACATTAAAAAAATAAAAATAAACTACAGAAAAATGTAATCCCAGGACAAAAATATACATACTGTAGAGTACAGGGAAAAGTGATGTTTTATTGAGGTAGAAGAGTCAAGGTTAGGCAACATATTTAGGTGTATGTAACACTGTGATATCAAGGTTTTTTATCTTAAGACATCAGAAGGAGCAAATGTATATGCTTTATAATGGACAAAACTAATTTTATTAATTTTATGACATGTTTTGCATAGGGGTTTTGAACCCATAGATATCTACCCCCTATACTGATGAAAATATAGTAATTCTCACTTGAAAATTATGCAAAAGTGAGTTTTATGTGCCAAAACTGTTGATTTGTAGTTAAATATATCATAATTCTTTTTATTTAAAGCAGTGCACAATTTAGCCATTTGGATAGATTTGGAGACACTAATGGACAGGGTACACTGCTATATTTTGCATCATAGACCTTTAGTAGTTCTGCATATCGTCCTCAGATTTAGCAAAACTTGTGGACATGGAGTTTATGATCCAGGATAGGTATATACATTACCGATTTCACTTATGTAGCTCTCAGTATTTTGTTGCAAACTAAAGAAAAACTTTTTTTGTTTTTCAAAGTTTCATTGCATTTGTGGCACTTTATCTTGACTTAAATTATGAAAATAAACAATTGTATTGTAAATGGTACACCTGTTTGTGATGCTCAAACCTGGAGTTATAAAGCCTTAAACAGAGCACCCGCTAAATAGGTGAAATTTGCACCAAGGGGTTAACTAACCAAAGCAGGCCTCACGGTTTGCTCCTCTATCCTAACATTTACTAACATTCATGTGATGTGGTCTCATTTTATCTTACTGTAGCTGGTTAACTGTATTTCCTGACCAAAGTGCGTGAACTTGTGTATAGTAACGTTAGATAACCATAACTTTGCTGCTCACAGTAAGCTATCTTAGCTTACTCCACGTGATTCCTTTGTTCCCTGAACACACATGTGGCACGCACGCACACATATATGCATACCCACATAAATGCTACAATACGCACACAACACAATATGTCTGTTTAGTAGAATGTAATATTCCTGTTTTTCCTTGTTTAATAAATTTATTTTTGTTAAACCTGGGGTCTGGTTTGATGTCATATGAGCGTGAGAGCGTCAAACCTAATCATTAGAACGTAATACCTTCAACCCTGATGCATTATTAGTGCTTTGATGGTAAATTGAAGTAGTAGTAATTATATTCCATAATAATCTGATGAGACTGATTTAATTTTAACCTAACTTAAGAACAATAAGGTTAAACCTCATTATTCCATAGTTATTGCATATATTTCTGGCATCCCATGTCAGAGTTTATATATATAGAGGCATATTCCCCTCATTTACAGTGCCCTGGTGTGAGGATTTATAAATTTTACTTACATTTATTGGCGCCCAGTCCAAGGATATTCCCTACATAATTGGTGCCCGGGTGAAGACTGGTAAGACGGACATGTTTTATTTATCTCCACTGCTACCAAATGTATATGTAAACACCTTGCATGAGTAATACTCCACATGTAAGAATATAGAGGCATATTCCTTACATTCATAATGAAAACAATGCGTTTCCCATTTATCTTATGGTGTGCAGATATGATACGGTAGGACACAGCTAAGCATGGAGAAATTAACCATGCAGCATAATGAATGAATGTCAAACGCATTGTTTCATTACGAATGTCTATCAAGCACAATCATATCATTTCTTTAAATTATTGAACATTAACTTAACGTTGCGAAATGTGATCCCTGCCCAGCTAGTTGATTTCCCATTTGTAAAGGAGTTTACCCCAAACCAGACACGTGCGAGCGTCTGCGTCGGTCTGCGTCACGTCAAAATAATTAACGCATCTATTAAAATCAATTGTGAAACCTACACCAGCCATGTGCGGTGCGTTACATTATGCTTCACCCTGCATTGCTGCTTGCCCTTGTAATGGTTACACAGGGACATTTTGGGACTCTGGCTTTCTCATCATGAGACTGGGCCCCCTGCGGAGTCATTCACAATTAACACTCCTGATCAGACTGAGGCACAATGGAGTTGCTGTACCCTTCTTCATGTGACTCTGAGATGAACACAGACTGCTTGATCAATCAGGCAGCGGGTTGGGCAGGAACACCCCCCTCTTTAGAGAAGGAGAGGGGAGATCCCAACACACACACACACACACACACACACACACACACACACACACACACCCTGAGGTGATTGCAAATAGCGGGTCCATCTATGTTTCATTGTTGGTTCCAAAGGAATGAGCCAATCTATTGTATGGGTGCCCTAAAGCCATCTACCAATTGGGATCAAAGGGATTTTGACCATAAAAACCCATGTAACTTTACTAACTTTGCTCTGATGGGAAAGACGCAGTCTTACCCTTACCAGACGCACCACTGAACCCGGACGGCTCTGATGGTAAAGACGCTGTCTTACGTCTACCAGACGCACCACTGAAACCCTGACGTTTCCCAACCTTCTCGCCTGATCACCGAGACAGAGTTGGCCTGCCACCGTCCACAGAATGGTGGTGTGAATTATATTTTACATTGTGGCTATTATGTTACATTGTGGCTATAAATGTTCAAATCCCCACTTTGACCACCTGTTGTGATTTTATTAATTAAAGCAGGCTATTATTGGACAAAGTTTCACTGTCGCCATGATTCCTTACTTTCCCATGTCCTAAATGCATAAGTGCGATAACCTACTTAGCCTACTATTTTTCTGTTTTCCTTCAGTAATTGTCCCTATAATTAGGCTATAACAGTTTTATATAACAGTGCATTACACACACATTTGAGTATTTTTGTTGTATTCCTTGTTATTTAAATCTAAAATAGAAACTTTCCATTTGTGGGTAATAATCCCTTTGTTGAATATTGGTAACAATCACATTTGTTTAGGCTATCATATTTTCCTCTTTTGGTGAATAAATAGCATGAGCTGTCCAGATAATTGAAATTATTTGATTCAAAACACTAGTTTTTTCGCTCAACTCCGCTCACACGGTCTGGTGGCTATGCAAATAAAGTTTGAGTATAATATTTTTTCAATTCAAAATCACTCTTTAATGAATGTGGAGGAGACCATTCATCATTCATTTACAACCTCCCTAAATGCCTATCTGTCTGCAAGGTGCAGGTATTAAGAATACACTCTCCATGCTGTATGGTTGGTGTCTGCATTCATCCCCATCCCCCAGTAGAGGTGCGCAACTTTCTCCCTTTAATTACCCAGATAGTAAGTGAATGTTGAATCGACAGATTCAATGTGGAATTCCGACGTTGATTGAACATCAATTTGCTCATCAAGATCACGTCAGAATACCGACAAATAGGCCTATTGAATAATCATCAAAATTAAATTTGATATTTTTTCACCCACAGTACACTCACTGCAATGTTGTTGTATTTTTATCCATTTTATTATGTGTTCAGCTGGCAAAGCAACTTATGACGTTAGGCGAATTATTTAGGCTACAGTTACTACTGACATTATCGGCTACTAACTAGTTCAGTTAGCTAATGGAGTCAGTGATGGCAACAAACATTAAAACTTTTAAATATCATGTTAATATTTAACGTTGATTCTTCAATATTTGTCGGTATTCTGACATTGATTCAACGTGATCTCGATGAGCAAATTGATGTTGAATCAACGTCGGAATTCCACATTGAATATGTCGATTCAACGTTCTGGGTAATGAGACTGAATAGTTTGACATGCTCGGCTTGTCTTGTCAGCTGGAAGAACAAATGTTGGTATGTGCTAATTAAATCCCTGACTAGAGTCACTTCTATTTATATGCGCAAAGTTTAAGTTCTTTGTGAAATGCCCATGTAGTTGGCCGAACACACCACACAGGAATAGAGCAAAATATATACTTTGAGTATTTGTACAAAATTCATTAAGCAGGAGAGGCTTAATAAATAATTGCCACCATAAATGGCCAGATACCCTACTGGTGTTTCTATCACCTGCGAGCAGTTGAATCACAAGTCAGGTAATAAAGGATAAGCACAGCACTCGTTAACAATCCAAACACATTCTTTGCTGTCCTCAGCCACCAGAGTTCAAAATTACCCGCACAAATGGTCTGTCCCAAATGATACGTAGCCCAAACGTACCCACTAGCAAGAGCCCACATGACCACAACGTAGGCAACGTAGCCCCTACGTAAAAAAGGGGTGGGTATACGCAGCCCCTACATCAAAAAGGGGTGGATATGTTGACGCCAACCAATAGCATGGAAGCCTTAATGGTCCAAACGCCTTAAGACGTTCAAAATGGACGTCTTAAGACAAACAAATTTGACGTCTTAACACAAACAAATTTGACGTCTTAATGCGGACGCCGAACTACAGGTTTTGGCCCAAACGGCGTTCCATAATTACTGAACGCGTCTCGTGTAGGTATACAATTTTTCTGACGCAACCCAGACTGATGCAGACGCTTTCTCACGTCCGGTTTGGGGAGGGTGTTATTATGCTTCACTCTACGTTGCTGCTTGCCCTGTTTCTATTTGAGACGCGACGCTCCAGACCTCCTTGTGCAAGTCCCACCTTCGCCAATTGACTGGGGGGAAAAAGACCCGCCCCCGATGTTAACGACTGGTTCTTTTGTATCCATTGCACGATTACTGAACGTGTCTAGTGTAGGTATTCAATTTTTTTGATGCAACCCAGACAGATGCAGACGCTCACTCGCTCGCGTCCGGTTTAGGGAGGGGTTAGGGTGAAGGAGATTCTAAATAACCTACATTCATTAAATAAATGCCTCCCTCATGCTTTACTGCAGTGTACTCTAACGAAAATGAACTAGCCTATAGTAAAATAGTATGACTACAGCATAGGCCTACTATAGCCTACAATGCTGTAGTTTTTTCGGACTATAGTGACAGGCTACTGTCCCACATTGAACATGAAGCAAACGCAAATCATTAAATATCAGGCTATGTTAGTTTTCTTTTTTTTAATAGGCCTATGGATCTATCCTATCATATCTGCACACCATAAAGAGTAGATGAACGGCAAACGCATTGTTTCATTACGAATGTCTATCAAGCATATTCTAATCATATGAATGAATCTGACTATTAAAAAAAACAAGCAAACTAACGTATACTTAATGATTATCAGTTTCTTCATGTTCACTGTGGGACAGTAGCCTAGCCCATCATAGGCATATAGTTGGCTACGAAAAAGCACTACAGCAAGAGCATTGTAGGCTATAGTATGCGCTGTAGTCATACTATTTTAGTTAATTTTTGTTAGGGTACACTGCAGTAGCCTCAAGAATGGGGGAAGCATTTCTTTAATGAATGTAGGCTATTTATCTCCCTCACCCTAAAACTCCCTTACAAATGTGAAATCAACTCACTGCCTCCTGAAAGGCAGTGTCCTACCCAGTGGCGTAATTTCTGATGAAGCCATGGTATGGCAAGGGAACATGAAGGGGGGAGATTTTTAAATTATGCTATTAAATAGTCCAGTTTGGTGAGTTCTTAAAAAAAAAAAAGATTCAAAAACATGTAACATAGTGGAACAGTGTTTCGGTGTCTTGAAGAGGAGGTTCCATTGCCTCCATGGGGAAATGAGGATTTTTATTTATTTAACCTTTATTTAACCAGGTTAGTCCCATTGAGATTATGTGATCTCTTTTGCAAGGGATACCTGGCCAATATGGCAGCAGCATAAAAAGTTACAAACAAATAATACAAAGATGACTACAATAATACAAGTTCAACATCAATACATCATAAAACAAAGAGCGCGAGTGGGACAGGGAAAGATCAGAATGGCATCTGAGTGCTAGGTCAGCTCAGAGCCAGTTGATGACCTGGCCTAGTTGAAGACAATAAAGATTAATTAAGAACAGTGACAACTCCCAATGGATTCATCTTCCATAGCTCTCAATAGTGCTTTAAAAATGTTTAAGGGAACTAGGCTATGGAGTTTTAAAACCTTCTGCAGGCTATTCCATGCAGTTGGTGCGGAAAACATAAAAGCTTTCTTGCCCATCTCTGTCCGTGCTGTAGGGGCTGTCAATAGAATTAGATCTTGGGATCGAAGATTGTACTGTCCTCTGCATTTCTGTATGGTAAATATTAGGGATGTAACGATACACTCAACCCACGATTCGATTCGATTCGATATGCAAAGCTCACGATACACGATTCGATTCGATATTTTTATATTATGTGGTCATATATCAATAAATGTGTCATTTATCACAGATGTTATCTGTGGTAGTAACGGATATATATTTATATATTTTACAAAATTATATTCCAGACAAATTATAACTGCAAGAAAGCATTTATTATTTCCCACACAAAAACTACAATGCTGTATTTACTTTCTCTTCTTTAAAAAAAAAAAAAAGTATCAAAATAAGGCATTTCTTTTTTTTTTATTCCTGAGATACAGTAACTTCAAGGCACAAACTATGCAATGCATATTTACTTTGAACTGTGCAACAAAAACTTAAAATGTCTTTCCTTTTTCATTCCTGAGTAGAGGTATATTAACTCTAAGGCATACACTATGCATATTTTTATTTTTTTTATTTTATCTTAACAAAAATAAAATTTAATTCTAAAACAAACCCCTCATAAAATAAAGGGAAAACTTAAAATATGTTTTGTCTTAACAAAAATAAATCCCACATAAAAATATAAAGCAAATCTCTTCACAAAATAAGGCAGAGTGCATGTGTGTGTGTCCCCGTCTGGAATTTACATGTTTTTCTTAAGAAAAATCAGCATGTCAACATTGTCAGCCAGAAGCTGAGATCTCCGCACATTCACAATATCCCCTGCAGTTGAAAAGACCCTTTCACTAGGGACAGATGTGGCTGGTATGGAAAGGTAGGCTTTTGCTAAAGGGGAAAGCAGTGGGTACATGATCTTAGCATTTTCCTTCCACCATTCGAGTGGACAGCTTTTGAGGGAAATGGGTTTTCCATTTTTGTACTTAGCCATTTCTGACTCAATGCAATAGACCTGACTTTCTGCTACAGCTGGTTCTGTGAAAGTCCCTCCAAGGAGATCTTCCAAGGCTGTCTTCTTATTGGGAGGAGGTTGTTCCACCTCAGCTTCTTCTGCAGTGCCTGTCAGGTTAACAGGCTGCTCTGCTGCAGGTGTGGGGCCACTGGTACCTTCTCCCCCGTCCCCCTCATCTGCTTCCTCCATAGTGACATTGGTCTGTAAATAGCAGAAACAAAGGTCTAAGTAACTATGTACACACACACACACACACACAGACAGAGAGAATACAGGCTAAAGCAATAATATTAAAATATCCATGCATGCACACATTCAGAGAAAATCACTATAAATTAAATATTTTTATAATTAGAAAGATAGAAATTAAGTAAAATAAATACCTTGTTGGATAACTGCACAGCTTTCTCCCTCAGCCTCCGGAACACATCCTGGCGCAGGTCTTCCTCTAGATGGGGCAGGGTGCGAAATCTGGGGTCAAGTGCAGTGCACTCCAGCAGCCAGTCATATACATCAGTGTATCTGTTTGAAAGGTTGTCGAGGATGGCTCTCTTCATCGCACTCACGGTGGCGGAGTCTTCTTCATTGGGTGCCATGCTGCTCTCAATCATGTGCTTTAAGGGCACAATGAGAGACACCGTTGGGGTTTTTTCGTCAGACAGCACGGTGGTGGCCGTTTTCATAGGTTTAAGAAGCTTCACAATGTCCTCAGCATCATTAATGTCTGCGTGATCCAGCGTATCGATTTCACGGGCATTTCGTCGGACGTATGGGCTGAGGAGAGTTGCCGCGACGGCTGATTGATGCTTCAGATAACGTTCAAGCATATCCAGACTGCTATTCCAGCGTGTGACGACGTCGATGATTAGCTTATGTTGAGGGAGCTCCATCGCTTTCTGGTTAGATGTCAACACAGCGGCCGCTGTAGTGCTTCGGTGAAAGAAGGCCACAACACGCCGGACCCGACCCAACAAGCGGTGGACACGGGGCACACTCAACCCCGCTTGACTGGCCAAGTTTAATGTGTGCGCAAAACACTTGACGTGGGGCGCTAACCCGGCCTCTCTCACAGCAACATCCATATTCCTTGCGTTGTCGGTAACAACACCAATTCCACAAGCAGCCCTTTCAAGCTCCCATTCCGCCACCGCCGATCTCAGAATTTCAGCAATGTGGACCCCAGTGTGAGCTTCGTACAGAGGGCGAGTTTGAAGAACAAAGCTTAACATTTCCCACTCGTCTGTAATCACATGAGCTGTGATTGTGATGAAACTCTCAGTGGCACGGGATGTCCATCCGTCTGTTGTGATGGCTATGCTGTTAGCTTGTCTGAGGGTCTGAATCACCTTTTCTTTTGTTTGCTTGTAAAGCGCTGGGATTTCAGTCTGACTGAAGTACTGGCGTGACGGGATGTGGTATTTGGGCTCCAATGTGTTGATCAAAAGCCTAAACCCTTCATTTTCAACCACGGAAAATGGCCTCATATCTTTCGCCATGAAAACAGCAATGCACTTCGTTATCTCTTTGGCTCTTGCACTCTTTTGGGCGAGCGGGGCTCCGAATGTGCTCGTCAGCATAGTTTGGCCTTTTAGTATTTTTTTACGTTCAGTTGGTGGTGAACTCAGCTTCTCAGAGTGATGACGGTCTAGATGGTGCTTCATGTTGGTTGTGCTGTTTGAGTAGGGCTGCTCTTTTTTGCAATGTTTGCAGATTGTTTTTGTTTTGTCTGTTGTTGTCTTCTCGCCTTTTTCATTTTCTCTCTTTGGGAAGCCAAAATGTTGCCATACACCTGACCTTAAATTGGATGGTGCATCCTCTATTTCTAAATCACCTGTGCCCACCGAAGCCTCCGCCATGCTCGTTGTTCGCTGCCTTTTTTTCCGCTCTCGTCTTTGCATAAGTGCGGTACACGCTACACACATGCGCTACGCCCACTGACGCATGGCGTATGACGTCGAGTAGAGACGTAACAACAAGCGAATTGCGCCCTCTGCTGTTGAAAAGAAGCATCGATGCATTTTTTATTTCATCGAATTAAATTGTCACATGTTTGCATCGATGCGTATCGATTTTTAGTTGCATCGTTACATCCCTAGTAAATATGTTTAAATAGGAGTGGAGAAGACCTATGATAGATTTATAAATAAAAATATACCAGTGGGTGAGCCTGCGCATGGACAGAGATGGCCAACAAACCCTTGAGTACAAAGTACAGTGATGCGTGAGGAAGCTGCAACTTGAAATAAAACGTAGTGCGCCGTGATACACTGTGTCCAGCGAATGAAGGCACTGTGCAGATGCATGCATATAGCAAATCCCCATAGTCGAGGATGGGCATAAAAGTAGTGGCGACCAATCTTTTTCTAGAGTTAAAAGAAAAACAGGACCTGTTTCTGAAATAAAAACACAGTTTTAGCCTAAGCTTTTTCACAACATATTCAATGTGCTTTTTAAAAGAAAGGGAATCGTCAATTAAGACGCCTAGATATTTATAGCAAGAGGCTACTTCTATCTGTTTACCATCTAAAGAGACAATCACTGGGGGGCTTGGTGATTTCTTTTTTGAGTTTGGGAAGACCATCAGTTTGGTTTTGCTTACATTAAGTAAGAGCTTTAGTTGATAAAGTTGATATTGCATTAAGTGTCAAAGGCGGTTTGGAGGTTTTCGAGAGCCTTGTTTAAAGTGAGCGCAGTACAGTATATAACAGTATCGTCTTCATAGAAATGGAGGTTTGAGTTTAGGATGTTCTGTCTCAAGCTATCAGTGTAAATAGTGAACAGAAGGTGGGCTAAAACAGAACCTTGTGGTACACCATTGCTAACGGGAAGTGACTTAGAGCTGAGTTCATCAAATTGGACGCGTCCTGCCAGAGAGATAGTTGACAAACCAACTCACGGCTTGGTCTGACAGACCTGTGCTAATCAGCCTTTGCTTCAGTATGGTGTGGTCAATGGTATCAAAGGCTTTAGAGAGATCTATAAAAAGGGATGCACAACACTGCTTGTTATCTTTTAATCTCAAGATGAGATTAAAACGGTGTGTCAAAGGTTGAGCAATGAAATCGGCTGCTAACTTTAAAAAGCTTGGATTGAGCTTATCAGGGCCAGCTGATTTCCTTGGATCCAGTTGTTTGAGGGCTTTATGTACCTCAGTGACTGAGAAAGCAGAGAAACAGAAGGGTTGATCAGTACTAGTAGAACTGTCTTTACTAATCGCGGGATGCCTAGAAGGAGGGTAAACAGAATTGAATAATGAGCCTGAAGCTATAAAATGCTCATTGAAGCACATTCTCAGATAGAGATTTTATTGCTTTCCTGAATTTTCTTGGATTGTTTAACCCCTTGGCGCAGATGGCAAATTTCACCTATTTAGGGGCTGCTCTGTTTAAGGCTTTATAACTCCAGGTGTGAGCATCACATAAACTTGGTAAATGGCTTAAATTAAACAAGACAGGTGTACCATTTACAATACAAACTTAGATTTGTGTATTTTCATAATTTAAGTCAAAATAAAGTGCCACAAATGCAAAGAAACTTTGGAAAAAAACAAATTTAACAAATAGTTTTTTTTTAGTTTGCTGAGAGCTACATAAGTAAAATCGGTAATATACATACATTTCCTGGATCATAAACTCCATGTCCACAAGTTTTGCAAAATCTGAGGATGATATGCATAACTACTAAAGGTCTATGATGCAAAATATAGCAGTGTACCCTGTTGTCCATTAGTGTCTCCAAATCTATCCAAATGGCTAAATTGTGCACTACTCTAAATAAAAAAAATGATGACATATTTAATTATAAATCAACAGTTTTGGCTCATAAAACTCACTTTTGCATAATTTTCAAGTGGGAATTACTATATTTTCATCAGTATAGGGGGGTAGATATCTATGGGTCCAAAACCCCTATGCAAAACATGTCATAAAATGAATAAAATTTGTTTTGTCCATTATAAAACATATACATTTGCTCCTTCTGATGGCTTAAGATAAAAACATTGATATCACAGTGTTACATACACCTAAATATGTTGCCTAATCATTCACTCTTGTACCTCAATAAAACATCACTTGTCCCTGTACTGTACAGTATGTTTATTTTTGTCCTGGGATTGCATTTTTCTGTAGTTAAAATTTTTTTAAATTTATTTTCCTATTCATAATGACATGAAGGAAATTTTTACCTTAATCTACCACATATCAGCGCACAGTAAATTGGAATGAGCATTTGTCATGCCCTAAGAGACAAGTATATATGCCATAGCCTATATTATGTACAATAACATGAACATAAAATAGTATTCCACCATCTGCAAAATGCTGCCAGATGTTCTATCGGTAGCCTACATCAAAAATACGTTTAACGATTGCATGTGAAATTCATTCAAAATGCAAAAATAACAATAGGGCTATCAAACATATTGGAAAGACAGTGCTCGAGTGGAAACATGAACGCACATATGTAGCCAGTGAGACCATTGGTATTTTAGGCGCAAAAATACTTACATATCGGAAAAGGGAAACTCCCCTCACTAATGCGTATTCTATGGAGCTTGCGTAATACTAGACCGTTAAAACGAAAACTGCCGTTACGCTGGGCTGTAGTAAATTGTTTAAAGCACCGAAAAAGACATGCCATATACCGTTGCTAAGGTTATAATGTACTCTATTGGATAAAAAAGCCGACAATTAAACCAGAATGAACTGTAATGAATGAGACAGGCTTACAGGGCATGGGGGTATCACGCGTCGACGTTTCAGATAGTGTAATAGCGGTATAAAGTGTTGTATATTTCTCAAACCGATTGTACCAGACAATAAATGACCACTGAATTTTGAAAGGAACATCTCGTTGTGTAAAACCAATGGTAGGATTGTATAGTTATTTCATATTTAGTAGCATATATTGCTAGTAGAATACATGGTAGAATGAGACAGTACTTTCACAGTTTATTTTGCATTTGAGTGAGCAGGGCTTTTCACAGCTTTGCTGGCATACGATCAGGCTATTGTTGGGTTTATCTCGTTGCTATGATGTTATTCTAATTTTATATGATGAATAAATATATTTATGAACTCAAACATAGATGCTATTGTCCACTATGTCATGCATGGGTAGGTATAGACTAGGTGGGGGGTTGCTTGTTAAATGTACTTGCTACGGATAAATAGTGACACTTAGAAACTCCGTATTCGCCAGAAATCGTCACGAACCGTCTACCAATAAATTTAAAACACAGTGTTTGTGATTTCCACTAATAGTTTGGCTGCAGTAGCAACGAACGTCTCAGTTGAGCAAAAAGATTCCGCCGGTGTCACCTTCTACGCAAAGAGGTTAAGTTATCAGTGGTTACAGATAAATAATATTTGGATTTTGCCTTTTTAGTGAGGGAAGTGCAACGATTTCGTAGTTGTCTAAAAATGATCCTATCAGACTCTGCACCTGTTTTCCTGGCCTTAGCCCAAGCTTTATTCCTGTTAAAGAATAGGCTAGTAAGTTCAGTGGTGAACCAAGGGTTATTTCGTCCTTTAACTCTAAAGTTCCTTAAGGGGGCGTGCTATTTCAACATCATCAATAAGAGCTATTCTTTCCCAATCGAAGTAAAATAAATCATGTATAAAGCCTTGTTCGATAAAGTGCTTTGTACTTCGTTTTTTAAGAAAACGAGGTTTGGCCTTAGGGATTTTAGTATTTCTAATGGTGGCGACAATGCAATGATCACTCGCATCATTTGCGAAAACAAATGTACAACACCTGTAGCAGAATATTTATGATGTGTATTAGTCAGGATTAAGTCTATGAAAGATGATTTTTCTGGGCATCTAAGATTTGGGCGAATGGGAGAGTCAGATTCATTGATGTGCAATGGGCTTCAAAATCATCAGACGCCGGCGTCAACCAATCCCAATTTAGGGCGCCTACTATGAGGATTTAATTAAAATTAAGATCAGATAAAAGCTGCAACAGGGTGGTTAAGGAATCACCGACTGCAGATGGCGGCCTATAACAGCCTACGATAGTGATGGTGTGTTCCTTAGACGCTTCAATATTTAGAGCTAGAAATTCTAACTGCTTGCTGACAGTTTTCGATAGCACAACGTTTGTGCAGTAAATAGATTTGGAGTAAATGGCAATTCTGCCCCCTTTCTTGAGTCGATCGGTTCGAAAAATATTATAACCATCAATGGAAATGTCTTTATCTAAAACACAATTACTGAGCCACGTTTCGGAAATAACAATAATGTCCGCATCGGTGGAATCAGCCCATATTTGTAGCATATCTAATTTGGGGACTAAACTACGCACATTTAAATGAATTATAGCCAGTCTGGAACTAGATTTAAGATCAGCAGGGGTGCTACAGTTGGATGGTGGACCCGGGTTAGGTTGCACACCGGAAATCAATAATAACAGGAGGACCAAACATCTTTGCATTGCAGCTGTGTTTGATGGCACTTCTTTCTTTGAGTTTATGAAATTTGTTAGGGTATTTTCCGAAGTGCTGAAACAGGCATGTAAAACTGAAAGGCTGAGAAGCCGATGTGACAAACACAGTCAAGTAAATCCAGGGGAAAGCGGGACAGCACTGAACCTCCTTCGCCTTGGCTCCTGCGGGTGTTTCCCCGCGGAACGTCAATTTGCGGACGTTGCCCTGAGACCGCATTCCCAATAGCGATCAACTCCAGTGAAGTTCCACAATAACAAAAAACTGAGGAGGATGATGATGGCTTTGAACAATACAGCCATATTTCAGTTTGTGGGATACTTTGCCGACCCACTATGGACAATAGTGGTAGTAATGATAAATGCCAAAATCCAAAAACCAGAAGCCCGTCCGCGCCCACTCAGATTAGCCTGCGAAGCCACTCTCTAAAATAGCCAACAAGCAAGCGGCAAGCACCCGGAATTGCCGGCAAGACAGCACAGTATGGAGATCGGAGGGCTCACCCACTGAACTATCCGAGCCAAGAGACAGGCAGGCAACTGGGTTAGGAACTTGCAACAGGTTGTGTGAATGAGGCAGCGAGGTGGACAGGCAGGCACCGTAGTGTAGGAGGCTGTGCGGATTTTGAAGCTTACGGCCATGAAGACCGAAAGTAAGCCAGTGAAGTGCAGGCCAGTTGGATGTCCGCGGCCAGTAGCAGCGGTGGAATGATTTCTTCCAGCGGATCAGGTAGAAACCCAACAAATCCAGTCAGAATATGTAAACGGTCCGTTGTTGGTATGAAAAGGGCAGCGCAATCTTTGTTAACTTAGGTAGCCTACTAGAGAAGATTTTGATAAAACAATAAAACGCACAGTAACTTACAATACAACTCACGACAGAGAAACTCAGAGAAACAGAGAAACTCGGATCTCAGGACATGGATACTGACAAACAAAAGTTGAAGCTGGAGCGGAGGATGGATCTGGGATATACATTCGGCAAATTATTGTGGAAAACATTTTCTCCTCTTAATTTTGTTAGGTAAATGCAATTTTTTCTCATTTACGTCTATGTTCAATGTTTGGTGTTACAGGATTAAAAATGATCCTGTTGCATCACAACAAATAAAAGCCTGTGATGAAAGAATTTATCGTGAAAAGCATCAACTCGTGGTTCAGTAAAAAATTGTTGTAGGGAGTTTCTGTCCTAATTTTCTTATTTAATTCAGTTATATTTTTCCTGGTTATATTCACCCCTTGTTTGTGAGTTGGCAAGATGCTTTGTTCTTGCAATGAGCATTACTTGTTGAACAAATAAAACACCTCTTTATAATCAGTCAAAGTTTTAAAAATTATTTATTTAAGATTAATTTATTGACTGGTACACAGTTTTTATGGTGTGTGTGTGTGTGGGGGGGGGGGGGGGGGTATGCATGTGTTGATTTCTGATTACTGCTCATTGCTTAAGTGTTGAATCTGATATTTCAATTTGGTTTTCTCTAACTCAAGTTTCTCAATTTCTAAGTTTAGTTTTCTCTCTTCTCAGAGCAAGTTTTTGTATTGCATCTCCATGATGTGCTTCATGCTGATTTCGGGACAGGTGCCGGTTCCGGTCTCTCAATAGGTTTGCAGATCTCAGGATCTTTCTCACCTTAGTGAAGATATAAGTAAACATGTAACTATAACTACCGAAAGTTATACTCTGAATAATGAGAACACGCTAGCTATGTAGTTAGCTAAATTGCTTCACCCACTGAGTTCACGTTATTTCGCTAGCTATTAGTTTTTCCGGTTTCCATAGTTTCCATAACGTTAGCTGTGTAGGTTATGCTTAAAGGACGTTATGATAGATCGCTATCGATAGATAACTACCACTAGATAACTACCACTAGATAGCTAACATTATTTCGCCACGTATATATAATTCAGTTAACGTTACCTCTTACGGAGTCTTCGCTTTGTCCTGCAGCAGACTGACACCTGACACTGACAGTGGGTGATGATGACAACTCATCCTTTTGTATCTTTTTTGGACGTCCTTGACTGAACGAACCACCAAGGGATTCACACTATTCACCCGTTCTGTTATTTTCTCCCATGTCGAGTGTTTCTTAACATTAGAATTTCTGTCGGAAAATTTCCCCAGTAATATTCCCTTTTCAGCATTGTATTCTTCCAATAAGCAAATGTTTTCAGCAAGACTGAATTGCGTTGACCTACCGCTAGAGTCCGCCATTTTTTTTTTGTTCAGTGTCTTACTTTACCCACAATTCTAAGCGAATTTGGCTATAATAGTCATACTTAATTTAGCTGAATATAAGACAGCTTTATGCAACAGCTGGAATTAGATGACTAACCTAAGTCTGACTAGCTTTTTGACTTAGTCATAGACTTTAGGCTATCTTTATGCAACCGGCACCAGAACATTGGATTTGAAATGTAACAGTGACTATGAGGTTAAAGTGCAGACTTTCAGCTTTAACTTGAGGATTTTTACATCCATATTGGGTGAACCGTGTATCAATTGTAGGCCTTTTTATACACAGCCCCCCCCCCCCCCCTTTTTTTAGGGGACAAAAAGTAATTGGACAAATTAACATAAACTTAAATAAAGTCATCATATTTTATATTTGGTTGCATATCCTAAATTAAGTTTGTAAATGTGAATTTAATGATTAAATTAAATAAAATAAAGTATTTTGGATGCCATTGATTGAGTTTTGTATTTTTATTTTTACATTCGGGATGTTTAATAAGCTTTTTCATCATAACATGATGCCCCCGAAATGTGAAAAAATGCCCTCGAAAATCAGTTAAGGGGGGGGGGGGAAAGCCCTGTGAAAAAAACGTTAATTTCGTACCCTGGCAGATGCAGACTTCCCCTGATAAAATATAGCCTACTATAACTCTCTTAATTCTCAACTTGGCTAATTTTCGTAAAATCTGACTCTGAAATGTCTGCATAACACAGGGTACCTTATTTACAAATTTCCCAGAACAGCTGTAAAATCTGTAAAACACCCTTTTAATTATAGTCTACAGAAGTTGTCAAAATGTCTGGGTTTTAAAAAAAAAGTTGTTGACCTAATTAATTTATAATTTCAGAGAAATATGAATAGGCTATAATTGGGACATCAACTACTAGCCTACCACTAGGGGGGCACCGTAGATAGGGTAAGCGTATTTGACAAGGGGTAATAATGAACGCTGTCGTCTGTAGCTGATTGGTAATGCGTTCGCTTGCGAGTGAGAGGAGCGGGGTTCAAATCTCACCTTGGACTTCTGAGTAAAGTAAGCTTCTCTCTTTCTATACGGTTACATTCACACAAAAACCCTGCCAAAAATCAGAATTGAACATGCAAACTGTCAAAGATGCACATCAAGGCGGGGCCTCAAAGAAAGGGGCGTTACAGGGGACTGTTCAAACCACTGAACATAATATGATTCAATGGTTGTCTGTGATTTCGGTCGTCAGGCAGTTACCAGGCTAGATAGCGACATTTCCTAGTCCTCTATGTTTGGGGATTATAGGCTAAATGGTAAAAACTATAAAGTAAATGAGGTAGCCTAAACGTTACGATGAGCCTAGCCAGCCCGTTGTTCCTATGAATTTAACCTTAACAACAGGGAGGACTTGCTGTAAGGGGCAATAGATTTCCGTTCACCGGTTGCCTTAGACAGGGCTGTGTGATAAACCAACATGGGCTATTGCTTAGCCTATATTCCACGTCAATAAAATAAAATAAGCAGGCTATCAATAAAATAAGTGCTTATGTCTCTAATTGTGTCTGAGTGGTAGACCTATTTAAATGAAAACTATTCTGTAGCCTATGTTCTTAAAAGACTGAGCATAATGGCACTGCGCCAATACTGATGGATTATTATTATTAGTTTTTATTTTTTTTTACAGCTGTGTGGATAGGCTAGCCTACTGTCGGAACTCACTGTATTCGCACACCCTCTAAAAAGACCAATTTTTACGTTCTTTCAATAACCAAGAGCCTGTTTAAATTTAACAAATTAAAATGTTTTGTGTAGGCTAGGCTACAACAGGAAAATCAGTGTCATAGAGGGTAACCACCTCATCTTACAGCATTGAGATCTGGAAAGCTCCAGAGACTTTGCAAATAGCTTAGGCTACCTAGTACCCTACCAAAGACGGTGGAATGTGTTGGAGGATGGCCTATATGGTGTAACGTTATAATTAAATAAAAATATAATTTAAAAAAAAAATTTAATGATCTGTAGGCTATGTTGCTTCATTTGGCAGACGCTCTTATCCAGAGCGGTTGTGTCATATATCTAAAATCTTTGGTTGTGCCCGCCGGGGTCGTTTCCCCAGTGTTTTCACCACAGAGCTATATACCAACGTGGTTTTCACCAAATTAAAAAGAAGCTGTCATTCAGTTTTTACAAGTCTTTTATTGCCATCTGCTGGGTAAAGACATGAATGACAGTCCATACTACACAACATAGCCTATGCGGAATAGGCCTACACAAATTTTTTTTTAAATAATATTTTTATTTAATTAGCCTAGAGTCTATACGTTACACCATACAAAATCCACAGTTTTTGGTAGCTAGGCTGTAGGCTCAGGCTGTGTCTTGTTCCGAGGCTTTCGGTGGACTACGTTACCTTTGCTCAGCACATAGCCTAAGGGTAAGGCTATCTAAAATGAAAACAATAATTAATAGAAATCGTGATGGAAATGCCCACGGTGAAAAAGGGTAGCACATTTTTCAGGCATAGCCTGCCATGAATAGCCGGCTGGTTTTGACCATCATCGGCTAGTTTCCACACCAGATTAACGAAAGCAGGCTAAACTGTGAAATTTATTTAGTTAACATTGGGCTGGCTACGGCTAGTCGTACGTTTTAGGCTACCTTGTTTCCTTTTTAATTCCTATCATTTCGCCTATAATCCCCAAACACAGAGAACTAGGAAATGTCGCCTGACGACCGAAATCACAGACAACCCTTGAATCATAAATTCAGTGGTTTGAACAGTCCCCTGTAACGCCCCTTTCTTCAAGGCCCCGCCTTGATGGGCTGCTTTGACAGTTTGCATGTTCGGTTCAGATTTTTGGCAGTGTTTTTGCGTGACCACACGGAAATGATAATGCAAACGGAGGCAATGCCATTGCATTTGAATTATGTCACTCACACGCAAAAGCATGAAAACAATATGTTAAATGATTTTTGTCATGGATCATGCGATTGCAATAAGAAACTGCTAATGCAAATGTGGTTTTTCGTTTTCATTAAAATTATGGCTGGGTTGTGTCATAGAAAAATTTAATGGGAAATGGATTTGCATTAACATTCTCAAATTGTCAGATTGTCAGATTGATTTGAATTATGTCATGGTTTTGTAAACGAAATGCAATCGCCGATTTGCATTTTCATTTGAATTTTGGCGCGGCTATGCTTCCATATAGAGCAAGTATTCCACGTGGCTTTTTACACGTTTAGGTACCTTCGCTTTTCTTACAAACTCATAGCCGACGTTAAAAAATATGCAATTTTAGGCTACTGGGGTTCGACTTGTAGCTGGGGAAAAATAGCTTCCTTATCCAGGAGATCAGCTTGACTGAGAATGTAGTGTGATCCACCGTTATAGAATTAGATGTGCATATGACATACCCAAGTCATAGCCTACAGCTATTACACTGCGGCGATAATGCAATAAAAATTTACATTATTATTAAAGTTTGGAGCAATAACTGCTCAGTTATCTATGAAATACATTTGTATAGGCCATGCCATACAGTCTAGCATTAGCAACCCTCCACTTATACAGTGCCTTTATAATAAGCCTATCATAATCAGCTCTGACAACATTTTGATGACTCTTGTAGGCCATAGCCTCATAATTAAAAGGGCGTTTTACAGATAGGCTAGCTGTACTGGGAAATTTATAAATAAAGTAAACTGTGTTATGCAGACATTACTTCGTTGAGAAGCAAGTTACAGTAGGCTATATTTTATCGGGGGAAGTCTGCATCTGCGGTCAATACACCACCAAAATATGCTGATGTTGACTGCCTAATATGGCGGCCGTGCAGAAATCTGAGCAGTATCTAGTGTTTTATATCTATGGACCGAGCAACCAATGATCAAAGCTGACCCTGCCCCTTTCATGTTGACTGACAGGCCGAGTCGTTTTGAAATAAATACGCCATGAAATAAATAAGACTTGAAATAAACAGACCCTACGCCTTGAAATAAATGCGAGTGGAAATAAATACGTCATGAAATAAATAAGAGACGTAAAATAATAAATAGATAGGCCTATTTATTTAAATCATTGCTTATTTATTTATTTCATTATACATTTCATTGCTTATTTATTTCATTTTGTCACATTTGGTCTTCCATAGAAACATACCTCACGCAAATATGCAAATGTGGACACTTTGAGTTATGTGAACAGTTTTTCTTTTGCCATGACATCCCCCTAATATACCACTATAACCACACATTGGACCTTAGCAGTCTTGCTGGAGATAACGCATTGGAGAGTCGCTCCAAACTGGCTTAATCTCGGGTTGAAAATCATATGGTTGGCATTGCTTACAATCGCTCCTGAACCCAAAAAGCCCATGTTTTTCCACAGTTCAAAAGGAGGTTAAAGCCATACCTTTTTAGCCCAGTTCCCCAGGCCTTCACTTGTTCCTCAGGCCTTCAGAGAGTATTTATTTTTGACATGAACACAGTGCTAAATGTAATGTATATAATCAATAGGCATCAGAAAATTATGTTTATTTTAAGCCACTATTTAGACAATTAGAACATTACTTATTTTACTTAAATATCATTGTGAGGTCAGTAACCAATGTGCAATTTATTCAAAGTTCTTCATTTCATGTCGTCCACAAATAATGACTTGTTTGCTGAAATTTGCAATACAGGTAGTTACCAATTTACATCTGGAATGTGTCCTAGAAAAAAAAGCATATTTAATCATTGTAATGTGTAAATGTTTTTTTGCAAAGATTCTGGCCTGAATTTGTTCATACTAAAATGTGTTTTTTCCTTCATTGGCATGGATTTAAGGTCTGGTTCATAATCACCACCTTGCACTATATTGTGTGGTTAACGCCTTTGCGCAGATGCATAGTGACCAGGACGCCTGCGCCAAGATTTTTCTCAACTGAGACATTCATTGCTCCTGCAGCCAAACTATGAGTGGAAACAGTAAACTCCGTGTTGCAGCTTTATTAGTACACGATTCGTGACAACTTTGCCGAATACGGAGTTTCGCATTGTCTCGTAGCTAGTCCATTTAACAAGCAACCCCCCACCCAGTCTCACCTGCAAATATACATACCCATGTGTGACACAGTGGACAATAGCGTATGTGTGAGTTCAGAAAAGAAAATTTTTTAGCACCAAATTTTTTTTCCCCATCGTAGCAACAAGATAAACCCAACAATAGCCTGATCGTATGCCAAAAAAGCTGTGAAAAGCCCTGCTCACTCAAATGCAAAATTCTTGTGTAATTGTACCACGTCATTCTACTACCAATATCTACTACTAAATATGAAATAAATATCATTGGTTTTAAGCATAGAGATATCCCTTTCAAAATTCAGTGGTCATTCATTGTCTGGGACAATCCGTGTGAGAAATAAACAACACTTTATAACACTATTATACTATCTGAAATGAAATGCATAATACCCCCATACTCTGAAAGCCCGTCTCATTCGTTCCAGTTCATTCTGGTTTCATTGACAATTCTTTTATCCAATATAGCACATTTTTACCTTGGCAACGGTGTTTACAATGTCTTATTGGACACTTTGAACAGTAAATTACTAGAAAATTTCTATTTTTTTTCAGTTTAGTTTTTACGCAAAACAGCTTAGAATGTACATTCGCTCACCGAGGCGTAAGAGTTGTTTCCTGTTATTTTAGAAAGTTTTTTCAAATTTACTGTCGCCAGCAAGGCAAGAGAAAATCCTTGCCTGCTTAGATGGATTTTGAGAGTGGTCAGAAAACGATACCATAGTTACCAAGATACCATAGCTTTGCTTCTGTTGGAGAATATGCCTGAGGGATATGCATGAGGGACATTCCCTCCTCAAAATGTAAGTATTAACATTACTGCTTGTGATATTTCAAATATGTATGTTTTTACAGTCCGCCAGTGTTGTGCCATATGTTTGATATTGTTATTTTCGCATTTTGAGTGCATTTCACATACTGTAGTGTAAACGTTCATAGGTGGCTCAGTCATGTTTGATGTTTGATTTGCCCTGAAGCTAGAACATTTGCCAGCATTTTCCTGATGGTGGAAAATGATTTTATTGTAATCGTATTGCACATAATATAAACTGTAGACATGGTATGGCAAAACTTCTCACATAGGGAATGGAAAATACTCATTCAAATGTACTGTGCATATGTGCTAGATGAATGTAAAATGTTCCTGGATGTGAGTATGAATGTGTATATGCTTTATAATGGACAAAAATATTTTATTCATTTTATGTGTTTAGACCCATAGATATGTATCACCCTATACTGATTAAACGATAGTAATTCCCACATGAAAATGATGCAAAAGTGAGTTGTATGAGCCAGAACAGTTGATTATATTATTATCATTATATCATTACTTTATGATTCACAACAGTGCATAATTTAGCCATTTTGGATACATTTGGAGAAACTAAGGGACAGCAGGGTACAATACCAAAACTTTGCATCATAGATCTGTAGTAATTTGCGCAGACCAACACATATTCAATCTCAGCAATCGTAAAAAAAAAAAGCCCCGCCCCTTTGTCAGAATTACCAGGCTTTTTATCCTGTCCTTATCTCTACCTATTTGGGGCGTAACCTCGTCTCCTCCCACCGTGCAAGTCCAACCCTCTGAAATCCTACACCTGGGGGTCCCCATGCCCTTTTCTTTTTCATGGTACAACATTGACCTCTGTTGGTTTTAATTAAGCATTACATATGGCATTTATTTATACTGTAGTTTAATGAAATGCTATGATTTAATTATATAGGAAATGGCCTGGCCATGGTTTGACCATTCTAGTTCAATAAGTGATCATTACAATGATCTTCTAGGTTAAAACAATAAAAGTACAATAAAGTAACAGAAATGAATACACTCAGAAACCAAAAATAAACTAAATGCATATGACACACGTAATGCAGGGACAATTGACTGTACTTAATTTCCCCTTACATTTAAATGCAAAATATGGAACACAATATTAGTAAGCATTAGCAATAGTTTGTGTGATACAAACAACAGCTGAGTTTCAGGTTATGGAACAAACAAATCTCTCTGGAATGTGTAGTGTAACTGTACAATAGATAATTCTTACAGAATTCCATTACTAGCAACACAATTTTACAGTACAGCTCACCACATTTCCCCTTTAATCAATGTCATTTCAATACTTTTACGACAAATCTAGAAAGCACTGGCTACTTTATCTCCTCTAAGTCGTACAAAGCACTAGTTTTCTCCTTTACTGCCAGAAAGCACTTAATGAGTTATTTGGGGTTAGTTTAGGGAAGTGTTACAACAGCATATGTGAACAGTAAAGTGAAATTAAAGAGGCCAACTGTGGACCAGATCAAATTGCGGTTAATTTTCATCTACCATTTTTGATATAACCTTTGATATAATTTACTTGTTATGCAAACTTTTACCTGTTTATATCGATCTAACAGTGTTCACAAGATATGATATATAGTACTTGTGTTACGTTGTAGTTACTGTATTTACATACAGCCTATGGTGGCAATCAGTGATCAGTTTGTGAAAAGAACATCAGGCAGTCGACTACTGTGAGGACACACTGAATAGCTCTGTTGCCCTCACAGATATAAATTAATACTTATTGCTCCCCTCAATCTGACCAACTCGAGACAAACTAAGTTTTATTTCCACAGACCACTGTGTACGTGTGAATGCGTTAAGAAATATAAGCCAACATTTTCTCTAATATAATCCTTGAATGTTCACATACACTCATTGTAAAACTTTTTCCTCTCCATCCTTGAACATATCAGACAAAAAAACCCAAGCAGGGCCTCCTGGCCTTCGAGAGGTCTGCAGCCAGAAGCATTAGACTTAAAGAAGTGTGTGTGTTCATTTTGCCTATGTGCATGTCCATGTCCCTCTATTTCAAAGCAGAAAAATACCTATAAATGCATAGGAATAGTCTTTTGTACAAAAATGAGCACATACTTGTGACTATATCTCATTTTGACACCATCTAGATTAGAAAACGCCCAAGCTAGGTAACTGAAGGCCTTTTGTAAATTAACGAGCACATCTGTGTGAATATATATCTTGTTTTTGACACTTCAGCTAGATAAGCTAGGCGGAACTTTCTGGAAGGCTGAGAGAGTCTTCTCTCGCTCAGGTCCTTACAACAGCAATTTAAAATGTGGCTGGGCCCCTGATTCCGGTGTGCGTATGTCTGCCCGCGTGTCCTTGATGGTGAGAGGCCTATGCGTGAGTATAGTGGTGTGTGTGCTGGTTCTGGTTTTGAGAGGAACATTCGACTTGTTTTGCAAACTGGCACAAACCCCCCTATACAGAATACCATCTTTATGTAAGCGTGTCATGAGCCGGTCAAGGCGATGCCCGGCACAGAATATCATGCTTACATAAAGTCAGAACAGGACCTTTACTCTGGCCATACAGTGGTCTGTAGTGATACATATATACATATATCTATCTATATATATATATATACAATACATTGTGTATAATCAAATATAGTGGTCATATATTGTTTTTAGGCCTCATCATTCCCTCTCATGCATTTATCTGTAAGAATACCTGGGTGGATTGAGGGGCATTCCCTCAATCTGTTAGGATCCTGTAATTCTGTCTGTTTTATTTGTTATGTTTCCTGAGTTCTTCCTTTTTTTTCCTGTATTTCCCTCGCGATTGTCAGTCCGTGTTCCATGTTTCCTCAAATACCACTCCCTGTCTTTGTCATTACACTATTCGGGTGATTTTGGGAACATTCGGGTTTCCTCTGTAGTTCGTATCTCGTTTTCTTCCTTCTGACTTTATTTATATTTGTATATAATACTAATGTACTAATCATACTAACTGTTAGATTAGATTTAATACTAACCTGTTAACAAACTAACGTGTATATAATACTAACCAGCTAACCTACTAACATTAGGGTTTTTGAGTTCACTACTAACATTACTAATTACTAATTTATCTTGAGTTTCTACCTGCAGCTGTCATTTCCCTCCTCGTTATCCTATCCCTGTATCTATCTGTGATTTTGCATTCTCTGCACGTGTCCACTTTCGTGTACCTCCCCTCTGAGCTGTGCACTTGTTTACCTGCTAACCCCAGGCCGTTTGTTATCATTGTGTCTATGTGTATTCCAGTCCGTGTCTTACGTTTCCCCCGTCATTGTATTATTGGTCCTTGTTACCCTCATTGTTCTCACCTGTGTACTCTCCCATTTCCCCTCCCCTTCACACCTGATTCATTTTGTGTAATGTTCTCCTTGTGTATTTAAACCCTGTAATTTCAGTCTGTCTTCGCAAGTTCCTCATTATTGATTTTCTGTGTGTTTTTGCGAGTGTCCCTAGTTCCTGCCCTGATATCTGTCTCTGAGTTTTCGTATCCCTCATCCTTTACTCGTTGTTTTATTTTTTGTTGTCTTTTCAGTCTGTTTTGTTTTCTTTTTGTTTCTCCTCTGCCTCCCCGGTTTTGACCCCTGCCTGTGTTCTCGCGACCCTGTTTTTGGATCCTGTTTTTGTACCTTTGCTGTGCCTTCCCGGTTTTGACCCCTGCCTGTTCCTTGACTACTCTTTGTACTGTGCTTTGTACCATTGCCCTGTGTCCCCGGTTTTTGACCCAGCCTGTCTCACCACGGATTGCTGCCTTGCCCTTTATTAAACTTCGGTTTTTTCATACTCCTGCCTGCGTTTGGGTCCTTCCCCTCCGCCCGGACATAACACAATCTCCCTGCCCTTACACCCTGCACAATGCCTAGCAGGATTATGTAATTACTGTTTATACTAATAATATTTAGACACATTCCAGAATTTTCTTCCACAGGATGCTTCGGATATCGGAAGTCCTCCCCCTCTCTAGCCAGGGCCCGGTTTCATAAAACATCTTTGAGTAAAACATCTAAGGGGAAACTTAAGGATTGTGCTTTGCATAAAACCCATCAAATGTTTTCCTAAGGTAACGGTATTTCTTGAATATTGTACTGTAGGCTACATCGATGTATGCCGTTACGGTAAAAACAGTGGAATTCCCACATTACCATGGAGATGGTTTGGATTTCCCTTCTTGACAAGGCACTAGATAAACGGATTCAGTAACATCAGTTTTAGCTTGTTATAGCGAAATCCAAATTGGTCAACAGAGGAAAAAAAATTATAATATTAGAAGAATTCTCCAAACAAAAATAACTCTTTAGATATGCTAGCTATGTAGCTAGCTAACGTTACCTATGGTTTAAAGTAGGCTAACGTTAAGTAATGTTAGCTAGCTAACATAATATACTTATTTATGTAACATTAGACTATATTAGCCATTAGTGATGGCTAAGGTGTCATAGCAGTTCCCTCTTGTAGCTATCTACAGTGGCACTTTTTTGTTATGTTGTAGGTCCAATAAATAACTACTGGGCTACTTTTGTATCATCTCGTTGGCATTGCTTAACACAAAGATTACAACAAAAATGTAGACGACAATGTTTTTGAGAAATATTGTAGCGATTACTCCATTGGGTGACATACATCACATGTACTTCCTTATATGTCCAAAATCATGACATCTTCACATGCTTATGTCAATCAAAAGCATTACGTGTGTGCAGTGTTCATTTTGCTTGTGTATCCTGCAGTTGGCTACTTTTTCATCAAACTACTTTGATCAGATGTTGTTATCCAATGGGGAGAATTATTATTTGACGGTATGATCATGTTTGATGATGAATGCAGCAGGAAGAAGAAGAAAAAACTGCAAAATAACCCAAGTTTTGGGCTTTATTGTGTGGATGTGTGAAGTTGTACCTTAATTCTGTGTGGCTACATGAGGTCAGAACGTGCAGAAGTTAATGTTTTTAAGGGCTGAGAGTGTGGTCATGGTGGTTATTTCTGTAGGAAAACCCTGAAAAGTGCCAAACTCTCTGTGCTGTATAGGTATGGGGCATACCCCACCAAGCCGTAACTTGGCGGATTGCATACCTGCCATCCCAATTACATAAAACTTTCACCAAATAAGTGCTAGATTCTGTATGGAAAAACTCCAGAAGAACACGGCTTAAGGCTCAACCAATCAGTGAGCCTTTCTGTCTTTTTCAAAGTTGTCCCAAGTTCAGAGGACCACATCCCTTATAAATGTATCTGTAATAGCCCCTTTGACACAGTGGAGGCCTGAGGAAATGGCATTCGCTGTGATATTAATCCTCCTGCCACTGTCCTTGACCTCTGAAGTGTGCGCACACCCAAAATTAAGAAGCATCGTGATCTTGAGTAGCAACCTTTAGACTCCACGTTGAAACTCTTCCAAGCTTCTCGCTAATTTAATAATCTCCACTAGCACATCAGTATCCAATAATTAGACGATTAATATGGAAGTCAGAACTCCAGAGGCCTACCAATCACAATCACAATTACCAAGAACAGTGCAGCCGTTAAATTGGGAGCATCAGACTCAGGCTTAGAAAAATAGCGGTCAAGTAATTTCCATTACAATCAATTACCACTTACTCTAATTTGATCTAGACTAGATGAGGGCATAATTGAGTTTTAATAGAACTGCACGCTACCATGTCCTTGTTCCTCTGTTCAACATGTACATTCAATGTTTATATGGAGCCATTATGCTTTGTGATAATTTTGCAGAATAGGGAGAAAAAAGCTAAATATTGAATTTGTTCAAATTTTATACATGAATTCATGGAAGGTTCAGTGACTCAAAATGGGGTTAAGCATAAAATATAATACTCACATACTTATCAATTATGCAAAGTGCCAACTGACTTTCTTTCCTTCCACTTATTGAACTCATCCAGCAAATATATATTTTAATTTTATCTCTTATAACTGTAATAGGGCAGTAGTGTATTATCATGGTCAGGGAACTGGCCTTGTAACCCAAAGAGATCTAGTTCAATTCCTAGGTATGGCAGTGCAGTTTGACCCTTTAGTAAGGTACATACACTGAATTGCTTCAGTATATATTCAGCAGTGCAAATTTATACTATGTAAAGTTACTATTGTGAGTTGCTCTGGCTAAGAGAACCTGCTAAAGTCCTAAAATGTAATGTTATAATTGTACAAACCCCAATTCCAAAAAAGTTGGGAGAGTATGTAAAATGCAAATAAAAGCAGTGATTTGTAAATTCTCTTTTACATATATTTAATTTAAAACAGAACAAAGAAAAGATATTTAATGTTTTACCTTATCAACTTGATTGATTTTTGTAAATATACACTAATTCCGAATTTGATGCAAGCAAAACATTCCAAAAAGGTTGGGACTGGGCCAACATTAGACTGGGAAGGTTGTGGAATGTTCAGAAAACACCTTCCACAGGTAAACAGGTGAATAGTAACGGGTGATGCTATCATGACTGGGTATAAAAGGAGCAGCTACGAAGGCTCGGGCATTTACAAGCAAGGATGGGTCGAGGTTAGCCACTTTGTGAAAAACTGTGTGAGCCAATAGTCCAACAGTTTAAGAACAACGTTTCTCAACGCACGATTGCAAGGAATTTAGGGATTTCACCATCTACAGTCCATAATATTAAAAGATTAAGAGAATCTAGAGAAATCTCCGTCCGTAAAGGCAAGGCTGAAAACCAATATTGAATGCCCGTGACCTTCGGTCCCTCAGACGGCACTGCATCAAAAACTGGCATGCTTCTGTAATGAATATAACCACATGGGCTCGGGAATACTTCAGAAAACCATTGTCAGTAAACACAGTTTGTCGCTGTATCTACAAATGCAAGTTAAGACTCTACTACGCAAAGCATAAGCCATATTTCAACAACATCCAGAAACGCTGCCTACTTCTCTGGGCTCAAGCTCATCTGAGATGGTCTGACACAAAGTGGAAACGTGTCCTGTGGTCTGATGAGTCCACCCTTAAAATTTGTTTTTGGAAATAATAAAAGGGCCAAAGAGGAAAAGGACCATCCCGATTGTTACCAACGCAAGGTTCAAAAGTCAGGGTCTGTTATGGTATGGGGGTGTGTTAGTGCCCATGGCATGGGTAACTTGCACATATGTGGAGGCACTATTAATGCTGAAGGGTACATATGCATTTTGGAGCAACATATGCTGCCATCTAGACAACATCCCTGCTTATTTCAGTAAGACAATGCCAAGCCACATTCTGCAAGTGTTAAAACAGCGTGGCTTCTTAGTCAGAAAGTGCAGGTGCTATACTGGCCTGTCTGCAGTCCAGACCTGTCTCTCATTGAAAAAGTGTGCCGCATTATGAACGCAAAATACGACAACGGAAATCCTGGACTGTTGAGCAGCTGAAGTCTTAAATCAAGCAAGAATGGGAAAAATTCTGCTTTCAAGACTACAACAATTAGTGCCCTCAGTTCCCAAAAGATTATTGAGTGTTGTTAAACGAAAAGGTGATATCAGTACAAACAATAACCAATCCTTGAAAATATTCTGAATATACACTTCCCCAATTAGCAATTAAACCTGGGGCCAATATATATATTAAGAAGAAATGAGAACAAATCTCCCTGCGTGATAGAATCAATCTGTGACCATTACGCGTATCATACGTGGCCACATGGAACCCAGATAGCCAAAAAGAGCCGGTTGTAAGCTGTGCCAAATCTGTTTGCCAAAGCCAAGCAGCAGGCCAAGAGCTGGTTTCTACATTTGCAGAGTCGTAACTACGTTATGCAAAACGGCCCAAAAGCTGGGTCATGTTGTCTGGCCCGGCATGGCAAACGACTAGCAGACGCACGGTTTTTCATTGTTGTCATTGGCTAATTTTAGCATTCTAGAATTATTAAGTTCATATTCTATTTCTTCTTTCATTAAAGCCAATAGCACATAACACTCCATAAGAAAAAACAATGTAATAAATAACCAACTATAGCCTATGAAGATGCCATGGGTGATTGACTTAAATATCTTAAGCTACAAAGATTTTATGTTATTCCATTACTAAGTAAAGGCTACGGTTTCACACTGCATGCAGGCGTAAAAAAGCGATGCTGCTGATATCGTTAAGTGTCTTATATTAAATTACACCAGGAAACAACAATCAACACGCAGCTCCAATGCTACTCCTCAGTAGCCTATAATCTCTAACATTAACCTAATGGTAGCAAAGCAGACACAGCTGTGCGCAGCAAACAAAGATCTACAGCTTAAATAACTTGCTGATAGCCTACATTACCAATTTTTTGTTATCACATTTATTTTTTACTTGTCCGATTGTACAACTGCAATAGCCATTCCACTTTTCCTAACTGTTTGCTTGTCTACAAAAGGACGATTGGCTGTATTCCACAAGATGGCAGTCTGACTTTACAACTTCCGGCCACGTGAGTAATGGTAGCAGGCTGAATGTGGCGTCCTCCTAGCCCCTACATTTAAATAACTATAAAATGATAAATGTTGTAAGTTATAAATTTTAAACGTGAGATATAGCTGTTGGGGAATGAACCTCCGATCCGGATCAACAACAATGAAACTCGACGAACGAAAACAACAGAAACAGTAAGATGGCCAAACAGCGGACAGCCTCATCTCCCAAAAAGAGGACAGCAAAATGAAACAGTTCATGATTGAACTGAAAAACTCCCATCACGACAGAGATCAAAGACTTTAGATCTGAATTTAAAACATACCGCGAAGAGACTGAGCGAGACATTAAGAAAATCATAGAGCAAACCACTGAACTTCGGCAAAAAATGGAGAAAACAGAAACCAGAGTGGACAAGATGGAGCTCAGAGTCGGAGAGATTTACGAGTCAGACATCTCTCAATGCCGATCCATTAAACACGCAGAAGATGAATGAGATGGAAATACAGATGAACTATCTGGAAAGCAAGTCCAGACAAAACAACATACGCATCTCCAACATTCCGGAAAAAAGGTAATGATGTGACGGGGTTCCTGAGAAAGCTTTTTCATGACGTGCTGGAATTACTATGGGATTTCAACATCACTCGGGCCCACCGCATCTACAGGGAGAGCTTGGACCAAGCAAGACCAATTATCGCTGCCTTTATGGACTATGATACAAAGAAAAAAACTACAGGCGGCATGGACAAAGAAAGAGGTACTGGTAAATGGAAAGAGAATATATTTTGACCATGATTTTACCACCAAAGTGAAACAGAGGAGAGGCCTGTATAGGCCGATCAGGGACCAACTCAGGAAGGAAAATATCAAATCATATATCATCGCTCCAGCGAAACTGAAAGTGTTTAATAAAAATGGGACATTGACGATTTACAACAGCCCAGAGGCAGCGTCCAGAGCCTTGGAAGGAAGGGGAATGACAAGTGCAAGTGGCGAGTCTAAGCTACAAGAAGGGCAACAGGATGGCTCTATTGGCTCCAGAGCTGAGTGGGACACTGTGCAACAGAAGTACAACAATGTGAGGAGAAATGAAGCTGGACACATAGACATAAACAACTTTCCAAGGGAGGAGGAACACAGGCTGCAAAATCTGAACTAGAGACATGGGTGGGGAGGTGGGGGGGGGGAAGAAGGGATCTCACTTCAAAATACGGTAACAGTGATGTCATGAGCTGTATATGAACAAACAAACTAGTGCACTCACAGGGCCCCCAAACAAATAAGTTGATATAAAATACAAACTAGACTTGAAATTTAAAAGAGAAAAAAAGAGAAAAGAAAAATGAATAGAGAAAAAGTAAAAAATAAAAAAAATAAAAACTATTACTGTTTTGAAGGGCTCTATGAGTATGTGCATATGATTTGTGGGTATATATAGATATATGCGTATGTACAGTACCAGTCAAAATTTTGGACACACCTACTCATAGAGGGTTTTTTTTCCGTTATTTTTACTGTTTTCCACATTTTGGAATAGTGAAGACATAAAAACTATGAGATGACACAAATTAAATTATGCAAAAACCAAAAAAGTGTTAAACAAATTTTAAAAAGTCTTATATTTTAGATTCTTCAAAGTAGCCACCCTTTACCTTGATAACGGCTTTGCACATTCTTGCCATTCTCTCAAACAACTTCTGTGGTAAACAGGTATTCCACAGGTAAACAGGTGATGCCATCATGATTCTGTATAAAAGGATATCAAAAGACTCCTGATATCTTATTTCCAGGTACTCTTAGAAGCAATACTATAACCTCTCTGCATTTGAATGGATCTCTATGGGAATTGGGGGGTGGGACTAGATTAAGCTGTAAATTGCATGGGAATAGTATGGAACACATGGTTGGCTAAATGGCTGTAAGTCAACAAGGGTCTGAGGTATGAAACAAGCCTTAAACCATCACTCTACTGCCAGAAATACAGTAGATATGGATGGATAACTTGAAGGGTTTCTTCTCCTGACTTATTTTTCCATAGAGTTCAATAGGAAAATTTGTCAGGAGAAACAATCCTTCAAGTGATCCATCCATATCTACTGCATATCTGGCAGCAGAGTGATGGTTTGAGGCTCGTTTGATACCTCAGACCCTTGTTGACTTACAGCCATTTAGCCAACCATGGGTTCCATACTATTCCCGTGTAATTTACAGCTTAATCTAGTCCCACCCCCCAATTCCCATAGAGATCCATTCAAATGCAGAGAGGTTATAGTATTGCTTCTAAGAGTACCTGGAAATAAGATATCAGGAGTCTTTTGATATAATTTTATACAGAATCATGATGGCATCACCTGTTTACCTGTGGAATACCTGTTTACCACAGAAGTTGTTTGAGAGAATGGCAAGAATGTGCAAAGCCGTTATCAAGGCAAAGGGTGGCTACTTTGAAGAATCTAAAATATAAGACTTTTTAAAATTTGTTTAACACTTTTTTGGTTTTTGCATTATTTAATTTGTGTTATCTCATAGTTTTGATGTCTTTACTATTCCAAAATATGGAAAACAGTCAAAATAACGGAAAAAAACCTTCTATGAGTAGGTGTGTCCAAACTTTTGACTGGTACTGTATGTATGAGTGTACGTAGGTATGTGTGTGCATGTATATATGTACGTAAGTATGTATGTATGCATTTATGTACATGTATGTATATTTATATGTATGTTTGTGTGCATGTGCATGTTTATGTATATATGTACGTGTGTGTATGTATAAATGTATGTATTGGTGGCGTGCCCTGCGGGGTGGACGAGATATTCGGTGGCATTGCCTTTGGATAGATTGGCTACTCTCGGGCCTGTTTCCATTGGCCTACTTTTTTTTTTGATTATCAACCAAGCAATGAAATAATTGACTAATAAATGTCAATAAATATAGCGACTCGAAATATGTACTACAAGTTTTCTTCGTTATAAAATGATGTAACATTTAAATAGTGTATGTAGTGTAAATGTAGTGACGGCCGCAAATAAATATATGCGCTGCAAAAAGGGGCGTAAAGCGTTACCTTAAAGCCAAGTAGTAGGCCTACGCTACTCAGCCTGTTTTCATTTATCTTGCTTGATTGGCAATCAAACAATTAATTTGCTGAAGATTTAAGATGGCACTCTGTTTATTCAAAATGATTTAAGCATTAGAAAGCATATATTTAAAGTGGAAAACCTCTTGTTAAGTGTATTGAACCACCGGTGAGTGCAACGTATAAAAGCTGTTTCATACTGGTGCGAAACGGCTTTAATTCAGGCTAGCAAACAAATTTAGGAAAATTGGAGCCGTTTCTTGAGCATTTAAATGACAGAATCTTGTAAGGAAATATTCAAATTTTACGTCATCATAAATGTGGATGGGAAAGTGCTGCACGTGATGATGCAAAAAACAATACTGCTATCTCAAAATAAACTGGTAATCATTTTACCGATTGGGCTTAGTTATTGAGCTAATCGGCTGTTTGATTGCTGATCGGGCAGGGTGTGCGGAAGCAGGTTGAGAGTAATCATACGTTGGGGAGTGGGGTTTCTGAGTGCCTTGTTCTGCGTCGCATGGTGCGCCACCGGCATGTATGTGGGTATATGTGTGGGTGTGGGTATGTCTGTGTGTGCATGCATATAAACATATGGATATGCACTTTACTCCCTATATGTGTTTTTATTATTTTTTTATTTGATTTTTATGGATCTCTGTTGCATTGAACTTAAGAACTTGTGTTACGTTTCTAACCAATTAGGTTGACATAAACTACAGTCTGAAATAAAAAATAATGTCATATGTTCTCTGTGCTTAGAGTAATATTGGAAAAAGATAATGACATTGACTAAGAGGAAATCAGAGTTTATTAGACCAGGAGTACTGGGGGATTTTTCTCCCGTCTCGTTTCTTATATGTTTTTTTTTTGTGTTGTTTGTTTGATATATGCCTAAATACCAAGGGGCCAAGACTGGGGCTGCATCCCAATCCAGTGTTTGCTCCACCCTCGTAAACTTCACTTGCAAACTTCACTTGGGGGAATGCCTTTTGAGACCAGGATGTACCCTCGGTCTCCATTTTAAGTGTGAGTCCAATCCGTTAGAAAGCCAAGTGAAATTTGTGACATAGCCCCTCCACCCTCAACTTTTATCAAGGGAACGAGTCTGCAAAAGAGTAGACTCTGCAAGCTCATATTACCCACAATTTACATCGAACGTCCTGTTCAGTGATAATCACGTTAATGTTTATCACGGTATTATACATTAAAAGAGCATACAGAATGGAAAAGACGCTGTATAGGCTAATAAATACAGGTTAATAAAGTAGTAGTTTGCTATTTTGTATTTCATGGTTTAGCAAATAGCTTTATGCAGCAACAGTGTATCGTACTGTGTGATGTAGGCTACCAGGTTCTCTATCTTAATCTTGCTTTTAAACGGATTATTAGGCTACTCGTGTCTAAATATTTTTCCGTAGCCTATCATTTCCCAGATAGCCAAACAATTTAATTTCGCAATAACCAAGACGAATAGGTAAATAAACTTGTACAGCATTTTACTAGGCTTTATCCACATTTGTGCTGCCGCAAAATGCGTTAATTCATGCCAAGTGATCAATGAACAGCACATATTTAGGTAAATTCGTTTTTCTAGCTTGAAAGCATGCATTGCGCTAAACGCTGGTTCCAGAAATTTAAGAGGTTTTTCTTTCTTAAGAGGTATGCTTTCTAATGTTTAAATCGTTTTGACCAAATCGAAAGTCTTAAATTACATTCTTTAAGGTGATGAGGAAAAACGCAATGCTAACGTGCAACTCACAGAAAACGTTGGGATTGTTTGCCAGTTAATTATTCAGAATTATTGCCACCCTTATTAAACAATCGCACGTTAGTAATCTCTTTGCCATTGTCATTTGTTAATCATTAGCCTATATATAATTGATTCAGGGACTTTGTTTGATTGACATAAGCAAGCAAAATGAACGGAGACAGGTTGAGAATATGTTTGGTTTAAATACTTTATTCCAGCGCACGGGCTGTCCTACATATTTTAATGCTACACGATTTTATGACATAAAGAAATATGCTTGCCCACAAAACTTGATGTATTTATTGATATTTGTTATTCAGTAAATCAATTGCTTGACTGATAATTAATGTAAACAGGTTGAGAGTTTCATCCGTTTAAATGTAGTCTACGGTGACAGGCGTTTTACATGATCCGAGATCCCACGATACCTCACTGTGCAGCAGCACGGTTACCTCCAAGTATAGATGGGGGTGAAGTGCGTCTCAATTCAAATAACCCGCTCCGCCCTCGCTCCCTCCCACTCGCTAAACGCAAGTGTATACTCCTGTTTTATTGGTATGTGCGTCACATCCTCCCAAGTGAAGTTTGCATGTGAAGTTTACGAGGGTGGAGCAAAAACTGGATTGGGACGCAGCCTGGGCTTTCGTTTTGAAGCTCACTTCCTGGTTGGGGTGGGAGCGGTGCCGTTGCTCACTAGTGCCACTACGATTGGCTCCAGTATAGGTATTTCACCATGTAAGTCAATGGCAGCAATGTGGTCAAAATACTCAGTCAATAAATTTTTCCCACAAAAAAATGTAATTGCAATAGGTGCCTTTCCTTCATCTAATGCCTCTGCATGTGCTGATTTAAAAAAAAAAATATTGTGTCGTTTGGACAGGGTATTAACATTTGTTCAGGACCAATCAGAGGGACAGGTTGAGTCCTCTTCGGCTCCACGGAGCAGGCGCAGTTTGTACAAACGGGCGGCGAAAAAGACATCCAGAGCCTCAATTCAGTTTTTACGAGGTCGTGGAAAGGCAGTGGGTGACGTCACAGTGGCTTTGTCCATATTTTTATACAGTCTATGCTAAATACAAGTAAGTTTTTCTTTATGTGGTTGGATTTTTATTTAGTTTGGGGGTAATGTTGCATGTGATGATTCCCCAGTCAGGGGAGAGAGGAAGAGAGGTAGAGAATAAGAGTATTCTGTTTGTTCCCTTTTCTTTCCCTTTTTAAGATACTGAAACTTGTATAATTTAAAGCAATAGGCTACATTAGATTATTTGAAAAACTAAGTTTTGTAAAAAAGGGGTCTCGGAGTTAACAAGAAGAGCTGATGCACGTAACTCAATTTGGTTTTGGGAAAGATAAGGCGTTCTCTTTGATAGAACGCATACCTTACCATGCAATGAGGAATGCATGGACAAGTAGAGTAAGCTACCCAAGCATTAAGGTAGCAAAGCAGGAAGTCACTTTTAGGTTTTATTATGCACTTAATTGGGGTCTGGTTGTCTTCACCCCCTTCTATGTTGTTTATATCTTATCTACACTCCTTGAAGCAATATATAGTACAGAACAAATAGAGTCACTAAATGATACCCAAGATCATAAGTATACCCAGGGCAACATAAAATATCTATTTTATGAGTAACTTGAATATTATTTCTTTAAACATTAACAGCCTCAATAACTGTATTAAGAAGAAAAAAGTTTTTCAACAATTGAAGAAAGAAAAGGGAGATATAGTGTTTCTTCAAGAAACTAATTTGATACAAGAAGAACATAAAAAGCTAAGTAAAATAACAAATGCACAAGTACTTTCATCTTCATATAACTCAGCAAGAAGGGGCATTGCTACAATTATAAAAGCCCATATCCCCTTTGAAAAATAGAGACAACTGAAATATCCCTGATGAATGTCTACTACCCCCCAGATGAAGTACCCAAATATATGACTCAGGTGATAGAGTTAATAACGACTTAAGGGAAAGGAATCATTATTATTGGTGGAGACTTTAACTTGGTCCTTACCCCCAATGTAGATTCAACAGCTGGAACACAAGACACAAACAACAGCTACAATACTAAGAAGAATATGTGCAGAGACGGGACTAATAGATGTATGGAGAACATTACATCCGACATCCAAAGATTATACATATTACTCGGGTAGACGTTCCACTTATAGTAGATTGGATTACTTTTTTATGTTCAAAAAAGATATGCCACTTATTAATCAATGTGTTATTGGAACAATGACTTTATCAGATCATGCAACCGTTATCCTAAAAGTGAAGCTAAATTCTAAAAAAGGGAAATATCTATGGAGAATGAACAATTCCCTCTTGCAGGACCTGAAGTTTAAAGAAAAAATTTAAAAATGCATTAATGACTACTTTGAACTAAACAACACAGGGGAAATCAATGAGATCATCTTATGGGAAGGAGCCAAAGCTGTGTTACGAGGAGAAATAATATCTCATGCATCTGCAAAGAAAAGGGAGCAAGCTAAAAAGGAGCTTGAATCACAAATCAAACTCCTGGAGGATAAGCACAAACCACTACTCCCATACAACTAAAAAATAAATGCTCAGAACTAGATAAACTGTTGACAGAAGAAATAGAGAGATCACTTCTATTTACAAAACAAAAACATTACGACGGAGGACCAAACTCAATTAAAGTTCTGGCATATAAACTTAAAAAGAAAACTTGTAAATTCTACATTACTAAATTAAAAGATGATAATACTAAAATCAGAACTGAGAAAGAGGAGATAGTGGAGACATTCGCAAAATCTTATGAAAATGTATATAAGGATGAACTAGGAAAAACGGAGATAACAAAAATGGAAACATATCTGGGAAAACTAAAACAAGTCTGTTCACATCAGAATGCGTCCCTTATAAAAGCGGTATCAATAGATGAAATATCAAGACAAAGAAAGAAACTTAAAAAGGGTAAGACTCCAGGGGACGATGGCTATACAAATGAATTTTACCAAGAATTTAGGGAATTACTGACACCAATTTTACATAAAATCGATAACTTCGCATTAGATTCGGGAATCTGGGCAACAACCTGGAACTCATCAGTATTCACAGTCATCCCTAAAGAAGGCAAGGATTTAACTGAGTGCTCATCATACAGGCCAATATTATTGGGACCTGTTATGGACCTGCTATTTTTTTATTTGTGTTATGAAACACAAATCAAAAAATATTATCTTAAATAATAGCAGGGAGGTTAAAAGAATTAATGTCAAATATAATAAATAGAGACCAGTGTGGTTTTGTTTCTAACAGGTACTTAGTTGATAATATAAGGCGTATTTGATAATATATGATAATATAAGGCGTACTTTAAATATAATTGATCACTGTCAAAAAAAATGAAAAAGATTTGCTTTTGCTAACAATCGATGCAGAAAAAGCATTCGATATATTTTTAAGACAGCGAAAGCTTTTGGTTTTCATTCAAAATTCATCTCATGGTTACAATTAATGTACAAAAACCCTGTAGCACAAGTAAAGGTCAATGGTACCCTATCATGACAAAATACATAAGGGAACCAGACAGGGAGATCCACTGTCTGGCCTGATTTTTGCCATATGTATGGAACCTTTGGCCGAAGCAGTGAGACAGCAGAACCACATTAAAGGAGTAACAATAGGACAAGAGGACCATAAGTTGGCACTGTACGCTGATGATATCATTATCTATATAACATCACCTGAAACCTCATTACCTGCTTTAAAGGAAACAATAAAAGAATACAGTGAACTCTCAGGATATAAATTAAATGAAACTAAATGTGAATCAATAACCACTGCTAAGGAATTAACGCAGATAGCTAAGAACAATTTTAAGTTAAAATGAAATCAGAACAAAATAAAATATTTGGGAATTTTTATTCACAAGGACTTAAATGAAATGTATCAAATTAATTACCGGCCTTTAGAAGAAAAAATCAAACACAAATTAAATAGGTGGAAAATGATACCAGACTCCATTTTTTGCCGAGTAGATACAATTAAAATGGTGATTCTTCCACAGTTTCTCTTCCTGTTTCAGAATTGACCAATTCCAATTCCTACAGCGTCTTTTGAAGACGGTGGAATAGATTAATAACTGATTTTCTCTCTCGATAAATTAATCAAAACAAAATAATGTGGTGGTCTAGCCGTTCCTAACCTGCAGAGCTATTTTAATGCAACACAAATAAATACAATAATGATATGGTCGAAGGACAGAACAGCAAAGTGGCTATCGATCGAGAAAGATTCCATACCAATATCCATAAAAACGTTACCGTATATAGATAAAAAGGACTATTCACAAATAAAGGGACTAAACATATGGGTAGACAATACACTAGAAAGCTGGAAAAATATATGTAAAATCCATAAAATAAATAAATTGCAACTATGGGCATCAAAAGGATTAAAAACATTCACAAATGCTGACCAACAAAACTGTAAACTCATTTCAGTCATTAGTCTCTAGTTATGATTTGGTACATTTAGTAATTTTATTAATACATCAAGTCATTTTTATAAATATCTGCAAGTAAAGACTTATCTTTCAAAATTTTTTGAAAATCAAACTACTAAACAAATACACCCTTTAATTAGCTTTTTGATGATTAAAAACCATAATAAGGTAATCAAAAACTTCCTGTCAAAAATATATAAAACTCTTGAGAACAATATGGACACCAATAATAGCATTCAACAAAAATGGATCTCTGAAATAGGAGATCAGCTGAATGAAGAAGACTGGAAGCAAGCATGCAGAGAAATTCATAAAACAACAAATTCTAAATATTGGAGGGAATTTGCATGGAAACTATATACAAGTTTTTTTTTTTACTCCAAATGAACATTCTGAAATTAATACATCAATGAAATCAGACTGCTGGAGAAAATGCGGTGAGACAAAAGCAAACGACTTTCTTTTTCTGCTCCGTTTTAAAAACATTTTGGCACTCAGTCACAGCAGGTATTATGGGTACCTTTATTATGAAAAAAACAATTAACCCTGTATATATTATGCTTGGAAAATCACCACCAGAGCTAATGCAGGAAACGGACCAGTACCCATATAGAATACTTAGAATCGCAGCCATGAAGCAAATAACTCGGAATTGGCTAAAACCTTCAAGACCATCATTTCAAAAAAAGTAACAATACAGGAAATCTCAGAAATGGAGAGAATAACCTTTAGGGCTCTATTTTAATAAACCAAACGCAATGGTGAACGCAAGAGTAATCGCTTGGCGGTATCGCTCTGAGGGAGTGTTGGCGAGAAATTTGGTAATTTCATGACGGCAATCTTGGCGCACCTTATGGCGGTATTGCTAAAAGGCTGGGTTTAAATGTCCAAGGTGTGTCTCTATGGTAGCCAATCAAATTGTTGTTCTCATGCTTTAAAAAAAGCCAGTTGGAACGCAATCGCTCCATGCAATTTCATAATGAGCAACCCAAACGCACTGGACCGTCAACGACAAGAGCGATTTTCCGCACAGGAGATTTTACTTGCAACAGAAGTACAGGCTAGGACTGTAATAATTTATGGATCACAATCCACACCACCTCGTCTCCCAGAAGTTCGGAAGGCACGGGAGGAGGTGGCGAATGCATTAATTAGCCTACATTAGGTGATGTAGGCATAATTATGATTCAAATGGTAGGCTTATGATTCAACTGTGTCAATGTGTAATTTATATATTATAGGCTATTGGCCTACATGATCGCAAGTTTCTTGTAAGCTGTCCTGTTTTATTCTAGTAGTTTAAATTAAAATTAATTAATTAATAATAATTATAGGCTATTTGTTCATTAAATGGAAGTGTAATGTTGGCATCACCTATAGACCTACATAGAACTACGTGACTAACAAGTTACCAAATTGCCAGAGTCTATTGCGTTGCCGCTAAGAGGTGGTTCCAGCGGATCATAACGCAATGGGTTTTCGTTGGTTCAAATTGTCACTGAGCCGAAAGTATTTTAGAACACGCCCCAGACAGCGCCACCCATCCCACTGCAGCGCAAGCGAAAGGATGTTATGTTGAGAATTTGTTGATCCTAGCGGTATTGCTGAGAAACGCCATAGCGCCAGTTTTAAGACGTTGATGCTGTCAACAAGCTTGCGTTTGACTATACCGTCCCCTTGCGCTGGTTTGAAAATAGAGCCCTTCAAGTTATTATTAGTTAGTTAGTATTGTTTTCTTTGTTTTTCATTTTAAATCTGATCAAACCTAACTGAAATAAAACAAGACTGAGACAAAGAAAAAAAAGTTAATGACCAAACACAAATAAGCAACGAAAGGAAAACAAAATACTGTAAGATTATCTTAACTCTACTATGCTTTTGGGAAACTGATCCGTTTATTTCCCTCTAGATTTATTTAAATTATTTTGCCTAGTGTGAATGTAAAATGTACATGTCAGCACAGGTCACACCAATTGGTCAATTATGGGATAATTGATTACACCTGCTCTAGACTAAGTACCTACCACTACATTACATTACCTTACAATCATTTGGCAGACGCTTTTATCCAAAGCGACGTACAATAAGTGCATGTTGAAGGTCATTGACGCGACTACAAAGCAAATCCGACAAAGCACAACTTTCTCACAGCATAGGAGCTATCCCTAGTAATAAACATGAGTAGTACACACAGTCAGCTATACATTCTGAACTATAAAATAACCAAAAACACAAGTTAAATAGAAAACAAGCAAAAAAAAAAAAACTGCAAGCGAGTACTATAGAATGGCCCTATATAGGTATTTTAGTCGAGGTGGAGTCTGAAAAAGTGCGTTTTCAGACCACGACGAAAAACAGATAGTGTTTCAGCTGAGCGCAGCGGAGTGGGGAGTTCGTTCCACCACTGGGGAGCTAGGGTGGAAAAGCTCCGCAGTCGGGACGAGCGGGAGCCGTTAACACAGAGGGGGGGAAGTGCAAGTCGCCCTGCAGCAGCAGAGCGAAGTGGTCCAGCAGGAGCGTAGTGCTGGATTAAGTCCAGTAGGTAGGAGGGGCCTGACCTTTTGGCTGCAGTGTAGGCCAGGGTCAGAACTTTGAACCTGATCCTGGCCACGACCGGCAGCCAGTGGAGTGACCTCAGCAGGGGGGTGACGTGTGAGAACTTCGGGAGGTTGAAAACAAGCCGAGCAGCCGCGTTCTGGACCAGTTATACGGGCAGAATGGCGCAGGCTGGTAGGCTTGCGAGAAGGGAGTTGCAGTAGTCCAGACGTGAGGTGACCATGGTCTGGACAAGAAGCTGGGCGGAGTAGGTGGTCAGGTACGGCCGAATTCTTCTGATGTTGTACAGGAGGAACCTGCAGGTCCATGCCGTTGCCCTGATGTATTCTTTGAAGTCCAGCTGGTCGTCCAGGACCACCCCCAGGTTCCTTGCAGAGCGGGAGGCGGTCACCATGGTTCCATCGACGGTGATGGACACGTCTAGGAGCAGGGAGGTCTTGTATGGCATGAAGAGCAGCTCAGTCTTGTCGAAGTTCAGCTTCAGGTGATTGCTAGACATCCACTCAGAGATGTCAGCCAGGCAAGCAGATATCCTTTCCTTTACCTGTGGGGTAGAGGGAGGGAAAGAGAGGAATAGTTGAGTGTCATCGGCATAACTATGGTAAGAGAAGCCATGTGAATTAATAACCAAACCAAGAGACTTAGTGTAAATTGAGAACAGCAGAGGACCCAGTACAGATCCCTGCGGGACTCCTGTAAAAAGTGGCTGGGGTGCAGAGACAGAGCCCTTCCAGGAGACTTGGTAGGATCTATCTGTGAGATAGGATGTAAACCAAGAGAGGGCAGTTCCAGAGATGCCCATCTCAGCCAGTGTGGAGATCAGGAGTTTGTGGTTGACCGTGTCGAACGCTGCAGACAGGTCAAGGAGAATCAGGACAGAGGAGAGGGAGGAGGCTCTGGCAGTGGCGAGTGCCTCGGTCACAGCCAGGAGCGCAGTTTCAGTGGAATGCCCTGTTTTGAAGCCGGACTGATGAGGGTCGAGCAGGTTGTTCTGGTGGAGAAAAACTGACAGTTGGTTAAGGGCAGCTTGTTCAAGAGCTTTGGACAGAAAGGGCAGGAGAGACACAGGATGATAGTTTCTAACATCAGAGGGGTCTAAGCTAGGTTTTTTAAGAAGTGGGGTAACATGGGCAGTTTTGAAAACAGCAGGAACATAGCCACAGGTTAAGGAGGTGTTAATAATGGAGGAAAGATATGGAAGGAGAGATATGGAAGGACCTCACCGGATATAGACTGGAGGACTGCCGACGGGATGGGGTCCAGTGGGCAGGTGGTTGCACGCTGGCGCGTTGCACGCTGGCACGTTACAAGTTACCGTTACGCGTTACCACTACTACTACTATTATTATTGTTGTTGTTGTTATTGTTTATCTATATCACATAGATTAGTGGCCTATGTCTGCAGAGGTGGGACTTGCACTTAGTACTGCTTCTCAAGACACAGTTGAGATTTCACGACTAGTCCAATGTTTTCTTGAACTCACGACACATTTCACAATCTCTTTGAGTTACGAGCACTTTTGGGAAAGTGTCGTGAATGGCAAGTATATCTTCATGACATGTTTCACGACATACTTATCGATTCGACATGCTTTGGGAAAGCCACCCCAGTTGGGTGATAACAATATTTCATAATTAGTTTTGACCTTGTGAGAACAATGCAAAACAGAGTAAAATGCAATGCGGCCATAAGGGTAGAGTAGGCATCTTACTGTTTTGGTTACAGATGAATGGCTCTGGGTGTAATAGATAGATTTACCCCAGCCTAGATTAATAATTTGCACCAAAAAACCTTACGCATCCTTGTATAATATTATCCATTGGCTGATGGGTAGTAAAATGCCCAAAGGAATGCTGAGTCCATATGCTACAGACTGCTTCTGTCATGGGTTCCTGCCTGCTTTCATTGTTTTCTTCATGGAGGCTGCCTCTCGGGGCTGCGAGAGTTCTTTTGCCGTTTTTTTCCACCTGCTGAGCCCCTTTTTTAATTATCATTGGATTCAGGTGGGCGCTGGCTACTTAAGCTGTCTTTTCTGTTTATTAGCTGTCTGTATTACTCGCATTGCGAGCTTACTTTCATTCCTCCTTTAGTATTGCTCAATTAATTTGCCAGGAGTTCTGCTCCCTTTTTGTTTACCTTTTCTCTGTTCTTTTCGTGCTTTCTGTTCTCCTTTGCTGACTTGTAGTTATTCCAATTCTGTGAATAACTTTTAGAACCCTTACAGTCGCACCTGGTTCTTCGACCCCCTCCCTCACAGTACACAAAAGCCATATGGAGGTACCAGTGACCGGGATTCAAACAAGTTCTAGCTGCTCAACACGCGGTCTTGGCTGCTCATGCGGAGGGTATTTAGGCCCTCCAATTCCAGCAGCTGGTAATTCAGAATCAGCAGGGACAGTTAGTTGATCAGCTGCGCCGCCAGGAGGATTGTCTGTGTGAGTTGGCGGACAGTCTTCGCCTACTGGGAGGTGGTCTTCGCAACCACCTGTCCCTGAGAGTTCCCCTTCACTGCCCACTCCCCTCAACCTTAGGGAACCCAAACTCCAGGTTCCCCTTCGCTATGATGGGGAGTCGGTGAAGTGTCAAGGGTTTCTCTCCCAGTGTTTAATTTTTTTTTTAAAGCCTAACCATCATGGTTCGACTACGACATTTCGGGTCAGGAAGCTGCTATGCGGCTAACCTACCTCCGCCAGGGTAATGACTCAGTAGCAGGTTTTTCCATCACGTTCAGAGCACTGCCAGGAGAGACAGGTTGCGCCAAGGGTCTGCTTATTACACAGTTTAGTAACGTGCTTTCGGACCCCATCAAAGACGCCCTGTTGGTGCTCGAACCACTTGCTACATTCGATGCCCTGGTGACTACAGCTATCCGTATTGATAACCGTGTCAGGGAGCGAGAGAGAGGTGAGAGGAGAGACCGTTCAACTCGGTACCTTCCCCAACTTCCGGCGATGCCTTCAGCTTCTTCCTCCGCCCACGGCTCCCTCAATAGGGACGAGCCCATGCAGGTGGATAGCCTGTGCAACACTCAGCAATCTAAGCCGCGCAAGGAGTGGTGTCGTTATTGTAGGCGCAGGGGACGCACTAAAGCTCAGTGCCCTAAGTCGGTGGGTAAAGGGGCTGGGTCTCGCTAGTGGAATGAGGGACACTAGCGAGACATAATAGAACAGTCCCTCATACCTTGTTGCCGGTTCAATTGCTCTGAAGTCAACGCTCGGTCAAGGTTGATGCGTTTATCGATTCCGGAGCGGTTCAGTGTTTTGTGGACGCCAAGTGGGCTAAGAGGCTTAAAATGCCTGTTGACCACCTCGCTTGGTCCTGTTTAGTGACTGCTCTCGATAGTCCTCCGTTCGGTATCGGTACCATTAAAGAGATCTTATCAAGTCTTATCAATATTCGTGCTTTTATGGGGGTCATTTGGAACGTATTCGGTTCTTCCTGGTCGACTCCCCAGCCTATCCCCTCGTCTTATCAATCAATCAATCAAACTTTATTTATATAGCACCTTTCATACAAGTAAATGCAGTTCAAAGTGCTTTCCATGGAAATGATCGACAGGGAAATATCCGACAAGAAAAAAAATAAAAACAAAAACATTTAATAAAAGAATAATAAACAATAAGAAAAATATTGAAAAGATTATACACGTAAATAAAAATAAATAAAAGAATAAAACCATAAAACAAAGAGTAAAACAATCAAACATGGGAGTGCACACCAAAATTTAAGATAAAAACGCTAGGTAAAAGCCTGGCTAAAAAGGAAAGTTTCGAGCTTACGTTTAAAAATATCAATATTTTCAGCTGCCCTCAGATCCTCAGGGAGGCTATTCCAGCGACTGGGAGCGTAACTACTAAATGCTGCCTCACCGAAGGTTTTCGTTCTGCTTTTCGGGACAGTTAAAAGGTTTCTCCAAGAGGATCTGAGGGGCCTTCCTGGTTAATACATTTGAGACATGTAGCTTGGTGCAAGGCCATGCAGCGCTTTATAAACTAGTAAAATAACTTTAAAATCAATACAAAAACTAACCGGTAACCAGTGTAGAGACTTCAAAATAGGTGTAATATGTGCTCTCCTTCTGGTCCTTGTCAGTACTCTGGCAGCAGAATTCTGAATTAATTGTAATTGATTTACAGCTTTTTTGGGGAGACCAGATAGGAGAGCGTTACAATAGTCTAGCCTGCTAGTAATAAAAGCGTGCATTAGCCTCTCTGTATTGCTCTGAGAGAGAAAAGACCGAAGTAATAGTCGTAATAATAGTAATAGTAATAATCTAGTAATATTTTTCAAGTGATAAAAGGCAGATTTGGTGACATTCCTGATATGAAAATCAAATTTCAATTCAGAGTCAAATATAACACCTAGGTTTTTAGCTTGTTGGCTGGGGATAAGTCCAAGTGAATGTAATTTTGCAGCCAATTTCACTCTCAGGAACCTCTGTTTTATCCTGGTTTAACTGTAAAAAGTTTTGTGCCATCCACGCATTAATATCTAAAATACGTTTAAAAAGTGCATCAATCTGGCTTGTGTCATGAGGAGACACAGCAACATAAAGCTTTGTATCATCAGCATAGCTGTGAAAGGAAATGCCATGTCTCCTGATGATATTGCCCAAGGGAACCATATATAGATTAAAAAGCAGTGGTCCTAAAATTGATCCTTGGGGAATACCACAGGTTAATTCAGATTTTTTTGAAGAATACTCATCTACTGCAACAAAGAAATTTCTACCGGAGAGGTAGGAGGTAAACCATCTGAGGACAGTCCTGGACAGGCCAACACATTGCCTCAGTCTGTCTAAACGAATTTGGTGATCCACTGTATCGAAAGCGGCACTGAGATCTAGAAGTACCAGAACTGAAAGCCTTTTAGCATCTAGATTTAACCTAATATCATTCACCACTTTCACTAGTGCTGTAAAATTTTTCTTAAAAACGGAACATTAGATATTGGTCTAAAATTGATGGGGGTTGAGGGGTCAAGATTGCTTTTCTTTAAAAGGGGCCTAACCATAGCGGTCTTAAGTGCACTAGGGAAGACACCCAGCTGTAGTGAATAGTTCACAATAGTTAGCAATTCTTCAGACAGACAGGTAAAAATGTTTTTTTAAAAAGTGGTGGGAATAGGGTCAAGGTGGCAGGTTAAAGGCTTCAGTTGTGTTACCACTTCCCTAAGCATTTCAGCGTCAACCAGGGTAAAACATTGCAGGGTGACCTCACATGGTGTAATGGGTGTTTCTAGGAACCCTGGGGCCTTCTGTTGTTGGCAGATACCAGACCTGATGGTAGTAATCTTATCTCTAAAATAGTCTGCAAATTCCTCGCATTTAGATACAGAAAACTGGTTGATGGGATTTATGACAGGATTTATTAAACAGTCAATTGTGTTAAAAAGTATTCTAGGATTGTTAATATTAGTATTTATCAAATTGGAGAAGTATTCCTGTCAAGCGGTCCGAATAGCCTTATTGTAAGTTACTAATTTGTCTCTGAGGATATTGTGATGTACATGTAATTTTGTTTTTCTCCATTTGCGCTCAGCAATCCTACATTCTCTTTTTAACCCGGCAACCACTTCATTTTTCCATGGAGCATTCTTTTTAAAGGTTGTTTTCTTTATCTTAACGGGAGCAATTGTGTCTAGGGCTATTTTCTTCTGAAAGCTCAACTATACATCAAGGCTGAGAAGTGTACCTTCCACTCTGACCCTTCCTGGGGTTTATTATAATGGAAGGAGAGCTCCAAATGGACCCAGAGAAGGTCTCAGCGGTTATGAACTAGCCTACCCCGCAATCAGTGAAGCAGGTGCAGCGCTTCCTGGGATTCGCTCATTTTTATGGGCGGTTTATTTGAAATTTTAGTGCAGTGGCCACACCCATCACACATAACAAAGAAAACATCACCTTCGTATTTTCAATGGAACCCCAAGGCGGGGGCAGCTTTTACGGAGTTGAAAAAAAGATTTAGCTCCGAGCCCATCCTCATCAGTCCCAACCCTTCCCTCCCCTTTGTGGTTGAGGTTGATGCCTCTGAGTTGGGGGTAGGGCTATATTGTCCCTCCCAGAAAGTTCATCCATGTGCCTATTTTTCTCGAGGCCTGACATTGACCAAGATAAATTATGACGTAGGGGAACGGGAGCTTTTGGCAGTGAAATTGGCGCTGGAGGAGTGGCATCATTGGCTCGAGGGGGTCGAGCATCCCTTCACGGTGTGGACGGATCATAAGAATCTGGAGTACATCCAGCAGGCCAAAAGACGGAATTCGCGTCAAGCCCGTTGGGTGCTTTGTGCTCCCTAGGGTAGATCCCGGGTGCTTCAGTGGGGACATTCTTCCCAGCTAGCAGGCCATCCTGGTGTCCATCGGACCAAGGATTTCCCATCCAGGCGGTTTTGGTGCCCTGGTATGGAGAGGGATGTTCAGGAGTTTGTTTCAGCTTGTCCGGTCTGCGCCCATAACAAGGGTTTTCAGCTCCCACCCTCGGGGCTTTTGCGCCCCTTACCCATCCCTAGTCGTCCTTGGAGCCACGTCACCTTGGATTTTTATCACCGGCTTGCCTGCATTTGACAGTAACACAATGATTTTGGTGGTCGTTGACAGGTTTTCCAAGGCGGCCCATTTTATCGCTCTGCCCAAACTGCCATCAGCTCCGGAGACCGCACGGTTAGTGGTCGACCATGTTTTTAGAGTGCACAGCCTGCCCCAGGACGTTGTGTTTGATTGCAGGCGGACTCCAGTTTACCGCACGATTTTGCCGTTCCTTTTGCTCTCAGCTGGGGGCGTCCGTTAGTCTGTCTTCGGGATTTCACCCGGAGACTAACGGACAAACTGAACGCACTAATCAGACATTAGAGAGCACTCTCCGTTGTCTGGCCGCGTCCAACCCTACATCATGGAGTCGTCACCTCGCTTGGGTAGAGTACGCTCATAACACGCTGGGTAAGGTGTCCACGGGGCTCTCCCCATTCGAGGCTCAGTTGGGGTATCAACCTCCTCTGTTTCCTGAGTTGGAGAGGAACGTGGAGGTACCGTCCACGGGGTCCTTTGTCTGGAGGTGTCAGTTTGGAGGAAAGTCCGTGCGTCTCTCCTGCGCACTTCAGTGAGGCAGAAGGGCCTGGCTGATAGGCGTCGCCATCTGGCCCCTTCCTACCGTGTTGGGCAACGGGTTTGGCTATGTACGCGGGATCTTCCGTAGCGAGTGGAGCCCGTTAAAGGAGCCCTTTAAGATTATCCGTAAGATCAACCCGGTCACGGTTCGCTTACAGCTTCCCCGGTCCATGAGGATTCACGTCTCCTGTCTCAAGCCTGTACTCGTTAGCATGTTGGCTCTGGCCAACAAGCCGCCGCCTCCACCTCAGTACATCGGGGGCGGGCCGGCATATACTGTGCGGCGCATTCTGGCTGAGAGACGTGTGGGCAGAGGAGTTTAGTTCCTTGTGGACTGGGAGGGCTATGGTCCGGAGGAGCGCTGTTGGGTTCCTTCCAGGAACATTTTAGATCCGGCACTTATTGATGACTTCCACAGGCATGGTTCGGAAGGACCGTCGAGGGCCGCTCCTTAGAGGGGGGGTCCTGTCATGGGTTCCAGCCTGCTTCCATTGTTTTTTTCACGGAGGCTGCCTCTCGGGGCTGCGAGAGTTCTTTTGCCATTTTTTTCTGCCTGTCGAGCCCCTTTTTTAATTATTATTGGATTCAGGTGGGCGCTGGCTACTTAAAGGGTAAGTTCGCTATTTTGGACCTTGGACCCTATTTGCGGTCCGTCTTCCATGAACCTGACCCATGAAGTCCATTTTTTCGCTGATCGGTCCAGTATTGAGTTCGGTACAGATTTCCTGTAGGCTCTCACTGGGCTACAATGGAAGTGAACGGGGCAATCAGAAATGTTCGATAAATGTGCTTTCATGTACAATAAATGAGACGGGAAGCTCAGGGTGTATTGTTACCGGTCTCAGTATGCTCTCCTGTGAAATGTATCTCTATCCGAACATTTTTACGTACTTGGCATGGCTTGGAAGTAAGCATTTCTCTGTTGCTTGTTTGCGCTGCACTCGCGGAGTACTATGTGTCGGGGGTAGGGGAGCGGGAAGGTGTGCCGGCCGTTTACGAAACTATCTAGCTGAGCAGTCTGCGTTTGTTTACCTGCAGCAACGTAGGCTACAATTTCCACAAAAAAACTTGGATGATGGATGACTATAATGATTACGAAGACGAAGAATTCGATTTTGACTGACGTTACTGGCTACAGATTTGAGCCAGAATACACGGACACGGAACTACAAGAGATGGATGATAAGAGAGCAAGAGAAGAGAGAGAGGCTGAAGTTGCGCAGGTAATGTTATCCGAAGTCGCTGCCGAGGCTAGACCAAGAATTTCGGGGGACTTTTGGTGTTCTTGCAAGAGGTGCAAGCAGATGCCCAGAGAGGAGGAAAGTTTGTGTTGTAGGGAGTGGGATCTGTTGCTACCGAATGCCATTGAAAACCTGGATGTATCCGTGGATGACACTGGATCATCTCCATTGATTACCATTACACTATGACTGCCAACAGATATGTGATAGATGAGAACTTTGGACAGGACACCATGCGTCAAGCATTTGTAAATAAAACATTATAGAATTGTAAAAAGTTATAGTTGATGAACGTTTCCGACAGTTTTGTTACAAGAAAACAACTTATGTCAAGCTCGGATTTTGTTAGTTGGTATTGAGTGCTGGGTCAGAGGACGCGCTCAAAAAAAATAAAAATGTTAGTAACGTTATAGCTAAATATAACTTACCTCCGCTCCGGTGCTTGATAGTGCTGCAGGTCCGACACGAGGAACAGCTGTGTTCTTTAGAAACCAGTGTTTTGCTTCTGATTTGCGGTTACAGAAATCAGTAGCGTCGAAATGCGCTCCACAAACTCGCGAGTCTGCCAAACGGAGTTGATTGACTGGAGTGTTTATGTCGATCCGTAAGACAACCAGCCAAAGTCTCAATCTTTCTGGGTCAGAGAACGGGAGCCTGTGAAAACTGGTATTTGAGCGTCCAGACATTTTATTCCCACAACCGGGGACTGCACATTCGCGCACCATTGCTGTGATGAATTATTACAAATGATGATTACAAAAACTGCGTTACAAATATTTCTGCTGTAGGCTACTAGCTAGTAAACTCCAACGGGAGGTCAGAATTTGTGATCAACTGCTTTTCAAGCGGCCTCTCTACAACGTAGCTAGACTGCGGAAGTTTACAGTGTGAGGTAGTGCGGTCGGAGAAATAGTTCTGTTTCAAATGGAACTGTTGTTTCAACGTTCGGTTTGCGTTTGCGATAGCCTACATTTCACAGGAGAGCATACTGAGACCGTAAGAATACACACTGAGCTATAAAAGCACATTTATCGTTGTTTTTCCATAACATTTCTGATTGCCCCGTTCACTTCCATTGTAGCCCAGTGAGAGCCTACAGGAAATCTGTACCGAACTCAATACTGGACCGATCAGCGAAAAAATGGACTTCATGGGTCAGGTTCATGGAAGACGGACCGCAAATAGGGTCCAAGGTCCAAAATAGCGAACTTACCCTTTAAGCTGGGCGCTCCTTCTCGTCTGTGCTTTTGTTTCAACTCTGTTTTCACACAAGCCAGATATTCGGTATAGGAACCCAGAAGACTGCGTTTCTTTCTGTCTTAAAGCAACGCAGGTACTTTAGTAGTTTAGTTTTAGGTTCAGTTTTAGGTTCATTAGGACTTCCCTTTCCTATTTTCTTTCTCTAAGTTCTTTCCTCGGTTTCCTTTCTTTCCTCTTTGAGGCCATATCTTGTTTACCTATTTCTTTCATTCCTCCTTTAGCATTGCTCAATTCATTTGCATTGAGCTGGAGGCCTTTCTTTTTCTTTCTTTGCTGTCTTATCTAATTCGTGTTTTCGAGTTCACTTCCGCCCTCTTTTCTGGGTAGTTTTCTGTTGGCAGATCGCCGGGAGTTCTTTTCCCTTTTTGTTTACCTTTTCTCTGTCCTGTTTGTGCTTTCTGTTCTCCTTTCCTGACTTGTGGTTATTCCACTTCTGTGGATAACTTTTAGAATCCTTACAGTCGCGCCTGGTTCTCTGACCCCCTCCTTCACAGCGTCCTCTTTACACTGGTACACAACCATCATTGCATTGTACAATGATTAGGGCCACCTGTTTGTTTCACCTTGTTTTCTCGCATGGTATTTCAGTCCTCCACCAGCTAGAGGTTGCGATAGCTTCTTCAAGCCACTTCTCAAACTCATTTGCGCCGCTTAATCATCTAAGTTGATAAAGTAATTGCAACTAATTAAGCACAAACGATGGTTGATGAGGGTTGTTTATAAGCGAGTTTGATTACTTACAAATGTGGACATGCTGCAATATTTTTAAATGTTGTACAGGGTCATGTTAGTTTTTGTTAGAAGCAGTAGGAAATGCCCACATCAAAATGAGAGCAGTTATATAACTGCAAAATAAAGTTAAAAAATAATTTATATATCGTATTACTAATAAGAAAAATTGTTTTTAGCTGAGGTATATGACTATCATGTATAAAGTTCAAATTAAAACTGTAATTATATTTTATAATGGCCAGTTGTCTCCTGTGATGATTCTTAGTTTTTACATGTCATCTATTGTTATCTTTACATAATTTTGTTAAATTGCAAGTTGTGCAAAATAAATTCAATACATCGGTATGCAGTGTACCAGGTGGATAGTGCTTCACTCGTTTGCTCAAAAACATGCTTTTCGTAGCATTTAAACTTCCATCCATTTTCACTGTCCTTAATTGGACTCCCCCATATTAGATGAGATAATTGTTTTTATAAACGTCTCAATTAGAAACTTCATTGTATGACTATCACTTGACTGTGCTGTTGGAGTGCCTATGGGGACCCCTGGAGGATAACCATTGAAATACAAGTTTAAATCCCTGCAGGTCATGTGATGGAAACAAACTGGTGGCCCTAACAATTATATGATTTTACAATATATGGTAATTTATGTAAGAGAATATAGTTGTATATGCCATCCTACCCCAACAGCAGTAAAAATGAAAAGTTCACAAAAAAGGGCTAGAATCAGCAGGAGCATTCATAAAGATTCTGCATTTGTCATAATTCTTTTTATTATAATTCAAATGGAAGGAACGTCAGTGTACATATTTTGTTATGGCTTACCTCTCTGACTCATATTTACAGTGATCCCGCTGGCCGCATTGTGCTAGCACCTCCAGAATACAGTGAGTCATTATAACTGGTATCCACAAGCAACCTACTACTAATATTGCATTTTTTATGTCTTCCCATCAAGCAATTATTATAGGGTCATATCTGGCATCTTTATAGACTCTGCTGAGGACAGAGTCTGAAAAATGAACAAGTTATGTGTCTGCTAAACTCTAATGACTTCTACTAATGTATTCCTTCATTTGAATACAGATCCCTATTTAGAATGCGTTATGGAATGTTTTTTTCTGGGGGGGGGGGGGGGGCAATACTGTGGGTAAGGATTTCAATTTAATGGATTCCAAATAATTGCCCTTTCGAAATGATGAATAGCTGTTTAAAGCAGCTGATAACGATATACTATTCCTCTGCTCATAGTGGAACCTCAGCATTAACCATGTTGGATCTATCTTCAATTCTCTCTCTACCCCTTATAATATGCCAAATGTGGACTCAAAGCAGAAAATACTACAGTGAATGAGTGATTATTTTCTCAACATACACAGAGCGATACGATAATTTTGTTTGTTTCTTTTAGGGACACCAACATATGTTATTACACCCATAATTTCCTCAGATTATGTGCATTTGCAGGGATACAAACAACCAAAGTAAACCAAATAATCATTTTGAGCACTTTGGCACTGCATATGTGACCAAACCAGTGCTTTGTTAATTTCATTATTCAGATATTATTCAGGTTCATAATTTGTGAAGCCCTCAACAGTCTCCTCCCTCTAATTCTCTTGAGACAAGGTTCTTTGTAGCAAGTCCTGCTGAATTCCATAGTCATTTAAAGCACAATTCGACCATCACTATGAAGAAATTATCAAGTTGAAGGTGACAATAATGGTACACTCAGACTAATTTGACTTCATCCACTTACATTAGTTTCATAATGAATTGTGCCTTGGTCCTACAAGGTGCTACGAAGGTTGCCATGTTGGGCATTCTAAAACATGCAAGAAAAAGCAAAAATATGCATTACAAGTGGGTATAAAACATAATTTTACATAAAGCAGCCATTTGTAGAATTTTTCTGGAAGCTATTTATGAAATATGCAGTGTGAAGACGGATTTAAGGAAGTATTGCACAAAACTTGCTGGGGTGTATTTGCGAGGGTAAGTGTCAGAATTATGCAATAGATATCAAGTATTAATGTCCTTTAGGGGTAAGTTACTGTGTTAGTAGTTAATTCTTAAAAGTGACTTGAAATTCATAAATAGTAAATGTGGAGCAGCGTACCTTGTGCAGACACCTCTGCATTCACAGGATGAAACATTCATATTTGCATAATGAGGTTTACACATTATACTGGGAGAACCATACTGCAAGGAGGAAGAAATGCCAGTTTCCTTTCAGGATTTCTTTCACTCCCAAGATGGATATAAATTTTATGCTGTAGTTCTCATACTGCCTTCTGTGAATGCATGCTCTGCTGCTATGTACAGTGCATTCAGTGGTTTTAGTTCCAGGAGAAAGATTTTGCCATTGGCTGAAAAAGTGGAAATATTGTCTCAAGTTCTTCCGTGAGGTTCTCTTGTCCTGTCTGCTAATTAGATTCTACACATTGACACAGGCTATTTGTGTCTTTGGCGAGGTATAAATCAGACATCAGGAGCGATTTACCCAATGCAATGTATGAAATTAAGAAATAAAGAAGGAGGGGGGGGGGGCTGAAACACACAACCACTGCCAGAACCTCTTAGTTTTCCTTGAAGCAAACTACTTTTTGGTTGCCAGGTTGTATTGAAATGGATGGAGTGAGATTGGTTAGTGTGAGGATTATGTTTAAAAGCAAATCTGGCAACTTTGCTTACGTCAAACAAACAGACAAAACTTATTGATCCGTTCATGATGAATTTTCATAATAAACTTGGGCTGGGGAAATTACGGGAGTTTCCCGGGAGAATAAACAAAACAGGAGCCGGTAGACGGATTTAAAATATGGTAGAATCCGGGAAAAACGGGAGAGTTTCCAGGTATGCTGTTTAGTTTGAGGCTTGCAGTATGCAGAAAAATATCCTCCATACTATTTTCCAACCGTCTCTTGGAAGTGTCGTAAGACGTCCCACCCTTGCACGGCCATGTTACGTGTTGTTTTTGTTGTTCTTGAAGGAAAATGTCAGTGAAGCTGCGCCTCATTTTTAAAGCGAAGCTGTGCGTCATATTTATGCGACCAAAACGTTCGCTTCTTGAAAAGTATACTCAGCAAATCCTCGGAAATAAGTATATCATCAGAGGATTTTAAGTACAATACATTCTGAGAAACCTTTTCATCTAGTGTACTCAACAAGCATACTCAATAGTATGGAAGGGTGCCTTGGCCAGCTACGAGGAATAGGGCATACCTGTCAACCATCCCGTATTTCCCGGGTTTCTCCCGTATTTTAACCCCGTATTTTGCTTTTATATATATACAATTAAATGTTGAATAATTAGAATCGGCCTGCTCAGGATGCTTCAGTAGAGCCGTGTTGCCAGTAAAGCCCTGCTATACCCACTCCAATGCAGCAGGTGGCAGCATGCAGCATAGTACAGTAAGTGGCATACTTGTCTTCGTAAGTCTGAGAACTTTAGTCTCGAGAAGTCAGTTAGAGAGTGCGTGCGAACCGCGAAGTTGTTGCCTGTACGGGTGAAATGTAACAAGATAAACTCTTCAGGGTTAATCAGAGAACAGCTGTAGCTGAATATGCTGGTAAGTACTTGATTTCCTAAACATATTTCAATGCCCTGCAGTGTAATTGGAGAAGCTGAGGTTTTCGCAAGCGTCTACCCTTTTAAACAATTCTCTCATAATTTACGGGGTTTTCTTAAAGCTGTAGTTTATCATTTCAGACAAACATGGAACTGCCGGTCAGCTGTCCAGAAAACCGACTTCATCACTGCCTACGCCAAGATGAAGTCCCTCCACTTCCTGGCTCTCACTGAGACCTGGATCACCCCAGATAACACGGCCACTCCAGCTGCTCTGTCTGATGGCTACTCCTTTTCGCACACCTATATACATTTATACTAAGTCTCTTGGTTTGGTTATTAATTCACATGGCTTCTCTTACCATAGTTATGCTGATGACACTCAACTCTTCCTCTCTTTCCCTCCCTCTACCCCACAGGTAAAGGAAAGGATATCTGCTTGCCTGGCTGACATCTCTGAGTGGATGTCTAGCCATCACCTGAAGCTCAACCTCGACAAGACCGAGCTGCTCTTCATGCCATACAAGACCTCCCCGTTCCTAGACCTGTCCATCACCGTCGACGGATCCATGGTGACCGCCTCCCGCTCTGCAAGGAACCTGGGGGTGGTCCTGGGCGATCAGCTGGACTTCAAAGAACACATCAGGGCAACGGCATGGTCCTGCAGGTTCCTCCTGTACAACATCAGGAGAATTCGGCCGTACCTGACCACTTACTCCGCCCAGTTTCTTGTCCAGACCATGGTCACCTCACGTCTGGACTACTGCAACTCCCTTCTCGCAAGCCTACCAGCCTGCGCCATTCTGCCCCTACAACTGGTCCAGAATGCGGCTGCTCGGCTTGTGTTCAACCTCCCAAAGTTTTCGCACGTCACCCCCCTGCTGAGGTCACTCCACTGGCTGCCGGTCGTGGCCAGGATCAGGTTCAAAGTTCTGACCCTGGCCTACACTGCAGCCAAAAGGTCAGGTCCCTCCTACCTACAGGACTTAATCCAGCACTACGCTCCTGCTCGACCACTTCGCTCTGCTGCTGCAGGGCGACTTGCACTTCCCTCCCTCCGTGTTAAAGGCTCCCGCTCGTCCCGACTGCGGAGCTTTTCCACCCTAGCTCCCCAGTGGTGGAATGAACTCCCCACTCTGCTGCGCTCAGCTGAAACACTGTCTGTTTTTCGTCGTGGTCTGAAAACACACTTTTTCAGACTCCACCTCGACTAAACTACCTATATAGGGCCATTCTATAGTATTCGCTTCCTGTTTTCTATTTAACTTGTGTTTTTGGTTATTCTATAGTTCAGAATGTATAGCTGACTGTGTGTACTTCTCATGTTTATTACTAGGGATAGCTCCTACGCTGTGAGAAAGCTGTGCTTTGTCAGATTTGCTTTGTAGTCGCGTCAATGACCTTCAATATGCACTTATTGTACGTCGCTTTGGATAAAAGCATCTGCCAAATGATTGTAATGTAATGTAATGTAACATGAATACTGTAATTGGGATGGTTGGATACGTCTCATCACTAGGGGCAAAGTGGATCAAGTTAAATACATTAGGCTACTTATTTTATGCGTATTATGCATGTTTTCCTTTCAACCAGGTATTTAACCACCTGATTGTGATCACCTCCTTAATTGAACTAGTTAACCCAATCCTCTTTACTGTTTGCCCTGCAATCTGAGAGCAAAGTCACCTGGTGAGTAGAACCAAGTGTGGGCACCCCTGTCGTAATGCAAGGATAATGGTGGGGATGGTGGGGGTGGGGTTGGGGTGCCGAAAAATCTCCAATGTTTCCAATTAATTACTAAACTGTGGCGGCCTGCCACTGTTTCAGAATGAACCCAAAATATGTTTTTTACTTTCTTAATAATATTAGAAAGAAAAAAAGAAAGTTGCACACTCTATATGCTCCAATTCCATTTATTAGTAGGCAATGTTTTGGCAATAAATGGAATTGGAGCATATAGAGTGTGCGACTTTCTTTTTTTCTTTCCAATGTTATTTTACCGTTAGTCAGCACCTCACTAAGTTATCTGATGTGCATCCTCCCTCTCCACAATTGTATTTCATAATAATAACAAAGATGTTGAAGATATGCTGGTAAAGGTTAAAGCCTTTGTCAAATTGGTTGCGTCATCGCCATTCATATGTATACATTAAACTTAATACCATAAAATTCTTCTTCATAGTTCTAGCCTCTAATTTTGCTCTCAAAGTACACCAGATGCATTTAACTTTCAAATTTACAAAACTTTCTCCCGGGGGAGCATGCCCAACCACCCCCCTAGATGGTTTGGAGTCCGCAAACACTGATCTCCCTTATTTTCAAAGCCCAATGTTGACAGGTATGGATAGGGTCCTGGATCCTGGTGACTCAGTTCAAGATTTGACTCAGTAGTTGATTATAGGGCTCTGTGGATCAGCTGTTTATCACGGTCTTGGGAGACTATTGCTGCGTTCAGAATGGCTCACTATACGCTTTATAGTGCAGCCCTTTTTGTAGGATGTGCTAATTCTCAGGGTACGTCCCAATTTTTTTCACTCCTCTCCTCCTTTCCTCCACTCCCCCACTACCACTCGTCTCCTACCCGGAACCATGTGGAGGAAAGGAGAATGTGAGTTTTAAAATTTGTTGTCAAAACATTTAAAAGTCGTGACACACCCCCCACCCACCTCACTGCTTCCACAGACGTCTTCGTGAAAGCGCATCCAAGTTTCTAGATACAATTGCAGGATTACAGACTAGTATAGCTAATGTTACAGTAAAAATGCTACAAGAGTCAAACAGGTAAAACAACAGAATCTTTTCAGAGTTTAACAATAATGCAATGAAACATGTACCATTTAGTCACCAGACTCGCTAATGAAGTCATAGTTTTGCTAAGTTCCAAGTCTAAAGTTAGCAATCTACCAGATGGTTCGCGATAGCTAATGTATGCAAAATGTTGTATTTTTTGAATTGTTGACCAAGGCTAAAGTTACCCTCTATCCCAGACTTAGTTACCCGGTTCTCTGCTAAGTTAGACGTTTTACAATTGGACCTTTCTGAAAGGTCCGAGCCGCTTAGCCCGGGTTGAAATTGTGGGTTGGTTTTCATAACCAAAAAATAAAGGAGAAAATAAATAAAGGATCAACTTTCAGTGAGCCAGTTTTACTCAAACACTACAATTGACAGTGATGGCAAGCTGAATTATGTAGCTAGTCAATTTTATAAAGACCGCAGATATATACACTTATGTCGGGCTCTAGTCCCGAACAAGGCTAGCTGGGCTCAGGCTACAAGATGATATGTTTGTCCCACTGTCAAATTTGCCGATCAAAACATCGTAAAACTCACGTCTAGGAGGACAGACAGATCACACCGAGTTTGTGTAACGTTAGTCTAAACCAGGCATTATCTGGCTACAGCTGGCAAGCATGTTTATAGCCGAGTAGCTGGTTCTAGCTAATGCAATCTATATGACAGGTAACGTTAGCTTACCTAGCTAGCCTAGGTAAACTACTTAACATACCTAGCTAGCCAAAGTAAACTACCTACCACATAGATAACATTAGCAAACATTTCCTTCTTCCAAGAACTAACCGCTGAATGAAGTAACGCTATCAATAATAGCTCCATTCAGCTTTCAGTTCATATAACTTATTTCAGTTCAACATGCTCATATGCCATTGCTAACAATGTCTATTATCTGTTGTTTAATGTCTAATTTCGATTCCCAAAACATAGTGTTTTCTATGCTTTGCTTTTTCAAGCCAACTTGAACTTTTCTAGTTGCATATTTTAGTTTTAGATAGTCAAAGTTGCCGACAAAAGAATGGAAGGAGTACTTTTTCAGTTTTCATTGGTAGGTAAACCCCACCCCTCTTTTAATCTGAATATCTCAGCCTCTGTTTAATGTGGTAATATGCTAATGGTCAATGTGAAATGGATGTCAAATGAACAGATGTTGTACAGGCTCTGATAACAAAGTCTAAACTGAAAAAACGAAATGTTAGCAAACTTCAAACAAGTTTTCAGTTGCTAACTTCAAATGCAGTAACAATATGGGAACACAAGTCTCTTAAAAAAATGTAAAGCAAATAAACCGCTTCAGCCAAAAGGGGATTTTTGCTGTCTCAGGGCAGGGGGGATATGCTTCAGCATATGTTGGTGTCTATCTGTTCATTCTTCTATAAGAGTCTTAAAGGGTAAGTTCGCTATTTTGGACCTTGGACCCTATTTGCGGTCCGTCTTCCATGAACCTGACCCATGAAGTCCATTTTTTCGCTGATCGGTCCAGTATTGAGTTCGCTACAGATTTCCTGTAGGCTCTCACTGGGCTACAATGGAAGTCAACGGGGCAATTAGAAATGTTCGATAAATGTGCTTTCATGTACAATAAATGAGACGGGAAGCTCAGGGTGTATTGTTACCGGTCTCAGTATGCTCTCCTGTGAAATGTATCTCAATCCGAACATTTTTACGTGCTTGGCATGGCTTGGAAGTAAGCATTTCTCTGTTGCTTGTTTTCGCTGCTCCCGCGGAGTACTATGTGTCGGGGGTAGGGGAGCGGGAAGGTGTGCCGGCCGTTTACGAAACTATCTAGTTGAGCAGTCTGCGTTTGTTTACCTGCAGCAACATAGGCTACAATTTCCACAAAAAAACTTGGATGATGGATGACTATAATGGTTACGAAGACGAAGAATTCGATTTTGACTGACGTTACTCGCTACAGATTTGAGCCAGAATACACGGACACGGAACTACAAGAGATGGATGATAAGAGAGCAAGAGAAGAGAGAGAGGCTGAAGTTGCGCAGGTAATGTTATCCGAAGTCAGTGCGAGGTAGTGCGGTCGGAGAAATAGTTCTGTTTCAAATGGAACTGTTGTTTCAACGTTCGGTTTGCGTTTGCGATAGCCTACATTTCACAGGAGAGCATACTGAGACCGTAAGAATACACACTGAGCTATAAAAGCACATTTATCGTTGTTTTTCCATAACATTTCTAATTGCCCCGTTGACTTCTATTGTAGCCCAGTGAGAGCCTACAGGAAATCTGTACCAAACTCAATACTGGACCGATCAGCGAAAAAATGGACTTCATGGGTCAGGTTCATGGAAGACGGACCGCAAATAGGGTCCAAGGTCCAAAATAGCGAACTTACCCTTTAAATTTAACCCATTCAATGCCAGAGTCTTCCAGAACACAAATCCCTGCAGTACCAAGCCAATATGGCTGCCATTTTTTTTAGATTGATCCTGTCAATGTTCAAACATAATAAAGCACATTATTTTTCTATTGAACAGAATTAATAAATTCAATTACATTAATCATCAGTGATGTGTAATAGTGAAAACGGTTAATCAAAATCAGCTCTTGCTTGAGAGATTTTAAGTTGGACACAGCTGGACAGTTTGACAGTAGTTTTGACACACCACAAGTGCTTTGTATTATTTGAGTAGATCAATAAACTAAACAAATACATATCTGACCTGCTCCATAATTGAGTCGCTTTGACTCAGAAACTTGTTTGAGTTTCATACTTTAATAGAGGAGAGTCTCAGCTTTCTGGCGATATCAATATTACAAACCCCAATTGCAAAAAAGTTGGGACCGTATGTAAAATGCAAATAAAAGCAGAAAGCAGTGATTTGTAAATGGTCTTTTACATATATTTCATTGAAAACAGTACAAAGAAAAGATATTTAATGTTTTACCTTATCAATTTTATTGAATTTTGTAAATATATGCTAATTCCAAATCTGATGCCTGCAGCATATTCTAAAAAAGTTTGGACAGGGGCAAAAAAAAAAAGACTGGGAAGGTTGTGGAATGTTCAAAATACACCTGTTTTGAACATTCCACAGGTAAACAGGTGAATAGGTAACAGGTGATGCTATCATGCCTGGGTATAAAAAGAGCATCCACGAAGGCTCGGGCGTTTACGAGCAAGGATGGGTTGAGGTTCACCACTTTGTGAAAAACTGTGTGAGCGAATAGTCCAACAGTTTAAGAACAACATTTCTCAATCCACGATTGCAAGGAATTTAGGGATTTCACCATCTACAGTGCATAATATTATTAAAAGATTCAGAGAAGGGCAAGGCCAAAAACCAATATTGAATGCCCGAGTTAGTCGCTACATCTACAAATGCAAGTTAAGACTCTACTACACAAAGCATAAGTCATATATCAACAACATCCAGAAACGCCGCCGACTTCTCTGGGCTCGAGCTGATCTGAGATGGACTGACGCAAAGTGGAAACATATGCTGTGGTCTGACGAGTCCACCTTTCAAATTGTTTTTGGAAATAATGGATGCTGTGTTCTCCGGGCCAAAGAGGAAAAGGACCATCCTTATTGTTACCAATGCAAGGTTCAAAAGCCAGCATCTGTCATGGTATGGGGGTGTGTTAGTGCCCACGGCACTATGTGTAACTTGCACATCTGTGAAGGCACCATTAACACTGAACTGTACATATGCATTTAGGAGCAACATATGCTGCCATCTAGACAACGGCTTTTTCAGGGACGTCCCTGCTTATTTTAGCAAGACAATGCCAAGCCACATTCTGCACGTGTTACAACAGCGTGGCTTCGTAGTCAGAGAGTGCGGGTGCTAGACTGGCCTGCCTGCAGTCCAGACCTCTCCCATTGAAAATGCGTGGCGCATTGCAACCTGGTCTCACAGCCCATTCGTATCTATTCTACGAAATTCCAGTCCCCGAAAATTTGTACACATTTTACGAATCAGAGATTACACACCACGTGACTTTACGATTTTCTCCGATGAATTACGAGACAAAACGGAGATCCACCATTTTTATTTCACGGTCAAATAAAGCGAATGGGTAAGCTGCCGGTATTGTACTTATAGTTTATACTTATAGTTATAGTACATCCATAGAATACCTTTCTTATTTCGTAATTGCATTTTAATGCAATATGATGTATAATTCTCGAGCTTCTTCGTCTCTGATTTATCTGTGTGGGTTGCTATTTATAGGCTAGTCTTGTAGGCTATTACTTGCATTATACTAGCTGATGTTAGCTAGGCCTGTTCAGATCAGTGCATACTGCATAGGCTGCAATATGATTATTAATGGATTTAGCTTGTGAGCTAGCCATCAGAGCGTGTCGTTTTCGGTTCTTTTGAGACGTATAACATGAGAAAACCGAGCATATCTGTAATTGAAACAACCCAGTCTCCCCGTTAACTTCTGTAATGAACTGCGATTCCCATGATTCTGTGCGCTGTCTGTGTGTATTGCCAGAGACGTGATGGGTTGACCACTGAATTGGCTTCATGCCCCAATGAGAACCTCCCATAGGAATCCATGGAACCGGTAAGCGGAAGCTGCCTCCAGTTCTTCTTATTTATCTCGATGGTTGAAATTCATTCATAAAACCAACAAAAAAAGTCTGCCAGTCTGCAAATAACAGGATTCCTAAATGCTATATGCAAATCCCATATGCAAAAGATCTGTAGAAATCTTATAAAAATCACATATGCCATATACAAAACTTAAATAAAATAAATATGTGGTAGAGAGCTAGCATATACATTTCATGCTAAAATGAAATAGTTCCCTAATACATTGTACTCCTTATGAAAAAAAACATTGAGAGATTGTATAAAAATTAATATATAATATAATAGGCTACTAATGAACATGCTTTTTATAAAACTTTGCAAGTATGATCATATATGATTTTTACAGACCTAATGGGATTACCTTCGTAAGCATTTAGGAATCCTGTTATTTGCAGACTGGCAGACTTTTTTTTGTTGTTGTTAGTTTAAGCCAACACAACCTCTCAAGCATGGTACACAGCAGATATAGAATGTACAAAATACGCAGTTGTTATTTATAATATTAATAATAATAATAATAATAATAATAATAATAATAATGCAATTTTATTTAAAGCTTTTTTTTTTTTTTTACAACAAAAGCCTATTACACAGTTAAAGTAAAATATATAAAAACAATGGAAAAATAAAACAAAAAACTTATTAAAATTCAAATCCAGAAGCTTGAGAAGCAATGCAATAATAATGGTATATAATGTAAGGAAGACTTAAAATTCAGTAATTAGACTATCAGTTTCCTTTTCAATTTAGAATTAAACCAATTTTGTAGGCTGATAACAACGATAATTTTCCATACCAAATAAGCGTTCACGCGCGGCTCTCAAGCCTACAATACTTCGGCATAACCAGCAGGTAATGTGCGTATGTCAAGTGAAGACCTGACGTGGAGCTACGACCATTTCCACGGTCAAATGGAGTCACGTTGAAATTTTAGAAATCACTACTTTGTCGTGATTTTTTACGTACGCCACATGTAAGATCAAATTTGATCGAAAGTACTTTTTATAAATGAGGCCCCTGGTCTTGGCCCTTCTGCCCTTCTGACCATCTTCTGGCGTAGACTCAAGACTTGCCTGTTTAGATTGCATCTTTGCTCCCTGAATTAATTGTTAGCATGCAAGTCTTGCTTTTTGAAATAGCATTTTAGGGGTATGTTAACAGTGATTTATACATCAACACTTGCCATGTTACTGACATTTTGGTTAATGTATTATTTAGACTTGTACTGCTTTTTTTTCAGTATACCATTGTTATTTTATTGGACATTTCTTAAGGAGAGGATATCAGCCTGGCTGGCTGACATTTCTATGTGGATGGCTACTCATCACCTGAAGCTCAACCTTCACAATACGGAACTGCGCTTCATACCTCACAGGACCTCCGCACTGCAAGCCCTCTCCATCACCGTCGACAGTACTATGGTGGCTGCCTCCCGCTCTGCAAGGAACCTGGGGATGGTCCTGGATGATCAGCTGGACTTCATGGAGCACATCAGGGCAACAGCATGGTTGCATCGCCCGCAGCACTTAATGAGTTAAATTGTTACCAATACATTTTTTTTTCTCTTTTGTCTTACATAACAATTGTGTATCTTCAATTTCCAGTGATGCAACAGACTCCTCAACAGCCATGAAAAAGTGAGTGGAGGGCTAGCTACCCAGCTGGCATATAATCAAGTTAACAGTGATTTATCCTTGACACTGTAATTGTGTTTTACTAGCGAAAATGCACTTAAGGTCAGCAAGTAGACCAGGACAGGAAAACATGTCTGTAAGAGACTGAGAAACAGATTCTACAGAAAAATGGGGCTAAGAAATTGATGCTGAAAAGGTAACCTGAACCCGCTGCATTGCAAACACTGATTTTGCATAGTGTGGCAACACAATTTACCATCCTTTTGTTTCTCCAGCCCCTGGCATGAATATAAATTTCTTCATAATGTTGCAATGACATTTAATGTTTAATTTCCCCCCCCCATCCATTCCTGAGTACAAGACACTCAATCAAGCCTCAAACTCGGCCTGCCAAAAGACCCGTCCCCAGGAGTAAGGGTTTCAAAAGCACCATGCAGTTTCAAGGGTGACATTCAAGGCAAATTAAACAAATTGCAATGGGAATGACACAAATAAAGCCTAATTTTGAATCTGGTCTCAGGAAAGCGACAATTACCATGCCAGTAAATGCCAATTAACGTCACTATGCACCTTTGACCATCATATATGTGACATATTTATGAGAAAAGCCAGGTCCTTTGGCATGGTATTTCTATGTCATGCTCCACAATATTTATGACAGTTAGAGGCACAGCATTTCCCACTGCACAATGTGAAATTTCTGTAGGACAATGTGTTGAACACTACACTGGCAATAACTGAGATGTTTTATGGCAGTAAACCAAAACAAAAGAAATAAATGTTTTAAACATGGTCAGTTTAAGCACACTGTATGTATTCTTTTAGAACTCAAAGTGAATAAATGCACAAAGAGGTCCCATAAAATATTGTAAAATATATACAGTTGAAGTCGGAAGTTTACTTAAACTTAGGTTAAAGTCATTAAAACTCATTTTTAACCACTCCACAGATTTCATGTTAGCAAACTATAGTGTTGGCAAGTCAGTACTTTGTGCGTGACACAAGTAATTTTTCCAACAATTGTTTACAGACATATTTCACTTTTAATTCACTATATCACAATTCCAGTGGGTCAGAAGTTTACATACAATAAGTTGACTGTGCCTTTAAATGGCTTAGAAAATTCCAGAAAATGATGTCATTGTTAGGATCCTGTAATTTGTCTGTTTAGTCTGTATTATGTTTCCTGATTTCTTTTACCCATTTTTCCGCATTTCCCTCGCGATTGTCAGTCCGCATTCCATGTTGCTTGAGATTAAACTCCCTGTCTTTGTCAATGCACTATTCGGGTGATTTTGGGAACATTCGGGTTTCCTCTGTATTTCGTATCTCGTTTTCTTCCTTCTGGCTTTATTAATATTTGTATTTAATACTAATGTACTAATCATACTGTTAGATTAGATTTAATACTAACCTGCTAACAAACTAACGTGTATATAATACTAACCAGCTAACCTACTAACATTAGGGTTTTAGAGTTCGCTACTAACATTACTAATTACTAATTCATCTTGAGTTTCTACCTGCAGCTGTCATTTCCCTCCTCATTATCCTATCTCTGTATCTATCTGATTTCGCATTCTCTGCATGTGTGTCCACTTTCGCGTTCCTCCCCTCCGAGCTGTGCACTTGTCTACCTGCTAACCCCAGGCCGTTTGTTATCATTGTGTCTATGTGTATTCCAGTCCGTGTCTTACGTTTCCCCCGTTATTGTATTATTGGTCCTTGTTAACCCTCATTGTTCTCACCTGTGTACTCTCCCATTTCCCCTACTCTTCACACCTGATTCCTTTTGTGTAATCTTCTCCCTGTGTATTCAAACCCTGTTATTTCAGTCTGTCTTCGCGAGTTCCTTACCATTGATTTTCTACTGTGTGTTTTTCTAGTTTCCCGAGTACCTGCCCTAGTATACGTTTCCGAGTTTTCGTATCCCTCGTCCTTTACCTGTGGTTGTTTTATTTCTGTTTTCTGTGTTTGGTTTGTTTTCTTTTTGTTTCTCTTTTGCCTCCCTGGTTTAGACTCCTGTCTGTGTTCTAGCGACTCTGATTTTTGGATACTGTTTTTGTGCCTTTGTTGTGCCTTCTCGGTTCGGACCCCTGCCTGTTCTGTGACCCTGTTTTTGGACTCTGTCTTTGTACCGTTGCCCTGCCTTCCCGGTTTTTGACCCGGCCTGTATTACCACGTATTGCTGCCTTGCCCTTATTAAACTTTGGTTTTTTTGTACTCCTGCCTGTGTTTGGGTCCTTCCCCCACCAACACCTAACAGTCATGGCTTTAGAAACTTCTGATATTATCTGAGTCAATTGAAGGTGTACCTGTGGATGTATTTTAAGGCCTACCTTCAAACTCAGTGTCTCTTTGCTTGACATCATGGGAAAATCAAAAGAAATCAGCCAAGACCTCAAAGAAAATTGTGGAACTCCACAAGTCTGGTTCATCCTTGGGAGCAATTTCCAAATGCCTGAAGGTACCATGTTCATCTGCACAAACAATAATACGCAAGTATAAACACCATGGGACCACGCAGCCGTCATACTGCTCAGGAAGGAGACGCGTTCTGTCTCCTAGAGATGAACATGCTTTGTCTACTCCAAAAACAGCCATAAAAAAAGCCAGACTACAGATTGCAACTGCACATAGGGACAAAGATGTTACTTTTTGGAGAAATGTCCTCTGGTCTGATGAAACAAAAATTGGACTGTTTGGCCATAATGACCATTGTTATGTTTGAAGGAAAAAGGGTGAGGCTTGCAAGCCGAAGAACACCATCCCAACCGTGAAGCACGGGGGTGGCAGCATCATGTTGTGGGGGTGCTTTGCTGCAGGAGGGACTGGTGTACTTCATAAAATAGATGGCATCATGAGGAAGGAAAATTATGTGGACATATTGAAGCAACATCTCAAGACATCAGCCAGGAAGTTAAAGCTTGGTCGCAAATGGCTCTTCCAAATGGACAATGACCCAAAGCATACTTCCAAAGTTGTGGCAAAATGACTTAAGGACAATAAAGTCAAGGTATTGGAGTGGCCATCACAAAGTCCTGACCTCAATCCAATCGAAAATTTGTGGCCAGAACTGAAAAAGTGTGTGCGAGCAAAAAGGCCTACAAACCTGACTCAGTTACACCTGCCAGGAGGAATGGGCCAAAATTCCAGCAACTTATTGTGAGAAGCTTGTGGAAGGCTACCTGAAATGTTTGACCCAAGTTATACAATTTAAAGGCAATGCTACCAAATACTAATAGAGTGTATGTAAACTTCTGACCCACTGGGAATGTGATGAAAGAAATAAAAGCTGAAATTTCACATTCTTAAAATAAAGTTGTGATCCTAACTGACCTAAGACAAGGAATGTTTACTAGGATTAAATGTCAGGAATTGTGAAAAACTGAGTTTAAATGGATTTGGCTAAGGTGTATGTAAACTTTCAAGTTCAACTGTATATTTTAAATGTATAGGATATACTGTAGATTTTTACAAATGAAAACACACAGATGTTATACAGCTGTGGCTGTTGGCATAATTATGATATGGAAATCAGGTGTAAGGGGGAGTGTAAGGTTCGGAGAACCAAACGCGACGGATAAGGATTTCTAAAAGCATATCTAAAGAGATACACCACAAAACGCGGAAGAAGCCGCACCAGGTCTGATACAACACAGGATCGGGAGCAAAACTTCCCTAGCACCAGGCAAAACAAAGCAACCTCCAAAAACTGAGGGGATCTCGATAAACAGCGAGAATAACTAACAAAAGAACCTCACGCATAAAATAATTAGGCGTAACAAGAGATTGTGAAACAAAACAAAACTCAATAAAACAAGTGAAGGAAAAGAATAGAAAAGACCTGTTAGCCAAAGCTCTAGTGGCAAAAGAGCTGAACACAACTGGCAACAGGTGAAAAGAATGAAGGATAAAGAAAGATTGGAATGGAAAGAGAAAACCAATCTAATCTAAATCTTATAACTGGACTTGCTGCGTCCTATTCGTACGAACCAAAAATGCAGCGACCGAAATTCCTTTACCTTACCGACTTCGTTTGTCAACATAGCAAAGACAATATCGAATTGTGGAAATGCGGAAGTCCTGAGGTATTTATACGCAAAACAGGTGAAGGGAATAATTGTCGGGCAAGAAACGAATACCGGAAAGGAGGCAGAAAAAATCCGATAGAGCGTCCTGACGATGCCAAAAGGAAAACCGAACGCAGAAACAGCAGAGGCTGCTAGAAACCATGACAACAGGATAACTGATTATAGCTTAAGAGGCCAGTAATAAGTATTTAAACATGTGTATCAATCTAGTTTTAATGTTTGTCAGCCTTGAAGGTATTATTTAATTTGATACATGCCATAAAATTGGAATACATACAGATTTATATGGCAAAATATAAATCAAAATGTCATGCTTCATAAAGGGTGACATAACACCTACTTATGCAAATTATGCCAAATGCGTCACAGCCTAGCATCCTACATAAGCATGTTTTATGTCACCCTGTATAATGTTTAGCTATGAGCCAGGTGACATTGTTGGTTATGTCACATTTGGCACAACATGTTGCATAAGAAGGTGTTATGCCACCCTTTATGAAGCATGACATTTGATTATATATGATTTATGAAGCCATTGTCATGTTTATGAAGGCTTTATACATGCTATATAAAGCCTTTATATGGAGACTTTGTTTAAAGTGTGCATTTTATTTATTAGTGGACCAATGTTATGTTATAATATAGCTTATTAAAAAAAAACAATTGGGACAGTATGTAAAATGCATACAAAAGCAGAAATCAGTGATTTGTAAATTCTCTTACATATATTTAATTGAAAACAGTACAAAGAAAAGATATTTAATGTTTTACCTTATCAACTTTATTGATTTTTGTATATATACGCTAATTCTGAATTTGATGCCTGCAACATGTTCCAAAGAAGTTGGGACAGGGGCAAAAAAAGACTGGGAAGTTCAAAAAACACCTGTTTGGAACATTCCACAGGTAAACAGGTGATGCTATCATGACTAGGTATAAAAGGATATCAAAAGACTCTTGATATCTTATTTTCAGGTACTCTTGTAATAACCTCTCTGCATTTTAATGGATCTCTATGGGAATTGGGGGGTGGGACTATATTAAGCTGTAAATTACAAGGGAATAGTATGGAACCCATGATTGGCTAAATGGCTGTAAGTCATCAAGGGTCTGTGGTATCAAACAAACCTCAAACCATCACTCTGCTGCCATATATGCAGTAGATATGGATGGGTCACTTTAAGGGTTGTTTCTCCTGACTTATTTTTCCATAGAGTTCAATAGGAAAATTAGTCAGGAGAAACAATCCTTAAAGTGATCCATCCATAGACGGTTCACCCGATATAGATGTAAAACCCCTCTAATTAATGCTGAAAGTCTGCACTTTAACCTCGTAGTCACTGTTCCATTTCAAATCCAATATGCTGGAGTGCAGAGCCAAAACAACAAAAAATGTGTCACTGTCCTAACACTTTTGGAGTGCACTGTATAACATATCTTCAAAATAAAAGTTATGTATTAAAGATGTATTTTTCCTCTGTTAAATGGTATCACAATGAAACAATACGATTTTCTCATTTAGACATTTGAGAAACAATAAACTGAATTCAATCCTGCACTTTTTTTTTTCAATCCTGCACATTAATTGAGGTTGGCAATAATTCTGGTGGGCCCATAGACTGTATACAAATATGGACAAAGCCACTGTGACATCACCCATTGCCTTTCCACGGCCTCGTAAAAACTGAATTGAAGCTCGGACGTCTTTTTCGCCGGCCGTTTGTACAAACTGCGCCTGCTCCGTGGAGCCGAAGTGACCTTGGCTTGGAGCAGGGTCAACCGGATATGGCCCGGGCACAGTATGATTGACAGTTCGGGGTGGAGAAGCCACAGAACTATAAAGCCCACAGAACTATATAAAGCCCATGACCTGACCAAACCCACCATTTTGCAAAACAAACTCGCGGTAAACTTCCTTAAGTTGCTAATGTTTTATAATATAACATTTAATTTTCATCCTCGATTTTACTGTGTCATTTATTCGCATCGAATGTGTGGTATTCGTCACATAATTAACGTTCATTCAGTTATCTTCAATTTATATTCAGCTAACATCAGCTAATTTGATTAGCTAGATAGCATACCAGCTGAGCTCGGTAGCCAAGCTAGATGCAATGCATCACCACCATTGCTAACCACTAATTAACTCGACTGTGGCAGAGCAGTCTGTCACGGTTTGCCGCAGCATGAAACCCTGTTCTGAAAACTCTTCCAGATAAAGTTTGGATTAAGGTTAGTGGGTTCACACGCTAGCTAAAAGCACAGTAGCTACATCGTAGCTGGCATTAACTTTCATCTGCATCCTGTAACCTAATCACAAACATTCACGAACGCAGACTCCGTATTCTTTTCCGATAAACTATTGGTTTTATTTTAAACATCCCCGTATTGAGTCAGTACAAACATACCGCTAACACTTTGGCTCTATTCCCCGCACATTTTCGTAATTTTTGGGACCTAAAAAAATGATCCAGGTGTAGAAATATCCAGTTAGATTTCTAGCTAGAGCAGCTGGCTAACGTTAGTAACGTTAGCTAGGCAATCACGGTAGCTTGCGAACTTATATGGCCAGTCAGCAAGGATTACTTGACAGCAAGGATAACTGTTAAATGAAAATGGCTTGCCATAAGCTATCGTTAGCTTGCTAGCTAAATGTTAAAACGACTTGCCGTGAGATATCGTTAGCTTGCTAACCCAGCATTGCTAAGCAATGGTAACGTTCATGACAGGGGAGTACATAACAGGCGGGAGGGGTTGGAATAGCTAAATTAATATCTAAATTAAAATTAGAGAAATAGCCAACACAAAACTGCAGTAGGGAAATAGTAAGCCTTTTTGTACAGGTCACTATCATGGGTGGCAGCACATACTCTTAGAGTACAAATTAGGCTCTTTGAGAGAAGGTTTCAACCAATCTGCCCAGTGATGAGTACATGTTGTTTCAAATACAGTAGACCAACCTAGCTACAAAACTGTATAGCAGTCAGATATAAAAAACGGAGTACTGGAAATCCCTGATAGTGTAGAGAGCTTGGTGGTGCTCATTTGAATTTCCTGTCTTTTGCGGCTGTTGACCAAGACAAAATTAACACTTAAAACTTAGTTTTTTGTTATTAATTCCCAGGGTTTTTTCTCCAGAAGGTGTCAATTTCTTTTAAAAATGTCATCATAACTATTCTTACACATCCACTTGAACGTTGAATAAACATAACTGAAGATTACACAATGTATAGCTACCACTAGAAAGTTCAATCAGTGTACCTTGAGAACACCCCAATAGACCAGAATAAGTCAAAATAACATTAAATATCATAACATAACAAATTTCATAACACATTGGAAATAAAACAGATTGAATCATGACAAACAACAACAGATATATTGTAGTTACATTTTTATTTTATTTTGTGCATTTTTCAAATTTGATAACTAATCTGTCCAAAATTCTACTTAGCTATAATGAAGGTTTTGTTTGAAACATTTTGTGTCACAGTTTGACAATCCTTTCTTCCATCTCTGTTTATGGTTCTCAGGAGCCGTGAGCTGGCGTTCCGGTTTCTCTGGAGCCATCCGCTCCGTGTTTTCCCGTCTTCCGCTCATTACCTGGCGCACCTGTTCCTGTGGGCTATATAAGCATGCTGTTTCCGCCTTCCGGTGCTTGTGTGTCTGTTTGCTACTTTTATCAAGCCAGGTTAAGGTATAGCCAGGAGACTGAATTGTTGTCTTTGACAGTAACTCAGGAACTTCCTAGAGTTTAGGTTAGATTCCTTTTTACTCTAGTTTCTGTTTGTTTATCGCTCCATTTATTTGCCCGTTTGTCGGGTTACCTTTGTTTTGCTTTTCTCCTTGCCTTTGTGTCAGAGATAGAGGTTTGCTACCTTATTTTTTTTCTTTCTACTAATTTCTGCGAGTTCATCCATATATTTGGGTTGTTATTATGTTCGCCTACGCCGGGATTCTCTTTGTTCTCAGCTCTGCGTTAATTTCGCCCAGAGCCAGCAGGTCGTTTTAGTTTTGGGTCTACTACGAGATTATTATCCCTTCCCTTTATTTCTCAGCTCGAGTTTACGAGTCTCGCCGTATTTTATAAGGGACGTTTCAACTCTTGTTTTCCACGGGAGTTTTATTCCCCCCTGACATTTTGCACTTAGAAACGTATCATGCTTGCTCAGCTAACGTTAACCCACAGAACTGTTCTGCGCATTATCTTTACTCCGAGAGTGTTAGAGATGGGAGGTTCGACTCTTTTTACTAACTCAAGACCCAAGGAGTCACTCACCAAAGAGAGTCGGGTTTTGGAGTCACTCGAGTCATCAAGTCAGTCATCAAGTTCCGGTTTAGCCCTCCTGAATGGGATAAAATAATTGAATGAATGGATCAAATTCTGATAGTGAAACGAGTTATTTTGCGGGGGTTGTGACGCTCAAAAAAATTTATCCACCGTTTTACAGCCGCTCCTTTTCCCATGATTGTGTGCGAGAAAACTGCTTTTCGGACCTGGAAGTTGTAATTACGCGGTTTTACCACTAAATTGGCTTCAAAGCCCGGCGCTGTTCTGGGGGCTTGCTCAGTACTCTCACTCACGAGTTAGCGAATCAGTGAGTGCGAGTCAGAGCTGCCCAACTCGAGTTGACAGCCACAGTCACTCACCCGCACCCGCTGAACCAACGAGTGTAAATATGAAGGCAAGTATATTCGCAAGTATATTGCGAATACTTTCTATGCCGTCACACAGAGACTAACATTAGCGGAGCGGAGCAGCGAACTCCAGCAGTCACAAACGAGACCGACTGACCAACACACACTGCAGCATTCAACTCTGAGGTGAAGAAAATAGCTCTTATACCAAATATTGGTAATAAAAAATAACTGAAATAGCTGTTTTGATTTGAAATGGTTTTATTGTTTCCATTTTAAAAAGTCAGTCATTCTGCTTAAAAGACATGAACTGCAGTCAGTCCCATAGATCAGAACGGCATCACACAGCCTGCTAATCAGAAATTACAGACTGTTGAATTTCATGATTGATCAATCAGAATTGAGTAGTAGTAAACTACTAAAAAGGGACAAATTTAAATTCATGGACGGTTAGTGACTGTGGCATGGAACTTGTGAGTGAGTGGGTGATTCGTACGTGCAGCCAGAACTTCAGCTCACGGCAGGGGGCGGGTTCCGGGGCTGGGAGAGCGAGTACTGGGTGACCGAGTGAGTGAGTGTTTCGTGCAACCCGAGTCAGACGGCTCCGGGCGGGCTGGGAGAGCAAGTGAGTGAAGTGGTTGCTTTCTCCCAGGGCTAGGTTAATACAGTGATTTACTTGATACATTTCCACAAATACAGTTAATATAAGAGTTGCACAATAGTGTGAGTAACACGTTGTCTCGCCTCGTCTTCGCAGTTCGCATTAGCAAGTAGCAGGTAGGAGGGGCAAGTCAGTGAACGAGTTAGTGGAGAAGAGGACTTGTCAATCCTGAGTCAGTAAAAAAAGTTGTTCATTTCGAACGATTCGTTCAAACTCGCACATCACTAGAGAGTAGGGGTGGGCGATACTGCAAAATTTGGTATCGATCCGATACCAAGTAAATACAGGGCCAGTATTGCCGATACCGATACCGATACGATACTTTTTACCAGTAGCGAATGCTGGGTTTACAACTTTGGCCCTCTGCCAGGGTCCAGCGCCTTTCTCCTGTTTTCTGCGCACCAGTCAACAAGTGATTCTCTCTCTCTCCCTGTATGTATACATACCCGCATCCGTCAGACTTAACCAAATAGTTGCACCACTCTCCCACCTCGCATAGCCACCTTTCTCTCTCTCTGTGTGTGAGTGTGCGTGCTCGTCTCGCTCACTCTATCACAACGGACACGTGTATAAATGTAGTTTTATTTTGAAATTTGTTTTATTTTGAAAATTGAACGGATGCTCTATGCTGTTTCTAGCACTTGACTTCCTGTCTGGTGCGACCTGCTCTGTGCAGCTTGACGAATTCGCTCACGCGTCATAATTTATGAAGTGAATGCTTCATCAATATGCAAATTGGAATGAAAATTGAAAATTATAATTTTCATGATCATTAAATGATTTTGTGATTTTTTCCTTTAATTAGTTGATCATGATTATGATCATAATAAAACACAGGACAAAGATTTTAGACAAATACAAAATACTTTTTATTAACAAACTCAATTTTCAAACAGGAAAAAACAGGACAAAATTATTACTGGAGAACTGAGAACTGAGAAATCCTTTAAATTAAAATTTTACTTTTTCAGTTAAGAGTTTTATTCAGTTTTTGTTCAAAAACAATATAACAGTAGGCTATATAAATATAACAATATCAACAATATAACGATATATAAATATAACAATATAACATTATCAACAATATAACAATATCAACAATATAACGATATATAAATATAACAATATACAGGGTATCTGCAGGTTTCAGCAAGTTAAATTTAAGACTTTTTAAGACCTTTTTAATGCCACTTGGAATGGAATTTAAGACCGAGATTTACAACAAAAATATGGTTGGTGAGACCTAACGGCAGACAGCTGCTGATAGCAGAACTAGCAAAGTGGCCAACCATATAAGTAGATTTAAGCAATATTTTTTTTAAGAATGAAATGAGCAGATTAACACATATTATTTGGAACATATTTATTCAATAAAAGTTTAGTGGCTGAAATAACAGTCAGATACACGTTTAGATACAAATTAAAATGAATAAAACAGGGCTGCAGCACAATACCTCAGTACACTTGTGTGTCTGAGAAACAAACAGCTAGTCCCCAGTGAGCATTTACTGAAGAGCACATGCAAAGATGGAGAGGTGTCTGCAAAAGTGGTTGAAATAACAATTTAGCATTATTTTTGTGAGCAATGTAGTGCTCGCTAGCACATCAATCTTAATCAGTGTTGTCTAACTCACATCACATCAGTGTCAAAAATAATTTCTAATCTCTTAAATTCCCTCGTTGGCGTTATAGGACTGATGCTTCGCCACTGTGAGCGTGAGACAGTTCTCTGTAAAAAAGCGCTATACAAATAAAGGGGTAGAGCCAAACGTTGTTCGGAGATCGCCTTAACTTGCAGTTGGTGGAAAAGTGCTAACGTTAGTGCTAGTGCTAGCTAGCCGTAGGTTACTTGAGACTGTCGGCTGTGCTACTGCGGCAGCGGCAGAGGCACTGGAACAAAATTGCGAAATCCCTGGGGTTTGTTGGTGGCTTTTTGCGGCAATCCTATGTTTCTCACATTGCATGTGGGATTCTACCGCCTTAATCCCCATGGTTCCTAGTTTAAACGATTTCTTTCAAAACGCGCATCTTGCTTCGTCGGGATTACCTTGCACAGATTTAAGCCACGGAGAAAAGTTGCCGTTCTCCAACCACAGTGCATTAAATTTGCACTTCCCCACGGTGGAGCTGCAGCGAAGGGGGATGAGCCGTACCGGTGTGCAATTTTCTGGTAAATTTAGCCAGGCTAACGTATTAGGAAAAAATGTCACTTCACGAATCGACTGGAGTGGTGGTTCGCACTCTCTGCACGCCCTCTCCTCGCGCATCTCAATATTTAAATGAACCTCTTCACAACACAAACGGAGCGTAATAAAAAAAAATAGTTCTCTCCCCCGTACATTTTTTAAGACCTTTGAGTAATGAATTTAAGACCATTTTAAGACAATTTAATGAATTTAAGACTTTTTCAGGCCTTTAATTTAGATAAATGAATTTAAGACTTTTTAAGACTTTTTAAGGATCCGCGGACACCCTGATATAACATTATCAACAATATAACAATATCAACAATATAACTATATATAACAATATAACATTATCAACAATATCACAATATAACAATATCAACAATATAACAAGAAATTCCCTTTTATTACACACAATTGTTTGTGAAAAATAAAGTCAATAGTGCAAATAAAAAAAGTGCCAATAACTAAACAAATTTGGCTCTCATTCACAACCTTTAGCTTTTAGCCCCCAAAGCCCTCCTGTGTCCAAGGAATTATCCCCTGAGGTCCCCTTTTGGGGCCTGTCTCCATGTTGAGAACTAAAGATTTACAAGTTTTTGTTCAGAAACAATAACATGTTGACATTTTTTCCTTTTATTGCACTTCTCCTCTGACTTACTATCTGTCCTGCCTTGGAGAAAATTCTTTCTGCAGGTACAGATGTTGCAATTACTCCCAGGTGTTTCTTGGCAAGCTTGCTCAGAGACGGGAATGTAGGCTCATTTGTTTTCCACCACAGAAGTGGGTCTCCATCCCGTGGAATTGGCTTTTCTTCTGAGTACCGGCGCATTTCAATAAAGGCATCAGTACCAGGTGTGCGATGCTGCTGGGATGCAAGGACTTGAGTGTCAAACTCTGTCCATATCCCACCTTTTGCTGCAGGTGGGGATGGAGAAGCCCCTGCAGTGGAGCTGGAGGTACTTGCAACAGCCATTGCTGAGACAGAGCTGGTGGCAGAGCTTGTGCTTGGTTCAGAGCTTGTGCTCGGAGCTGACACTGGGGCTGGGGTCTGGTTTTGCATTTCAGTCATCAGTCGTTTTTTCACAGCTTCAACATTTGCCGTGTCACGGAACCCAAAGTTTTTAAATCTTGTGTCCAGGTAGGTGCTGACAGCAAGACCATAAAAGGTTTCAATAGCTCTGAAACGGTGCTGGCATTGTGCTGACAGCTCAGCAGCTAGCTTGCTACCTTGGCCCTCATGAGATGCAGTTGATCTCAGAAGTAGTGTAACCAGGGGGATCACTTTTGAAACTGAGACATGTTTCTCAGTTGATATCTCTCGTGTTACTTCTTCAAATGGTCTCAGGGCATCAATGGAGAGACTAACCAAGGACCAATCTTCCTCACTCAAGCACAGTGAGGCCTTTCCAAGCAGACAAAGTACTGTAGTCACTGCTTCCTTTTGCTCAAGTAGTCTCTCAAACATGTAGAACACAGAGTTCCACCTTGTTTCAACTGATTGAATCAGTTTGTGTTCTGGAAACTTTTGTTGTTTTTGAATTTCTTTGAGCTTTTCTGTTGCGTTTGTGCTGTGGTGAAAGAAAGATACAATAGCGCTGCATCTGTTCTGGATATCAGGAAGATCAGGGAGAGCCTTAATGGAGTCTTTCACTACCAAATTTAAGGTGTGTGCAAAACACGGATAATGTGCCCAACCTGCTTTGCGCACAGCAGCAACCATGTTGGCACCATTATCTGTGACTACAGCCTGAACTTTGGCAGTTATGCCCCATTCATCGGTGATTCTTTTGAATTCTGAGCAAATGTTGTCAGCAGTGTGTTTTCCTGGAAAACTACTGGTTTCTAGGACATATGCTTGCATTTGCCAGTTCTCATCAATGATATGGCATGAGGCAGTCAAATATGCCTCTGTGGCTCTTGATGTCCACATGTCCGTTGTGAGTACAACACTGTTTGCAAGATCCAGCTGTTTTTTTCACTTTTGAGCGACACTCTTCATACAGTGCTGGTATTTTGTCTCCCATTAAATTTTTCCTACTTGGAATCTTGTAGCGATGATCAAGTGTCTTTACAGAATTCCTAAAACCCTCATCTTCAACCACAGACAGAGGTTGTAGGTCCTTTACGATCATCTCAGCAAGGCTCCTTGTGATATCCATAGCTCTTACGGAATCACCTAGGTGAAATAACAAAAATAATTAAGTCTACAACCTATCTGCATGTAGCCTAAATATAGGAATTAATGTTCCTTTGTCAGTTAACACAAAAGGGTTATTATATTCAGCCATATTATTATTTCAGGTTTGAGGCATTTATCTTAATATAGGTATATATTTTTCAGTTCCAATAAAATAATTAATTTAGATTTATTTAAACTGACTGAAAATATTATGTGACTGTCAGAATAGTCTATATTTAATCAGCCTGCTAAAATTACAACTATGATGACCAATTAGGCTACGCTGAAAAATAACATTAACTAATGCTGGAGACGACTAAATCTTATTTTCACTTATATAAATCACCTGGATATTGTTGACCATGCTGAAAGGCCTCTGCTAGTGACCTCTGTCTCGGTGCAGGGGCCGGGGGTCTGGTTGTGGTTTGAGGGCCCTCCTCCTCCCGCCGTTTGGACTGCAGCTCGGAGTGTTCTTTTTGGTGTGTTTTGATATGTTTGTATAAATTTGTCGTGTTTCCACAGTACCGAATTTGTTTTTTGCAGACATCACAGCTTGCAGTAGTTGTGTCTATAACTGTAAAATAACTCCAAACGGCGCTCCTCTTTCTCTCTGCCATCATGCAGCCAGCGCGCTGCTGAACTCACAGCATAATAATGAGCAGGCAGGGAAGGAGGGGGGGAGGAGCAAAGTGAGCATGAGCGAAGTGAGAGAGGAGCGGTGTTTGCACAACCACTAGGATGTAACGGGAGTTGTGTACTGAACGTAGAGAAGAGAAACTGAAACTTAAGTATCGATCTCATCCCGCAAGTATTGATCAATACCGATACCAACGTTGGTATCGATATTTTGGATCGATCCGCCCACCACTAGTGTGCACTGTGCAGACCTAGCTTAGCTGACGAAGCACATAAGCTATGAGTTTTAAGCATTCGTGCTACCCTACATAGCATAATGCGTGTGTATGAACCAATATAGTTCAGTGGTATGAATTAGGTAATAATGTTTATTTACAGGCTAATTGAACAAATACATTGAAAATAAAACTCTTCCAGTTTTAAATTAATTTTTTACCCAATGTAAGTTAGCAAGCTGGCTAGCGCCACATAGCAATGGAAGATATAACGTTAGCTAACATTATTTAACTTGGCTAAGAGATAATTATTTTCATTGCATTGTGGCATATACCTTAAGTAAGTTAGGCTATTAACTGAGCTAACATTAACGTTATACTGGCTAAAAATGTCATCTTAAACCATCACTGTTCAACTGTGTTGTGTTGGTAGATTTAATTTTGTGTAACGTTACATTCAGCCAAAACTATTCAGCGAAATATCTGGCTATTTTAAAGACGAACTAACGTAACATTAACATTAATTGTCCTGACGTTAACGTTACATTGCTTGACACTGTTAGGGTCCATGTGGGGCTTGTAATGCTACCTAGCTAACGTTAGTTGCTCACACGGTGTAGCGCTTGTAGCTTCATTAACGTTACAGATAATATTGTGGACATGGCTCAAATGAGTAACATTAGTAGCTAAGTTAACATACATTTGTTTTAATCTCGTTAGCGAAGTTAGATAGTAGCTGTATTATTTCGAGCTTTGTCACTCGGTAACGGTAGCTAGCCTGGCTAAGTTAACATTACAGCTGTTGTTGCTGTTCGGTCAGAGTTATGTGGAACTACTGTGATCACTGACCTGGCAAAATATTAAGCAAAATGACGTTGTCCATCTTGCTCTCTTGAGTTGTTTTGCCCACACGTCTTGTGATTCAGAAACATGTTTAACCGTACGGAAAATTGAAAACTCGCTTTGGTCTTTTAGTTTAAAAATAGGGAACAGTTAACGTTAGTAGCCTACGGCTGGTTCCTGTCTATGGGTTGGTTTCTGTGCACTGTGGAAGCTTCAGAGAGAGCGAGGAGTAAGAAATCTTGCATTGCACGAGACTGTGTGGTAACAAACTATCAATTAGCCTTCGGTTGCTAGCAAATTTATGCCCCAATTTTAAGTCAATGGACAATTCATTTCCGGTATCGTAGAATTATAAAGGTTTATTTTTATAATTATAAAAACATTTTTTAATGTGCTTAATTGTATGAAAACGGCTTAACCAATCTTTCCCATATTTGATTTATGTTGAGGTATTGATGAGTTGAGTTGATCTGCCTAGTGGCTTGGTAATTGGTGCTAAAACGGCTGAGATATTGATGGGCGAAATTTTGATTTTAACATGTAAGTTGCAACCAAAACCAAACTTAGAATATAAACTAAAAATTCAGCAGAAGATTCTTCATACATTTTAATGAGTTGTACATTTTAGAATTAAGCAGGTCACTACCCCTTTCCTGGGGGCATTTTCCAGTGATGTATGGGGAACCTCGCCTCCCCGAATCAGGGCTCATTCTATGCGAAGAATAGGCCCACTGTGTCTGCAGCCAGCTCACTGTTGGGCCATTAGTCTGGCCCTTTTCACCAGGCTGCCCCTATGCACAGCTAGACTTTTTGTGTCTCTTAACAAGGGAGTACGAAGGCCAGACACAGTCTTAAAAAGATTCTATAAAACAGTGAACAATGCTCACCAAAAGGAGGGGCTGCCTTGCTCTGAACCAAAACTCACTCAAGTAGACATTCGCCAACAATTAATTTCACCCACCTTCCCCTCACTGTAGATGCACCCTGCATACTGAAGGGAAAAAATTGCCATCCTGCTAAAAAAAAAAGGGGGGGCCCCAAGTTTGTGTGGGAAGGGGTTTTAATTAGCGTTGTCACAATGCAGCTTGTTGGTCCATTTCGGGAAAGAAAGAAAATGTCAATAACCTCTATTTAACTCCCTCCAATTTAGTCACAGAGGATATCTTCTGAAAAATTTCAGAAAAAGGGGGGAAATATTTAATGATAAGTGCAGAATGAGACAGCCAGCTGTGTGTCAGCTGGCACGGTACATCAGATTAGACCTGTATTCAGCCTTGATAAAAATGCACATCGGAAATATGATCTGTCCATCAAGCAGCAGGGAACATGGATCTGGCTCTGCACTGTAATTCTATCAGGGGAGGGGGTTCATTCAAGCTCAGATTGACATTGGAAACTGCAGGCAAACTATATCTTTGCTGCCTACTTAAAACACACTGGTAGTTATAATTCTGGCTGCTTTGCACATTATATAATGTTTCAAGACCACTATGTGAACAATTAGCCACCATTTGCACTGCAACCCAGTAGACACCAAGCATACCAACAAACAGTAAGTCACCCTCAGCCCCTCACCCAATTCGTTTTTAGTGTTGAAGTAAATTACAGCATGCTACAGTATACCAATTTTCCCTCACTTTAGTGCACGTGCTATAGAATATGTACACACAGAAGGGAATAGTAGTAACTCACAGCAGTGTTCTCAGATAGCGGACATTCGGCAACATATTCAGTCCTGATTATCTAATGATGTGCATTTTTGTCTATGCTGTTGAATAGTACATATGATACAATATAATAATACTTTATTGTCTGTCTACTCAGAAATTTGTTTTGCATCTTAAGCTGCTCTGTTCCACACAATTCCATGACATTCATTTCCACACACAGACATCACATTACATCTAACAAATCAGCCTGGTCTCACTCCCAAGTCGTCACATAGCGACGCTTGGGCAGCTCCTACGGCGTCATCCTTTAGACGCAGAAGGAGGCCTTTTGCGTCGTTATTTGACGCACTCGTCTCGAATTTACGAATCCTACTATGGCGAAGGCTTTGCTCATGATAACCGACTGCAAGCATGCCCGCTCAGTCTTCGCCGTGTGCGCGGAGATCTTTCTGAGTTTGTGATTCCCGTACCCCACCCCCAACCCCTAAACATAACCTCACAGGAGTTCATGTAACTCGGGCTCATGCCCGAACTGTTAAGATAGTGGGCGAGCCCGACCACAAGAGTTCACGTAACTCTCTACCAGATGAAGAAAAAATAAAAATAAAAAAGCATAATATTGAAGTGCCACAACCAAGGACAAATTATGCGGCCACAACCGTCAATATACGACGCAAAAGGCTGCGTCAATATACGACGCAAAAGGCTACCTTTGGCGTCACATAGCGACGCTTGGGCAGAAGCGTCGCTATGTGACGAGTCCGCGTGAGACCACGTTGAACAAATACATGGGGTTGCTACCTGTCCAACTGGTGCCCAACAACATAATGATGGCAACGTAGTGTGCAATATATAATATAATATAAGCTGTTAGGTCACAGTAGCTAGCTAGTTTACAGTTCATAATTTAGCCCATTCAATTCATGTCTGAGCATTCTGTACCCATTGAAGATAACAGTAATGGACACACATGGAGCCACCTCTTCTACCCTTTGCCTGAACTGCCAAGGATTTTGCTCAGGAAATATTCACAGGCTTTTGCTATCTGTGTGTTGGCATGGCAATAAAATCTGTGTGTTGGCATGTAGAGCCATGACTCCTTCAACCTGTTTGCATGAATTCTACAATTTGCTGCCACATCGCTGTAATATTCTGGATAAGGGATTGCAAGGTTGGAAATTAAATGTAAATTTGTATTAGAATGACAATTTTCAAAATTGCTTAAATGCCATTGTGTAGATGTGCTGCAGAGTCTGGACTGTGCCAGTATTGGTTGCACGCAGAAGGGCAGTGCATAATTGTGTCTCATCTCACAGAAGCTGAAATGAGACAATTGTTTCATGTGATAAATGTGTGACTTATAGTCGACTGCTGATTGGCCGATGGTGAATGGTGGCTGACCTACCAAGCACAGAGTGGCAGGTCCTCATGTTCGGCTACACTCTCTGCCGCTGTGGGGTGCTTTTTGACCTTACCCAAGGTTATGCCATTTTGACTCTGCAAATCATACCAATGGCCTGGCCTGGCTGTATATGTTATAACAGGCCCATAGGTACAGCAACCAGGTAATGTGTTAGCAAAAAACCTGTCCATTGGGGTTGTTCCACATAAGGTATGTTACAGTAATTGATTGCAGATTGTAATGAATGGCTTCTAATTCAGCCATGCAAATTCAATTTGTTTTTATTTAGTGTATAATGTAAGTTTATAGCATTTCATTTCCTGCTGGACTTGTCTAGTTCCTGGGAATTGAGGAGAGCTGGCAGGCTTCTTAAAACAAATTTCAGTGAGTTTCTCAACAATACATTAAAGCTGGTGTAGGCAACTTTTTTTTTTTTTTTTTTAAGATATCGAGGAACAGTCACGCTTACTTTGTAGCAATAGAGATGCAGCCTGGGAATCCGATTGCCAAGCGCATAAATGCGTAAGTTTTAATCCTATTATGCCATCGGTGCTTTGTGTCTCCTCGATTTAAAAAGAAATTGGATTGTAATCGTATTTTTGTTGTGTATTTAGGAGCAATCCCAGCGGGACAAAGAGGACTGGATCTCAAATCAAAATGAAGCATAAAAACATAATTGCCAGTGGTGAGTATCTAAGCATATACTGTCCTACAATGTGTAGTAAAAAATGATTTCAAATAATTAGCCTATGTAGTAGTTTCTCATGGTAAAAACATAATTTTTTCCAAATCAATCCTAACTTCTATACCCTGAACTGTGCATCACTCAGGTTTGCCTTTGTAAGGCAGCATAGGCCTATAATATGTTGCACATGTGAAATAGTGTAATGTCAACCTCTTAAAATTGTAGCGAACAACAAGACTGAGATCCAGCTTACTGGTGGACAGGGTGGGAAATTTACTTTCTGATCTGCCAGGCACAGTGGTATGGAGTGCCACAATAATGAATAAATAAATAAAAGAATAAATAAATAAATGTGGAAATATAAAAATGAATAAATAAAATAATTTGGAAGTGAATATAGAAATGTAAATGTATGTGCAATTAATTTAAGTTATTACATTTTCCCCCCCCAAATATATTCATTTATTTATTTCCATATATATTTCCCAATTTATTTCCCTATTTACTTATTTATTCCCATACATATTTACCGATTGTCATATCCCGATTGTCATTTCCCTATTTACTTATTTATTCCCATACATATTTACCAATTGTCATTGTCATATCCCAATTGTCATTTCCCAACGAGCACAATCTGTCAATCAACTTGCTTTGCTCCACCCACTAAGTTCGCCATGTTCCCACCCTTCCAACATTGAGACTAGACTGTAGAAAAGTGTTTCAGAGCTGCAGACAGCATTTCTCAATGTGAGCAAATACATTAATTGAAATTCCTCACATATTTAGAGAAACGACGGATAGAGAAAGCTAGCTAGGTATCTGTTTTAGATTTAGATTTGCATCGGATGCCAGCGAACATTGTAGGCTACATTGAACATGGTCATGTCGCTAGCTTTCTCGGACACAAGATTGCTATATTGCTCACAGCAATATACAAGCTATCCGCCCACCTTTTCTTTCAGTATTTGAAAGAATACTAGTTCTATTTTCCTAATCAAACATTTTGTGCTTACGCAAAATCGGGGAAAGCAAGCTTGCACACACAAAAAGCAAGTTGAGCAAAATAGAAACATAGGCTGCTCATTTCTCGCCCACTCCTTCTATGTTGCTCAACTTGCTTTTTGTGTGTGCAAGCTTGCTTTCCCCGATTTGCGTAAGCACGAAATGTTTTATTAGGAAAATAGAACTAGTCCATAACTTAAAAGCGTGCGTGTGCGCGTTCGCAAATCATATTCATAAACATTTCAGAGTCTATCGATTGGCTACCGGTCTGACAGTAGGCTACCTCCACCTCCAGTCCAATCTCCCTCCCCCCTTCCGTTTATAATTTAATGTAGCCTATTTTATCCAAATTGGGCTATTTTTATTAAGATTCGGCATGTTTATAGTTTTAAAATCTGGCAACACTGTGTTCAGAGCATAGGCTGTAGAGAAATGGTTCAAAGCTGCAGACAGCGTTTCTCAATGTGAGCAAATACATTCATGAAGACAGTTCCCCACATATTGAGAGAAACGACAGATAGAGAAAGCTAACTAGCTAGCACAATCTGTCAACTTGCTTTGGTCCATCCACTAATTTCGCCTAGTTCCAAGTCAATCAGGTTCCAACCCTCCATGTAGGCTATTCAGTGTTACTGAGACAGAGTTTCTTATGAGCAAGTAGAGAAGTCAATTTCTCAAATATTGAAAGAAAAGGCGGGCTGATGGATTGTATATTGCTGTGAGCAATATAGCGATCTTGTGTCCGAGAAAGCTAGCGACATGATCATGTTCAATGTAGCCTACAACGTTCGCTGGCATCCGATGCAAATCTAAATCTAAAACAGATACCTAGCTAGCTTTCTCTATCCGTCGTTTCTCTAAATGTGTGAGGAATTTCAATTCATGTATTTGCTCACATTGAGAAACGCTGTCTGCAGTTCTGAAACACTTTTCTACAGTCTAGTCTCAATGTTGGAAGGGTGGGAAACGTGGCGAACTTAGTGGGTGGAGCAAAGCAAGTTGATTGACAGATGGACATTGACAATCGGGATATGACAATAACAATCGGTAAATATGTATGGGAATAAATAAATAAATAGGGAAATAAATTGGAAATATATATGGAAATAAATAAATGAATATATTCGGAAAAAAAATACATGTAATAACTTAAATTAATTGCACATACATTTACATTTCTATATTCATTTCCACATTTATTTGTTTATTTATTCTTTTATTTATTTATTTATTTATTATTGTGGCACTCTCGGTGTTCCATACAGTGGCTGGTAGATGCAAGATTTTACCAGCCACCCCAAAATTTTACCAGCACCTTTTTTTCTAGTTTTAAAATATATATATATATTTTTTTTTTTTACATTATGCTCAAATAACGTTTCAGATACCTTACAGAAAATGCATACTCATGTTTAGTAGCTGTAATAAAATAGTAGGCAATTTGTTAGGCTACATCATGTATTATGGGTCAAACAGTCAAACATTGTGTATAGATTTATTACATAATTTCATATTATAGATAGGCTAATGCATAATTTATATATCTAATATTATAGGCTACGTTAGCTAACATTTGCTGTTTTTCTGAACGAACATAAATAACGTTAGAGTGAGCTGTCGGGAGCTGTCACTTTTACCTCAGAGCGTAGGTTATTAGTTTGTTTTGTAGGTTATTTATTTGTTTTGTTTTACTGTGCTACGCTGGTGGTCTTGCTAGAATTGCTTTAGCTATGGTAAATCGAACGCAAATTTCTGTCAGCAATCCGCCTCGGTATCAAGCCCAGTCAATATTTCAGAAACATTTAATAACATCGAGCTTTTAACTCTATAGGCTTTGGCCCCCTAGTGGTGAGACGCATGCGTCTCAATTTTTTATAGTGTTCATATTTCTCTTAAATTCTAAATTAAAACGTTAATAAAACATGGAACTTTCGACGCAAAATTGTTATAAACAGTCACAGCCTGCGAACACATTCGTTTATATGCTTATCAGCTCTCAGGTTACACTACAGAGCCATAAAGCAGCAGGGTGCTAATAGCCCAACCCACTTTTTTTATTTGTTTACAGCCTTCACCTCGCCGCAGTCACAGGCAATAAAATGCATATCACAAAAGCTCTTGGTACCATTTCAACACGCTAAAAAATCAAGATCCGATTCAGGAACAATTGTATATTATTGAAAAGTTGTATAAATAAACATTAGGTGTTTTTTCCCCGTGCTCACTTCAGTATGCATACAACCGATATACTTCCGGTTTTGTATAAATACATTTTATTTTCTACAAATTCTCTTGATAAACATGTTTAAGCAACCAAATACGATACCTGGTTATGCAGTTATAACCCTTTTCTGAAGAATCCTCAACGTTTTTTCGTAACCCATTTATCCATTATCCAGGAAAGTCTCCATTTCCACAGTGCGTACCCATCGCATTCGCGTTTGTACGACGTTACTACCGTTGCGTAAAAACATGACTAGACTGCTACAGGAATTATCTAACGTAAAACACGTTGCTTATCTTCTACGGGGTTTCCTGCCCTTTCAAACGAAGTAAAACATGTCATATTCAAGCGACTGTGAACGGCGCTGTATCCACGCGTAAAGACAGCCCATAGGGCAATCGGCTGTGCGCTCCTGGGCTGTCGACAGCATCAGATGACGCCTGTGGCCATTTTGACTGAGTTTATCCTGTAAGGGATGGGCTGGATTGCTGTTACAAGTAAGTTTGTAGTCTATCCCGATGTATTTAGCAATGTGTAGCTTTTTTGTGAGCTGAAAAAACGTCACAGACCAGTCTTTCTCTGTACGCAGACGCGGGCAGCTGTATTGGTGCAATTGCGCTGGTGATGTCTTTGCTGCTTCAAAGTTTACGATTATTTTATACATTTATACGCGAACGTGGCAATCAACGGTGGAAAGAAGAGCGCTTATTTCACGGTTGCTCAGGTTTTGAAGGTGAAGAAGTGTCCCAGAGGCGAAGAAGTCTGTGTTCTGGCAGAGCAATGACTCTGGCATGGACCCGTGCCTGGACATGTAAGTGTTTTTTTAAAATATATAATACAAATTATTATTATTATTATTATTCTTGTTATTATCATCATCATAATCATCAACAGTATGGAGCGCTATTATCTAGAGTATTTTTAGTTTGGTGATAAATGGATTCTCGCAGGAGTTCGCTAGTTTCTATGGTGTCACAGGCTGCTAAGTAGCGCCTGCTGTTTGTTTGTTTTCTAGCGTTAATTCGCAGTTTCTTTGTGCAGCAACCAACACAGGGCTAGTTGTTGAATTTACGCATGAAACGAGTTCTCATTCTCAGTACTTTATTTCACGGTTCAGTCAAGACATTACAGTATTATAATAATGTAATTTAGTTCGTGCAAGCTGACAAACGAATTCATAAATCCTAGTTAGCTACGATTGCTAATTATGTTGGAGCTAATATCAGACGTACTGTGGATGTAAGATTTTTTAATGTATATACGTATATATAATATATATATATATATATATGTGTGTGTGTGTGTGTGTATATATATATATATATATATATATATTTTTTTTTTTATAAAATAAAAAATTTTTTCCACTTAATTGTAATACTTGCCATATGTCTTTTTGAGATAATTTCTGTTCTCATTTTTTAGTGATTCTACTTAGTAATGTACTTGAATCTGTATTTTTCAGGGAGGACAGTGAAGACACCCCTCCCCCACCTAACACCTCTGTCGTAGGAGGTGGTAACAGACAGGTTTGCCAAATAGTGATGTATAATTCATTACTTTTGCTGTAAAAAGTCAAGTTGAAGGCTTGTTATAGATAAACCTGTTATTCTGCTGGCTTATGGGGCTCTGGTAAATCTAACTTTGAAGTACAGTGCCATTTTAAATGTAAAGCAGATTGGTTGGATAACATTAGGGTAAGTAATCCTTTTCGGAGAGGTATTTGGGCACTTTTGGGCACGCTTTGTAAGAGAATACCCTCATACACATAAACACAAAACATGTGTAGGTTAATTTTCTTCACATTCTGTATTACAAAAAATGTTTTAAAAGAAAAATAAAGTTTTCTGATGATTGACATGCCTAGACAGAAAGATATGCACATGTTTTATATTTGGCGACGTTTGGAAACGTTTTGGGACACCAGGGCCCCGTTTTGGTAAAAATACCAATGCATAAGGAAAGCCTGTAGATATCTTTACCAAATTCTATACCCAAGTGGACAACATATCAGTGCACTAGTCTAAGGAAGTCTGGCTTGCTCCAGTACTTTGAAGTTGAAATATTCAGTGCTAAACTGTAAAAACACAAGGCGTTTTGTACTTTTTTTTGTTTTTTTATGTGTATTATGTATAAACTGTATGTGACCATTTTTACATAAATTTATTCTGATGCAAATTTCTGAATGGTACAAGCCTCTTCTTTCATTGAAACTTTCAACCATGGATGTGCAGTGAATAGTTTTTGAGATATTGGCACTTAATTGACACTAGTAAAAACTAGGCGAAAATTGTATAAAATAGGCCAAAGTAAATAGGGTTAAAAAGGTATCAATCGCGACGGTAGAGCTAGTCAGTGATGCAATCACTTCACCAACCAACAAAAACAATGCAATGAGATCAAGGTTTTGCCAATTCTATGCTAGGCTAGGCTACTTGGCAACAGGTAAAATGCAGCAATGCAGCGCAGACAAACTGGGAATATCTCAGTAATCTGTCATTAGTATATTAGCCTACACCAAACAATAAATTCCATCTGCAGACAACACACCATGCATCCAACAATTCATACGGTTTCCTGTAGATGTTCGCCAACTCCAAAAAAATAAAGTCGACTTCATCCTTATTCTATAGCCTAAGCTTGTTCATGAAACACAATGTCATCCATTGCGAGGTCAACCCCGCCCTTTCTCTTAGCTTGAAGGGTAAGAAAACACGCTGGTTTCGTTAGACCCCACCCCCTTTTGAAATTAGAAAAATCTGGGTGTGATAAGGTAATAATATAGGGGCTGTGTGAGGGGGGTGAGTTGGGTTCGGAGGACCAGATGCGGCGGTAGGAGTCTGAAACCACTGGAACGGAAAAACTCTGTAGGAAAGGAAGGAAAGAAACAGGCGGAAATAATCAGGCTCCCACTCTGACAGGAGAATAGAATAAGAAGGAGGCTGGAAAGGGGAGAAATCAAAGCGACCCGCAGGAAAACGGGCGAATAACTCGTAGACACGAGAGAATATAGGAAAGATACGCCTCAGCCTCTCAAATACTGAGAGGGAACTAACAGAGGCGATCAGAAACTAAAGATGAAAGAAATAAGGGTTTGTCCCTAACTCTCAATATAAGAGAGGAAGTAAAGGGAGGCGAACGAAAACAGAAGTTTTAAACGACCCAGAATAATGGGCGAGAAACTAGAACAAAGAAAGGAAGGCAGTACCCGCGTTAGCCCAAAGCAAGCTATGGGGCAAAGTGGTCTCCTTGAGTGCCTAGTCCTGTACCTTACCGGCTCTGAATCGCAAAAGAATACAATACAGAGTGCCGCCGCGGTGGCGTAGCGGACAAAGGCACGGACTTTTTAGTCTGTGCAGTTGCGCCCCGAGGATCGGGGGTTCGATCCCTGGTCCAGCCAGTTCCGAGCATGGCCGGTGGCTGAGGGAGCGGCAATTGGCAGCTGCTCCCGGCGGGAGGGACTCGGAGAGAGAGTCGTTGCGCGCAAGTGCGGCCCTGGGCGAGTTGGAATCACAGTCAGGTTTGGAGGGGCCGCGTCCTGGGGAGGGCGAGGCGTCCTCTCTCCTACTACCGACTGACAGGGCTTGTGGCGGCGATTCTCTAGCGGTTGCTACACACGGGGATAATTGATAGAATAGGGGTTCAATTGGCTACTAAATTGGGAGAAAATGGGGAAAAATCAGAAATAAATTATTTTAAAAAAAATTAAAAAAAGAATACAATACAGAAGCGCCAGAAGCAGGAAGCAAACAGATGAACTCAGAACAGGTGAGACGGCTGAGTACAAGGCAGAGCGAAAACCCGGAGCGGAATGGAAAAGTAAGGCTAGAGGACCCTCGCGCTGCTTTGACGGAGAACGGCCACAGAAGGAAAAAAAGGCTGCCAAAACCCATGACAGGCTGAGCTCCAGGTATCAAACCATGCCCCAGCATTTTTTTTCACTAGTAGCCAAAAGCTAATTTCTACTCTAAACAGCATTCACAGAGGCTGCTTTATTCCACTCTGTTAAGGACATACTGAGATGGATGCGTGAGGGTAGGACCCGAAATGCACGACTCAGAAGCAATGGTAGCAGATAAAGTCCCGTGAGGGCTTTTAATGAAGGAATGTCCAATGAGCGTGGTCAAAAAGTTCATACACGAAAAATACAGCCAAAACCAATGTACAGTACCGAGGGAGAAGGCAGTCTCAGAATCGGTATACCATGCAAAAGTCCAGTAACCAGAGTAGCTGTCAGCGGGGCAGAAGTACAGGCAGACGGTAGGCAGGCTCGGGGTCGAAGGCAATGCAAGAGTCAAGACCGAAGTCTGCTCCGCGGGGCAAAAGTACAAAAGACAGCAGGCAAAACTCGTGGTACAGGCAGGCAGTGGTAAACAAAACAGAGGTCGATAACAATGGTCTATACTGTAAACAGGCTTGGATCAGAAACAAAAAGGCAGGCTTGGAAAAACGCTCAAAAGTGCACTGACAAACAGGAGGCAACAATTTTGCAAGGACAAGACATGAACACTGAGCTTAAATGCAGGTATAGACAGGTGCAGACACTTAGCTTGAGAGCAGCATGCGAATGGAAATCAGGTGTGGAAGGCTGACAAGGTAACAAGATAATTAGTAATCGTTAGTAATAAACCTATCCTGACCTAG